>KK114654.1:326365-393358 GCA_000611955.2 Stegodyphus mimosarum
AACATGCATACATTTATGCAGATTTTTCATTTTTTAAACTTTAATGCAGAGCGATAACATTTAGTGGCAACAATTTGAAAAGTGAATCGGGCATTCAGAGTGAATCAACGCAAAATCGCAAAACGAAAGTAATAGTCCTTCGGGACTAAATCCCTTTGGACTAAAAAAAAGGTAGCACACGAAACGTTAAAAAAACGCGCCTTTGGACGTAATTTAAAATATGAAATCTTTCAGATTTTTTTTTTAGCTTAATAAATATTTTTCCACTATGATTAAATTATTCTTTGCGTAGAAATGGATATTCTCAAGGTAATAATTGTCTGTATGCATGCACGAACGATATTACCGTAACTCCCTTGAAGGGCTTAAGTAAGTAAAATCGGTTCAAAAAAATGACTACGTGTCTAATTTCTAAGCTCTGTAAAAAAAGTTTGAATTTCGAAGTGACAGATGCATGTAGAACTGAAGTAGTGCAATAGATACTAGCAGGTACAGTTTCATACATTCGTATACAAAGTTCAGTACAGTGTCTACAAATGTTTCAAGCTTTTTTGCCTTTCAGTTGTACTGTGTTTGTATATAGTTTTCTTAAATTTAAGATTGCTAATTTTTATTAGTTGGAAATAATTTCATTTAAATTACTATCGCTATTTGAATAGACTCCCAAATTTATATTTTTTAACCACTTTATAAATCATATTTGCAAAATAATTCAAGTTGCAACAAGAAATATTTACTTGCATTAGTGTTTTAAATAAACTTATTTTCTAGACAATATTTTATCAATTTATCACAGAATTATGTTATTGAAATTTAGAAAATAATTTAGACTTTTTCTCACCTTATTTATTCGAACGTAATTTCGTCAGCGTTTTCTGTAAAAGAGTTCAATTGAAACGCTTCAGTAGTGTGTGGCAGCTTGGCGCGATTAAATAACTAATTAGATGCGAAGCGAGCATGGCCTTTTTCATGAATTTTAATGAAATACGAAAGCCTCTCTTCTGATATCTTAAACTATTCCGCTTTCCTTTGAAAAACTTTGAAGGGAATTTTGTTTATTTATTTTTTCTCAAATTTTGATTGTTCGCCTCAGCATACCGACGTAATTTGTTATGCTGCATGCTCTCGTTTCCGAGTGCTTTGAAGCAAGAAAAACACGGCAGCTGTGGTTCTTCTTCTGATGTCATTCCAAGGAAATTTGAATTTGAAGAAATTTGAATCGTGTGTCCTCAGTGCTCTATTCTCATTTGATGCCTGCAGTTCGCATGTTTGAGTTTGTTCGCTAAAGATTTGAATAGGTTTTCTTTAATTGCCTGTTTTACAACTTTTCCTGCTATCTTTTTCATGTACACTCTTCTATCCTTTCATCGTCAGCTACTTTAACAGTCATTTATTCATGACTTTAATGAAACAAAAAAGGACTTACAATAGCAGCACTGAATTGTTTATTCATCTACAAAAAATAACAGAATAAATGAATGAAATACGAAATGAAAATTACGTGCACAAAATCTAGAGGTAAAACTGATGCTTCATTTCTGTTGGGTGACATTAGTCTGTAGAATCATTGAGTATTTTTTGAAAGCAGCAGAGATGAAAAACAAGCAATGCTCTTACCGGGACTCGAACCTCGGACCTCTCGAATACGCATCGAGCGTGCTGACCACTGCACCATGAAGGCATGCGAAGAAGCCGGGAGAAATACTTTATAAGTCTACCATCAACAGCTTATTCAGTTTCAAGTTTTCTGGCAGATAATTTTAAAGTTAGCTCATTAGTTGTTTATTATAATCTAAATAACATAAATACGAGTGATTCTCTTTAACAGAAATCTCAGGTTAATAGAGTGTTTAGAAATACAAACTTTCCAACTAGATACATGCTTTTAATCCTTTATGCTGCTGAGAGCTGTAGCCGTAAGCAAATATTAAATTCAGGCTAAGCATATAAATGTGTGTATGTGACGTTACATTAAATCACAGTACAGTTTTGATTTGACTTCACAAAATGGTTTTGATATCTCTCATAAACTGAAAGCAACCTAAATTTTGAGGAATGCTAGTATAATTACATTTGCTGGATATTACATAAGAATTTCATATGAGAGATTAATAAATTATACTAAGACTACATGTAACTCGCGACATAATAATAGTTAATCATAAGTCTTGAGTCATCATAATATTTAACAACAAATAATGAGTCATCAGAATATTTAACAACAAAAGGCAAACTATTATTTTATTACACGTATTTTTAAATGACGGTAAAAACCAGTGAAAAATTATTTAGCCCTCTAACTCCATTTTTAATTAATTCCAAAAATTATACAAAATATTCTGAAGATTTGTAGAGGGATATTGTTCGGAGAACAGCCTTGACGCCAAAAAGGGAGAAACAGCTTATTGTGGTATGGCAGGCAATGGTTGTCATTCGATGACGTACTTCCTCTAGATAGACAGCCGTAATACTTTTCCCTCGCTAAGAGATTATCTGTAGTATTACTTATTATCTGTAATATTAGTATTTATTATTGTCGTATAGTAATTAAAGGGAGAAACAGCTTATTGTGGTATGGCAGGCAATGGTTGTCATTCGATGACGTACTTCCTCTAGGTAGACAGCAGTAATACTTTTCCCTTGCTAAGGGATTATCTGTAGTATTTATTATTGTAGTACAGTAATTAGTATTTATTGCTGTAGTATTTATTATTGTAGTATTTATTCTGTAGTATATGATTATCTGTAGTATTTACTTCCGTTGGCATGATGAAATGTCGCCCATACTCTTAAAGAAGCCAAGTTAGCGAAGGCTGTTCTCCGAACAATATCCTTGTATAGAATATTTTAAAATTTTAGAGGAAAAAATGCTTCATTCTTAACTGTACTTCCGAAATTTTTATGTATTATTGATATATGTCTTTAATAAAATTCTACTTGTATTTAGATTTAGCACAAACTAAGAGAACTTCGAGCGAGGGACAATGTCCTCTTAAACTGCAATACTCCTTTAAATTGATACTGACGGAAGAGATCACATTTTATTAATTATTAACTTTCATATTTAATTGATAATCTTACATGTATTACATATATTTGTTACTGTTAATATGGTTTATGATTCACGTATAATAAATTGTATCACAAAATAGAATTACTGATATCTAAAATTATTGTAAATGAAATGATTGCTTCATTTTGTGACTGTGAGGAGGAGAGAGAAGTATACAAGTGAAGGTAAAGTATCTGTCAAACAGAAAAAAAGGCAAACGGCATCATTATATTTCTAACAGCGGGTTGCATTGCAGTCCAAGAGAACTTTAAAAAATTCACGTGAAAGCTGTGAATTTTCGAAGATTAACAATTTGGTAAGATATCTGAAGATAACGAAGTGTGAAGCAGATATTCACATTGTAATTAGTTATTCGTTTTCATGAAAACATGGCTGAGAGTTTTTTTAAAACAGTAGAACACAATATGTCTTGATTAAAGGTAGGGTATGAACAGATTCTCATGCATTTTGTAATAACAGATATCTTCAGCGTCGGTTTCTTTATTACGGTCTGACCATACCTCTGAAATGAGTGATGAATGAGGCTAGAAGATACTTATCACATATTAACCGCTAATTAGTCTTGGTGTAATATTAAATTTTAGGTTTTCTTTATGTTTGATTTACTTCTATGAAGCAAACATTTGGGATATTTATAATGCAGGATACATTTTCAGAAACATTCAAAATGCGTCACAGACCTCCTCCTTTTTATGAGATTTGTTAAAATTATATTTACATTTTATTATAATGTATTTTGTGGTAATTTCTTAGCCATGTATTAGCGTTCAGCGTTCGTGTGATCTTCCATACCATTCAGTGCACGTCAAACTACAGAGTTGTTATGTATTACTTATTTCAGTTGTGATTTAAATTGTTTTAAAGGTAATGATTTAACTTATTTTGCTTCAGACTTAAAGATTAATTTGTTTTTATTTTTGTAGTTGAACTTAAGTTTCTTTGGCTTGTTGAAAAGTAATTGTTGTCTTTTAATTTGTTTTGGTTAACGCTGATTTTTAAGTTGTTTGAGTAATTAATTTTTCTTCTTTTTTCTTTGGGTTGGTTAACTATTTAAATTTTTGTTTAGTTAATATTTTTTCTTAACCTTGGTTGTTAATGTTAATTTCTTGATAAGTTGACCCTTAAGGTTAATCTTTTTAAGGTTTTGTTTACACAAGTTGGTGTTTAAAGTTTTAATTAAGTTTTAATGTGCCTCCTTTTCTGCTAAATTTGGGATCCATATTTTCTGACTATGGTGGTCGTTTTGGTGTTGTGGAGAACATAAAATTTTTTCATACTTAATTATTATATTTTAGCTGAAGTAATTTTTATTTCCTTACTATGGTGGTCGTGTTTGGTGTTGTAATAAACCCAAGAAAATTATCTATGTAATTGTTATATTTTAATTGAAGTACTTTTCAGCATTGAAGTTAATTTGTGTTTAAAATAAAAAACTAATACCATATTCTTTCGAAAACTTTTTCCGTTGCCTTTTCAAGAATCAAGATTTATGATGTTGTTTTCAATTTCTTCACCCGCCAGACGGTAGTCTGGGAAGCATCTGTCATCATTGGAACTTTTTGCACCCTGCTGGAGAGGGTAATTCCAACACTACTAACCCTACGTCAAGGTCGAGGGGACGGGGTGTTTTGCTTACTCGCAGGCTTTTTCTATGCTGGAGTGGGACCCCTCGACGAGGCTAGTTCTGCTGAGAGGTGAGTGATCTTGGTGTATCAGCGATTATTCGCCAATTTCTGGAGTTCGAATTACATTGGCTTCACCTTCCTGTGTGTTTTTCCCCTGGGGTTGCCGGGCTGTTGGCGGTTTTCTTACCATCTAAAATTGCCAAACGAGCATTTTTGGCGAATGGAGTAAAAAGCCTAGGAGCTAGCTACGAGGTCAGCCAGACACGGAAGGAGACAGAGACGGAGAGAGAGACGTGGCAGACGACAAGAAAAAAAATACTATCTGAAGAGTAGCTGTCTGCGTTACCATAGAACGAACGATGTCGGAAGAAATGGATGAGAGAAGGCTCCTATGGAGGGCGACTCAAATGTCAAAACATTTTCCTTACTAATATTTCTTTCTTTTCTCTCCTCTTAGAAAGCAAGTGAAATGGCCAACTCCGCAAATTTTGTTGACGTCTACTGCCATGATTCTGTATCAAGTATCTGCATGTACCCTTACCATTGTCAAATTCGGTATGAAAATTTTGTTTTATTCCACCTCACCGTCACCAATGTAAATTATTGTATTTAGTCAGTTATATCTTAATAAATTCCATATTTAATTTTAACTTTTTCTTGTAATGTTTTTACTTTTTAATTTAGAACAGTGGACCCAATAGTATTTTAAATTCTTACACAACGCAACCTTAACTATTCTGTTGGAGCCCTTGTACCACTATTTACAGTTTATTTAAAACCAGTTTTACCACAGATATTGTGTTTATCATGTATGTCGCAAACTTTTCCTATTCATGTGATTTAGAATGATTATACAAATTTTGATTTTTATTTGATATGGAACTTAAAACATAAACACTTAAGTATAAAAAAAAACTCCAACAGAGTTTTCGAGAGAACCGGAATCATCTGAAGCCTTCTCTTCTTGAGAAGTGGTTCCTTCCAGGTCTTCTCTCTCTAAATCCTGCACTCATGTTGTTGGCTGGCTCAAACAAGAACGGCCTACTCATAATGCACAGTCCTACGTATTGTACATGTCCTTAAAACACTGTAGCATCAGCTTGTTCTCTATTTACGGTGATCGGAGTAACGCTCAAGCATCGGCTTCGAACTTAAGGTACGTGTATCCTGGAGAATAAGCGATAGTTTTATTCAACGGGTGTCGAAAATGATCAATAATAGCACAGCACAAAGTGTTACAACAAAAATGTTGAAAAAAAAAAGAAAATATTCAGGAAGTTTACATATGTTTCTGAATAAAAGAGTAAATAATTGTAAAGATTTCTGATAGACCTGTTACTGGCCAAAATGCGTACAGATATAGCGTAATTAGTTACACTAAGAGCTGCCAATACTAGGCATTGCTCGATTTCTTATGCAGTGCATGGAACGGCGAACACTAGGTGTTGCTCGATTTCAGTTTATCACTACATATCCAGGAACCCAGAAGTACAGAATTTGATATCCACACCCCCATAAGTTTGAATTCAGATTTACTTCAGCATTTGCGGGATTAAGGGTATCAGAAAATATTTCTAAAGCTTTCATTTTACTGGACGTGTCTATAAATTTCTTTAGCTGAGCTTAGATATAAACAAAAGTGCATAATTTATCGCAACAAGCTCAGAGGTCAGGTCTGAGCAAGCTCTCTGCAAACGTCTACTCTCCACGTATTCCCGATTATAAATGCTATTCTAGCATGACCAGCTGCTTCTAATCCATCTGTATGTATATGAATATAGCTGTTATATTTATGTATCAACTGACGAATAAATTATTCGTGTGTGGCCTCATTACTGTCTCAATTTTCATGATGGTGAACATCAAGGAACAAGATATGGCATACTCTCAAGGTAGGATTTCAAAATGTTGTACTGCTTGGGTGCACACTTCTTCGAGTGCTTTGGTCGTTCTTTTAACAGAAGGTCACATGTCTTCCAGAATATGTCATAAGATGACACAGGTCATCAAGAAAGACAGCTCTCCAGACCGAATGGTCTGAAGGGGTTATTTATATAGATTATATCATATAAAAGAAAAGATGACAGGGGAAACATTTCATGTCTTAACTAGAAAGAAGATTCATAAGAATCAACATTTTTGATTCTGTACGGGAGATGTTCTGAGGGTTCAGAACAAATGTGTACAGCCTGATGAAGAACAGGGTCTAGTTTCAATAATACTGAAAATCGTGTGAATACATATAAGATTGAGCCACAACCCAGTCCAGGGAAAACAAGCGCTCTGCAAATGCCAGGCAAGGAGCAGAATTCCGTGTCCCAGGAGGTAGTCACAGGTGCTTCAAAGAGATTTAACAGTATGAAGCAATTCTTCTTCAGGTATAGGACATGAGGAAGGAAAGTCCGCTTTCTGTCGATTATCAGCCCTAAAAGTTTCACTTCATGTTCAGCTATAATCAATGATCCATGAAGATTTAATTCAGGTTCACGATGCAGTTTTCGCTTATTGCAAGTGCGCACGCAAACAGTCTTCCATTTCGAAAACATTTTTCTATGCTGTTAAGGGCGATCTCCAACTGTGGGTTCGCATATTTCATGTCAGCATCTTGACAACTTATGTCGAAATCTTCAACATACAAGGAAACTGAAGGAGTAGTACGAAGTTCCTGTAAAACGAATTTTATTTTTAAGCTTAACAAAATAATATTTACAACACAAACTTTAAGTACAGCCTTTTGTTTTGTTTAAGTTGCTGCACAAGACACTAGTATGAAGATCAAGCAAAATGCAATATGTCCATATATTTTCAATGTTAAAAATGATAGGGATTGAGTACTTTCTATTAACAGTGTTTTACGGACGGAGGTTTCCAAAAGGAGCATATTGTCGTTAATCGTTTTACCTATACGGAAACCAGTTTGATACAGCGAGAATACTCTGCTTGTTTCCAAATAACAGATCAGGCGGAGGTTTGCCACTTTTCCAAACAACTTGCAAAAGCAACTATTAAGTGCGATGATCTGATAGTTAGAGGGATTCTCTAGGTCCATATTGTAGTTGTGGGAAAGACAACAGCTTTCTTCGATGCACTAGGAAAGGAATATTCCTTCCACATGTGATTGTAAACAGCGGGAAGGGCGGCTGGCAGTTTAGAGGAGAGATGCTTCAGCCTTTTATAACTGACGCTATCTAGACCTATGCGTCTCAGAATAAACAATTAAAAAAATTAATAGACAGGTGAAAAAGCTGTCTTTAATTTGATGATACAAAGGCGGGTAATTGCTGCCACTGGAAACGTCAGGAAAGGTCTCATCAATTGCATTCACCGTCTCGTCTATAGCGTTAATCACAAGCATAATTTTTACCAGAAAGGAAAATAGGCAGTGATTATATATTCCGCATTCTTTTCTACCTCTTTGCCACTCTCATTTGTTTAAAATAGAAGAAGTTATTTCAGATTCATAGGATATCCATGAATCCATCTGTCTCTTACGCCTTACTTTTCCAGTATTTAATAATAATAATTCCGGAAATAATAAAATGATTTATCAATTGCATAACTTTCTTTCTTTTTAATTATTCAATAATACTTGTAAGAAAAATCTATTTTTTTCAAGTGCATTTCATAGAAGTAAGAATTTTAGTTTCCTTCTACACAAATACAGAGGTTTTATTATGAATCAATAAATACCGAACGTTATACACTTCCTTTTATTTTCGGAAAATTAACGATTCTTTTTAGTTTATATACAGAACCAGAGGCGTCAAAGTTTCTATTTTCCTCACGCTTTTCCCTTGCCATTCCTAGCAGTTTATCATGATAATAAGCATTATCTTATTATTCCTTTTTATTATATAATATTACGAAAATATTTTATTATAAGAGTTTTCTGATTTTTCAATTCACAGAATGAAAACATTTTAAATTTTATGCATGTTAAAATAATTTTTGCATCTCATTTGAAGCATCTTTCCTTTGCACAGAGAAACATAATTATCGCTCCAAATTTAAATATTTTTCCTGCAGATGGTAACAAAATTTACATTAATTTGCTATGACTCCAAAGCTAGTTTTAAATTATGGTACTAAGTTATCACACACATAAAAAGGCGGCTGTAGACATACTATGGTATACCTAAAGTAATTAAAATGCTTTCATCTATAAAATTTTAAATCAAATTATTCTATTTTATTTATTCATTTTATATTGATGGGTGAAAGATAAACGTAAAGCTACATTTGAGTTTCGAATAATGTTTTTTGTTTTCAACGAAATTATTTTTTGGTTGACTGCAGCTTCGTTGAAGCTTAGTTCAAATATTATCAAAGCGTTGTTGTTAGGATGGTGAATGCAGAAGTATTGCGGCATTTTATTGTAACACAAGTTGCGGCACAAGTTGTAAATACTTGGTCAAAAGAGAGGTGGGGCTCGGAATAGAATTTCCTGTGCTAACGATAGGAGCGGAGTGAACGTTACTTCATTAAGGAGACTGCTCCTCAGGAAAGTTACAGAAGCTTATAAGAAATTGACTCTGAGCGAAAAAGTAATGCGAGTAATAATTTTGGCCTCCTTAAATTTAAATTTGTAATAATTGTAATATAAATTTGTAATAATTGTAATATAAATTTGTAATAATTGTAATATAAATTTGTAATAATTGTAATTTAAATTTGTAATAATTTAATTTGTAAAATTACCATGTAACGTCACATTTACAGGGAATTTATAAGTACTTCGTGAATGAAAGTTCGATATTCCGTTTCTTACAGTCAAGAATTTCATTTTATTGACAAGTTTAAAATCAACACGAAATTTAAATTGTCTGAAGTCGTCAGGTAAAAGGCTGGATTTAGGAACGCATGGCAAATTAATAAAAGGAAATGAAGTGTGTATCTTAGTTTTAAAGACTTAGAAGGTTTGTGTTTTCATTATAGACCAAAGTGTACATTTAAACTAGTTTAATTTACTCAAACATTTACTTCCAGGCTTATCATTAATTTATTTCAGTAGCTGATATAAACTCTCTTAGTATATGATGTTTAGACTGTTTCAGCGTATAAATAGCAGCAAGTGATAGCTCAGATCCTAATGTTCATTCGATCTTTATCAATAAATTATTCTCCCGCTCCTTACCGTTTTCTTTTTACTCTTTCATATACATTTATTTTATTTAATTTATTTTTTAATGTATTACAAGAAAACTTTAAATAAATAATCAGGGAAATTGTTCGCAGGAAAGAATGCAAGCAATACGAGCTAATGGTTAAATTTGTTTGTAAAAGTCAAATTACAAAGCCAAAGAAATAACGATAGAATTCTTGCAATGAACATCAGATTTCAAGATTATTTATTTGTAGAAAATGATATTTGATGAGCTGCGTTACATAAAATGAGACAACACTAACCCGCTTAAAGCTGAAACATTTGGAACTGTAAGCACCAAAATATCCAGCCTCAAAGCCGAAAATCCAAGAACTTGGTTGCATAAGTTAGTTCCGTTTCACTGATCATCACTACGCTTTTTTCAAGCCAACCCAAATACTTATACTTACAATTACGCATCCAATCACAGCAGACGATCCTAACTATTTATTTCTATTAGGATGTGTGGTTTAGGACAGTATCTCATTCAATACTAAAGTCATCCAGACACTCTTTACAGCTCTGATGTAACTTCATATTCTACAATGTCAGGTTTATCCCTTGCTACAATCTTGCTAATTGCAAGATTAAAGGTTATCGCAATAGTTAGTTAATGGTTTCGGAGGAGTAACGGTTAGATATACACTATTTATTCTTTCAATATGATTTAAGAAATAAGACGATGAGGCAAAGTAATCACTTTGATGCCCTCAATATTTGTATTTTAAAACTATCGAGCGATTACGAGAACTTCTAAAGCACTAGTTAACAACTCAATATCTTCTTCATCAGCCCTATATCTAAATATTTCAAATACATCAGCCCTATATCCCAATATAAATACATCAGCCCTATATCCTAATATGATATTTTGACAGAAGTATAGGAGAAAAACCTATTGTTAACATATGTTATATCTCCATTATTTCACTTCATATCACCGTGGGTTTTAATGCTCATCATTTCCAGCTTAGCATTCCCTTTTATTCGACAGTTACAGCGTGTGATTATCTCGTAACGTGAAACTATTAGGCACATTGTATAGAATTTGCCTGTTAGGAGAAAATAAAAGGCAAAGAAAAAGTTAAAATGCTGAAAATGGAAAAGAAAAAACATTGAACAGATTAACTGCAAATCAAAAATCGAAAACGTTTCCTTTTAGTGCTGTAGTTATAAACTATCCTGCAGCAAAATCGTTTCTTAGGATGCTGTGATAATTTTACTCTCTTTCTGAGGATTTCGTAGTTTTATTTACGTATGGTCAATTCATAACTATGTGACTTTAAAAATTTCCTAAAGTGCAAATTAAAAATGAAACAGAATCGTGTTCAGTCATCAAAGGAAGATAGCCTTTTTGTGTACAATCCTTGCATGTTTCTTCATGATTTAAGTCGGTTTATTAAGGCACAAGAGTAAAATTGAAGTTATGCTTTTTTCAGTTAATTTTCATGTTATATTATTTTATAGTTGAGAATAGTGAGTGTATATAAGATGAATATTTTATTTTAACTAAAGTAGAATCTCTCATCTTACCGACTAGGTTTGATCATACATAATCCACTGCAATCACTATCTGTGTAGAGGGAAGCTAATCAAAGAGCCAATTCCATTTGACTGGCAGGGTAATGCGGAAGAGCCGCAAGCCATCGGCAGATGGATGTCATCCGAAAGGGGTTCGGGGATGTAAGCCAATGAGCTGCTCGATCCCTTTTGATTGATAAGTCAAAACAGCATCGACAAGCGGGACACAAACTCAAAGCCGACCGGAATGGATTTACATCTTCACTCCTCTAAATTCGGAGTTCTGTCTAAATTATGAGGCCTCAGGGAACAAAAGTCTGCTTGACGTCTTGAGACTAAACTGCGTGATCGTCACTCAGAGGTATATGATTTTGGCAGGCCGATAATTTTAAAAGAAAGGCTATCAAGATGCAGAAATTGCTAGATATTTTATACTTTATAAAAGTGAAGTAAACATGAATAATTAATCTTGTATATGCAGACTTTTATTTTTCTTAATATGAAACCAAGTAAAATAGATGTAGACTTATTAAATAAACAATCAGTTATCACCAAATTGTATTCTATTGCTAGTAACGAAACTTCATATAGTATATATTTAAATTTAGATCGAGCGTGATTTTTACCGTATTAATGGAGTTTATAGAATTTTGGATGATTTAATTTACAAAATGATTATTATAATTTATAATTTGTTTTCTCTTATGAAAGCTTAGGTTAAGAAAGCTTAATGATTTCAGGCGGATATTAATTTAAGGAAGGAATAATCATATCAAGATTAAGCTCTTAGATGCGAGTAAAAGATGGGAAATGCGAATTATGTATAGTTGACATAATAAAATTTTTGTGTAATTACTTATAGCTAAACGAAATAATTAAGATAACTTAAAAATCCTGTTACTTTTAACAATTAGCTGTTGCATAAATAAATGAAGTTCAATAATTGTTTCAATAATTTCACTAATGCCATCAGAAGCTTCCTTTTCCGAAATTCTTGTATGCGATGCGGACTAAGCCAATATTAAATCCATGTGATCAATGAGATACTGGTTGGACTAAGGATTGTGTCTGGAATGTATACAGGGCTAGTTAAAGGGACGAGATACACTCGTAATTCCAACAGACCATCAAAGACAAATATCGGTAAAAACAGGTTGAATTTACAGCTTACGTTATACATTTTAAACCTTCCATGCACCAGTTCAGTATCCTCCAGTTCAGTAAACGATAAACGTCGATTAGAATATAATACAATTACAGAACTCTCTACAAAGCTCTTCGTTTTATTTCTTGTTTAATAGTTGATTTTTCGGCAACAGAAGAAAACTACACTTATCTGTACGCCAAGTTGTCTTATCAATACATAAGGAAATAAACAATAGAAGTAGATAAAAAGCGCAATTTTGGTGAAAAAGCTTTTCATTGGTGAAGATTTGTCAATATAGAATGAGGTGAACTTTGCTAGAAACTCCATTCTTGACAACGCCAATTCAAGCCAAGGACAAGATTATCTACGGTGGTCTGGAGAATCTCTTCTCAATCACTCAGAACACGTACACCTATCTCATAAAGATTTTGGGGAGAGTCATGGATAGAAACTGAACTGACATGATAGCACTGCAGTTTTAGAACTAGCAACTTTGGTTCTAAATGCGTTTTTCACAAGCCTCTGGCAAATGTGTAGTTTTATCTGTCAGATATGAACACATATCTATACATTTTATCTGTCAAATATGCATACATATGTATAGGTACTGAGCAAGGCATTTCATCCTTGTTAGTAACAAAATTGCGTAATATCTAGTAGCATCTGCACTACCTACTTGCATTTCAGCTGGTTTCAAACGTATGTTCCTCATTATTGATTGATAACAAGTGTTGGTTACTCACTTGTAATAGTCCTAAATTTATGTGTAGTATAAATTAGTATTTATCATTTATCTGCATAATGATACGATTTGTTTATTTGCCTGTAATAGTATTAAATATCTGCCTGTGACGATAGTAATTATTATCAGCTACCTGCATAATAATACGCATCGCTTAGATGATTGTAATAGTATCATATGAATGTATTGGGACGAAGGGAGTTTTGATGCACAAGCCCAGTAAAAAGTAATTACTATATAGAAAAATACAGTATATATGTATGTGTACTGACTAAGGCTTTACAGAGTCATTATTAATCATAAATATTGTATGACACTTCAAGCAACAGATTTATTGTCAGTTTGCATTCCAGATGGTTTCAAATATTGTTCCTACTACTAATTGACAAGTCTTGTAAACTTAATCACAACAATCCTAAATTTATGCATTGTATCAGTTAGCCCTTATTATTTGTCTAGAAGAATAATATTTTTTGTTCATTTCCTTGTAACTGTTTTAAATCTATGTGTCTTTTCAATTAATCTTTATCATTTTTCTGTATAATAATATAATATGTATAATTTATTTGCTTGCACAGTATTAAATGTTTGAATTGGGATGGTAGGCGTTTTGGTGTACATGCTCAGTAAAGAGTAAATATTATTTAGTAATAAAATACATATACACATGTACCGAGCAAGACATTTCAGTCTTCTTATTAATAATAAATATTGTAAAGTATTTCGAGTAACATTTATTTTCTCAACTTCCATTTCAACTGGTTTCAAGTTTTGTTCTTACTATTAACTGAAAACAAGTCTTGCTTACGCACATGCAACAGTCCTAAATTTATGTATTGTATCAGCTGGTCTTTGTCATTTGTACAAAAAATAATGTGTCTTACTGATTTGCTTAAAACAGTGTTAATGTGTGTATTGTATTAGTTAGCTTTTTTCTTTTCTCTGCATGATAATAGTTTTTTTCTAATTTATTGTCTTATCATATTTTTTCCCTCTCTTCCAAATGCTAAATAAATTGAAATGCGCTAAACATAGATATATCGCCCGGGCAAAGAAACAAGACGTTATATTTGCATTATTTTTACAGTTATTACCGGCTTTCTGACTGTGAAAAGGTAAGTTTAATTGTCCTTTATACTTAAAAAACAAAGGATAGTATACGCTTATTACTGCGCATCGTTCCATTCTAATTGTGACCGTTAGCAAGAAACAGATGCAGAGGCTAGAAGAATTCTACAAAATTCTGTCTAAACATGAACTACGTCACAATCATACAGATCTTATGTGTAAATGAAAAGAAGAGGTCTAGACTTTACACTCTTTAAAAGAAATTTTCAACGGTCTAGACTTTACGGTCTTTAACGGAAATCTGTATCGATCTAGTTTTCAAAATTAAAGTATCAGATAACACAAGAGCAAACTGGAAAAGCAGAAAAAAAGTTCTACTTTTAGAGAAAGTATTTTCTAGCATTATGTCTTTGTGAAACGAGACGTTTTTATAATGTGTGATCCAGAAAAGTTTGGAGCTCCCGTCAACTGGTACAACAGTTTGCGTTAATGGCGAATGCGATGTAAAACAAGCATGTTCAACCAACAGCAAAACCCCAAATATCGGTTTTATACGTTAGAAAGGACATTATTAAAAATGATATAATTACAGCAATGTATAATGAAATTATCTCTGTTCTGAAAGAAAGTATAAGCAGAAGTATGCTTTTCTGAGGTACTATGAGAAAACATAGTCCCAGGCGACACTAGGTGTAGTACGTGCAAGTACGATTTTTAAGAGTCGTTAATGCATTTATTTTCTAGATATACGTATTACCAATGAAGCATGCGTTTCTGAATTTTATGTAGCGTAAATATCCATGAAAAAGAGGCTTCTCTAAATGATTATTTTAGATACTTTATTTGTGTCTTAAAAACAGTGGTAGATATGTAAGGTTTCTCTTCAACAATCCTAAAGGTATGCTTGCTTTTGGTGATTAAATAGAAAGCGCGTCTTTCTAATAACCCGAAGGTACGGAGTTAAAATCTTAGCAAGAATACTGCTGATTCCATAGCTTCGAAAAATTCTAAATGACTCTATAGTGTCGCTCGAACGAGAAAGTGGTGCAGGACAATTCGTCACCACGAAGGTTGACGATTTGATCCCAGCTTTCCCAGTCCCCTTTAAATGCGGAAAAATGAAAGGTTTTTCTCTGCCCTTACGGCTTATTTTCGTTGTATAAAAGGGAAATATGTCCAGCTAGCAATCGGATGATCCTGAATTTGAATATGCGGTATATTTCTTCAGATTCATTGCTTGAAAAAAAAAATTCTGAATGATTTTATAAATAAGCTCATCAAGAAAAGCTAAAAATTCGTTATTTACCTTATTAAGCTTATAGCATAAATTAGGTTGCTAATGATATTGTGAATGCTTCAGTAATTGCATAAAATTTCATTGGTTCTGTATTTAGCCTTTTATTTCTTATTTATTATTCTGCGAGACGTCGTTAAATTCTGATTAGCTATGTATACTTTGCAGAAACATTAGGTTATTTCAGAAGCAGGAGTGACGAAAAATTAGCAGCGCCTTTGCCGGAACTCGAACCAAGGAACTCTCGACTACGCATCGAGCGTGCTGACCACTACATCACGAAGGCATGCGAAGAAGGCGGGGGAAATATCTTATATACTCCCCTTTTTAAAGGGCGACGGGGGATTAGAGGACTCAATCGCCAAATCCTGGTGGTGGAGAATGATCGTCCACCAACTTTTTAGTTCGAGCGCCACTGTAGAGATATTTTTTCTTAAAGCAGAAGTGATTAAAAATGAGCAACGCCTTCGTCGAAACTCGAACCACGGAGCTCTCGAAAACGCTCCTAGCGTGCTGATCACTACACCATGAAGGTATGCAAAGAAGGCTGGAGAAATACCTTATAACTTGACATTGAAATCACTCTGTGAAATAAGCTGGAGTGCGAGGATTAAAAGTGTTCAAGTTGTCCTAACCTCATCTACACTCATGTCCATAAATTAGAGATAATTCAGAATCACACGGAAATCGAACTCTGAAGTTAAAATTTCACCTGTAGAATTACCGAATACACCTTCAAGAATAATGTGCAAATTACAGGAAGCCATCAGATGACGCCGATAATACGTCACACTGACAAGAATATAAGAGAAGTGTATATAAGGAATGGTAGCAAAGAAGTAAAATTGTTCACAAGCGTTCTGTAAACCGCTTAGTACCGCAGCTGAATAGTTATGACAAAGAGGACGCGTGTGGTGATATTTTTACGTGGTAGAATTATCGTCCGTCTGAAGTGTGGGCGTACTCAGACGGAAGTATCCTAGCTTTTCGCAATAGCCCAAAGTGTCATCTCTAGGCTTCGGCAACGATTCCAAAATGACGGAAATGTCAGTAGATGTTACAGTTCAGGTCGTCTCCGAGTTACAACGCCGAATGACGACTGATATTTGGCAGTAACTGCCAAAAGAAGCAGACGGAGCACAGCATCAGATCTGTCTCGTCAGCTACCTTCGGCCACGGGTACGACAGTTTCAAGGCAAATCGTGTATAAACGTTTGGGACAGATTCGTTTATATGTTCGCAGGCCTGCCAGATGCGTTCCGCTCACTGCAACTTATTGTCGCCAAGGGTTGGCTTGGAGCAGAAAACATGCATCGTGGACATCGTCACAATGGACTTGTGTGATGTTTTTCGACGAGTCCAGGTTTAGCTTGCAGTCTGATTCCCGTCGGACTTTCATATGGAGAACTGCTGGTACCCGCTATCATCCAGACAGCGTCATTGAACGGAGGTGTAGGATTGCTCGTTTGGGGTGGAATTACAGTGGGCTCCAGAACAGATCTGCATGTTAAGATCAGAACAATGACAGGCCACATTTATCGTGACATTATTCTGGAACAACTTGTATTCTTGTTTAGGGGTGCCATAGTCGCAGAATTGTATTTATGGATGGCAACGCCCGTCCTCATCCGTGCACATATTGTAAAGGAATGCTTTCATCTGAGGATATCATCCGTATAGAATGGCCAGCATTTTCATTTCATTTGAATCCGATAGAGCATGTGTCAGACATGCTTGGCCGACGAATTGCAGCCCATCAAGCACCTCCCAAACGTGTACCGGTACTTCGGAGAGCATTGCTGAGTGGAGTAATCTTCCCCAACATCAGCTAGATAATTTGATACTCAGCATGCCTAGCATTGTACAGACCGTATTTCATCGTCTGAGAGGCATACAATGTATTAACCATCATACCAACCATGCAATGTTAAGTTTTTGTAAGGGAGATATTTTTTGTGATTGCTCCCTGGGACAAAAATCGTAGTTTTCATGAATGGTATCGTATTGTTGCGTTATACGGGTTCGTGGATTTGAGAGTATCGGATGAAAACACGATGCAGAACAATAAAAAGCCCAATTTATTTACAAGAGTCACTATTTACAGCACAGTTCCAAAATTACCTTTAAAAGCGTCGAAAATCTACAATAAATACGCTGAAACAATCAGCAACACAGCTTCGGGCTGTAACTGTCAAGGTAGCTTCACGGCAACACTGAACTTATAATAAACACCGTGGAACAATCACCAATACAATGTCAAGCTATACTGTAAAGGTAGCTTCACGGCAAAGCACTATCTCGATCGCTTTCCGTTCACAAAACTCTCGCGTAGCTTAGCACTCACAGTAAGCAGCTATTCTCACAACTCTCGCAACTAATCACACACTCCCAACAACAACTTCACAATACTTCACAATCTGCCTGCTCTCAGAAACGCAAGGGTTTATAGAGCTTTTCTTTAAGTTCCACACTTTTCGAGAAATATCTCGACAGGAAGTTATTCTAGAAGCTTCCCACAATCTGGCACCCTACCATACACTATTTTATGGCAACCCTAGTGCTATGCCGGAAAGCTTACATACAGGCGCAACCGCCGAATTTTTCGCAACAATATATGTACCATCTTTTTTCTTCTTTATCTTTTGTTTAATAAATGGGCTTCATAAATAAGTCACGTTTGTTTTGTTTCTGAATCTTTATTTCCCAGAGCTGGTATTATCCTTAATATATGGACATGAGCGTATTTTATTGAGTTAGCTGGTTTGCTAAAAGAAAATTCAAAATTAAACAGTGCACTGCGATTTGGTATAGTACTTTTTAATGTAAAGAAACTTATTAAAGCCTTTCTACAAGAAGGAGTACTGATAACACTAAAATATTCAAGCGTTAAGTTTTAATGAAAAGTTTAGGTTTTATGATTTTACAGCCAGTAGGGAAGAATTGATTAAATACTCAGTGGTAACTTGGTAAAGTCAGTTTTCTTATGACAGCGGCAAAGAGCCCATTTCAGGGAAGAAACTAACTGGTTCTAAGATTATAGTTTACAAACTTTTTATGTGGAAGGACCCTTAAAATTTGCATGTAATCAAGGGCCAGAATTTACTAAACGTTTCTTAGAAATATAACTAATCAAATATTAGAAAGAATTATAAAGTTAGGTATGACATGTTTACATATTCATATATTACCAATTTTACATAAGTCTATTGGAAGCAGAAATTAAAAAAATCTATTATAAATTTCTTATGTTAAAGAAGAAATTTATCATATTCATATATTCTTTCTTTCTTTTCGCCATCGACGGAACAGCTGGCCTACTGGATTAGGTGCTTTTCAACCTCTTGGATCTTGTCAATGTAATAGATAAATAAATAAATAAAAATCTGAAAGGTTTCAGATTTTAAATTACGTCCAAAGGGGCGCTTTTTAACGTTTTGTGTGTTACCTTTATTTATTAAATATCATGTTTTTCGCAGTTAAACCATAAAATTCAGTTTAACAGCAAGATCGCAAAATAATTTTAAAAGAAGCATATTTTTAGAATTTCCGATACACAGTTCCGCGCGCTGGAGATAAAAAGGTTTTATTTCCCGTAGACTGTTGCCATTGCTCGCTTTTAAATCGTTTGAGTTTTTTCATCAAAAATTCGTCGAAGTTTTACAAAATAATAAAACAAATTCCAAATTTGGGCTTCCAGATGCGCATATTCGGGTGGACACGAAAGTTATTCAAAATTGGATGGCTCTATGTACCGTTGTTTTATCACATTTTAAGAAATATATATACATTTATGCAGATTCTTCATTATTTAATTTCTTTAAATATAATACAGGACTGCAATATTTTGTGGCAACAGTTTGAAAAGTGATTCAGACTTTCAATGTTTCCTACGCAAAATTGCAAAACGAAAACAATAATCCTTCAGGGACAAAGACCCCTTTGGACTAATAAATATACATACAGAGCTTAGTACTTTGTCCTTCGGGAATTGATTAGATTTAGAGCTTAGTGCTGTGTCTGCCGGGAATTGGCCACGTTAAACGAGGAACATTGAAAGAAGGATCGGAATATGTAAAGAAGGTGCTTAGTGGGGACTGTTGAGAATAAATGGAACACTTTTTCACTATTATGGTACATGTTAGACATACAGGTCGGTATACTGAGGATATGATATAGACTCAGGTACAGACGTAAAGATGAAATCTGAACAAATACATTACAAATTATGAAATGCATTAAATGAGTTCTGGATTAATCATAATATTAAACATAATTAAAAAAACGCAAGACATTAAGTAAATTAATATATGTACAGAGTGGGCTGCTGATGGCAGGGTGTCCAAGAAAAGAAGTCACTTCAAGCTGTCAGCAATGCTTTTAGAAATGGCAGTGCAGTCTCTAATGCCGCTGAGCGCATGTTAATCTTAATTATCTTCTTGAAACATGCCGGCATATTGATTGCGGCTCTATTTTTAAGTGTGAATCCTCTGTGTGCGGGCAATCATACAGATAGTGATCTGGATCACCAGTATTGCAACAAATACAGTAGTTGCTGTTTCTTAGGCGAAATCTGTTAAGATAGGACATATATGGGCCATGCCCTGGCAAATACTGTGGGAGGTGCGAAGAGGTGCTATTTAAATTCTGGTTCACTTGCACTCATATATTACCGATTTTGTATAATAAATCCATTGGAATCAAAAATGTTAAAAATCTATTATGAATTTCTTATATTTTTGCTGTATTTCTACTCGCCGTATGTTTTCCGGTTTATATTAGGTATCATGAAGTTATTTTCTGTAGTTGCTTATTTTTGGTCTTTTAGTTAATGTGAAATCAGTGTCTGTACGAATATTTGCTAAAGTATTATGCGGAATTCTTGTTAAGTTATTTAATTTACCTCAAATTTATTTTAGCGATTTTCATCTCTGAAAATGATTAGTCGCAGAAATGTTGTATAGAAAAAGTAAAATGAAAGAAAGGCGTGTTTTGAGCCTTTGGGGAAAGTAGTTTTTTTAAATAAAAAGGTCAAGGATTTAAATCTAGAAAAGCTCTTTCAGTCTTTTTCTCTTTCACTTAGCTTCATCTCTTATTTATCAGAAGCATCAGGGATATTGATTTTAAACGGATCTTTAACATATTTTACCTTCACGTTCAAAATCGTTTTTATAAATTCGTTATTATGCCTTGCAGTTGTTTACAGCACTTTTGTGGCTCAGTGTTAAATGCTAGCGTGTTGAATCCGTGAACAAGTTAAAAAAATATATCATCTGCTTCCGAAATAGTCTTAACTTCTGTACGACAGCGGGGTCATGCTTATCATGTTTATCGAGAAACTTATCTGCTACTCTTAATTTCATGTTTAAATCTAAAGTATGCTTAGATCTAGCTACTATTTTTTACAATATTTAAAATCATTCGACATTTATTTTCATTCATAAAGCTTGCAGGTCTTCCATTTGCTCGAAGAGAGATTTTTATTTTACTGAGCAATGCCTGAAAACCTATTCACTGTAATACCCTATTGGGAAAATAATACGGCTATATAAATTTATTTCTGAGAGTGTAACAAAAACTTTAAACTCTCCGCGACTAAACCCAATGGACTTTCTAAACGTTGTAAGGTTGCAGTTCTCTGTAAACTCAATTTAAATCCCACAACCTTACTAGGTAAATTAGGGAGTTATTGCTTCTTATGAAGCAGTATGACAAAGTCCTTAGAAGGATTTAAATAATCTTTTTCATCGAATCTTGAACTTAACAATAAAGCCCCGAATTGTGCTATAGACAAGAAAAATTACTCCTGGCAACGAAAATTAAAAAATTTGATGTCTACACCACATGACTTCTTTGTATGGAATATTAAATTACGCGCATTTTTTCTTCCATTTCATTTAAACCTACTGGATTGAATTAAATCTACTTCGTCGATAGCTCATAAACCACAATAGAATACATGTACTCTTTAAAATTCACTATATTTGTTTACCATAGGGACACTCTAGTGTTAGGTTCCCTTAACAGCGTTACATCTCATTCATTTTATAACTCAGAATGCACAAAAATTATGTATATCCTATGAAGAATTATTTAATCGTTTGCCACGTGTTCTATTCAGATACTTTAATAAATCTAAAACCATGTATAAAAGAAATTAAACAAAAAAGAAACAGTTTTTCAAAGGCGATTCAGTATTTCTCATTCAATTAATTCAATTATCACTTCGCGATAAAGCAAAAATACATAAAAACTAAAAATATCTATATTAAAAATTACGAATTAAATCTTAAACATTTATTTCTTTGAATAAATTCCAGAATGAATTAAGCATTATTTAATTCGCAATAATAAAAGAAGGCGTTATCTTTGTTATTGCGAAGCTTAGTTTCTTTAGATTGGTAACAAATCCACTATTCTGCCAAGTTTCAATTGGAAACAAATATGGCTGCTGTGGCCAAAATAATCAGGCTTGGCTGCCCTTAAACAACTCTTAAATTATTGATAAGGCTACAGCTATAACATGCAAGTTAACTAAAGTATAAAAACCTTAACCGGAAGATAAGAATTTATAATTCAATCATTTTTAAAGCAAAAATTGCGCAATTTGCAAACATATAAAAATAAGGAAACTGAGCTCACTGAGCCAAGTAACAGAGTGTCTATATATATATATATTTATATACGTTTGGTGCGGCCGATTGCAATCAAAATTGGAGGTACACATCTACATGTTATAGCAATCTTATATACAAAATTTCAACTTTCTGAGGCTACTCGTTTTTAAGTTATGCGAGATACATACATACATACATACGTACTTACGTACAGACGTTACAAAAATATCTCTTCAGAATCCACTTTAAATCACTTTTATAATTTTTTTGGGGAAAAAGGGTCTTTGCATACAGATGTCGAGCAAAAACATCGTTAAATTGCATTCGATTTTGGTCAAAATGGATATTTTTATTGAAATATAATACCCGACATTTTTCGCTATTACAATACTTCCTTTTTACTTCGTACAAGGAAGTAAAAATTACTTTGAAATAAATTTAAACGTTGATGAAATAATCAGAGAAATGAATTGAAACTTTGACAAAAGAGTCTAAGACTACCTAGTCCTGGCTCCCTTTAATTTTATAGGAGCTTAAGTATTCCGAGAGAATATAAAAGTCAGGATAGTAACTGTTAAATATAGTGAACAGCGCGGCGCAAGTGACAGAAACTATATATCTCTAAGATTAAGAAACATTCAGTTTATATACACTAAAAGCTAATTTGCATCCTGGGGAGTTAGTCAGAAAGAAAAAGTCATGGTAAAGCTAATAATTGTAATAACTGTTTAATTAACATAAAGAGCGTTGCAGAGCAATGCCTTCCGAAAGCGCTTTTTCCATACCAACCTTCTTATCTCTTTGTGACTGATGTAGTGATTGTATTATTAAACAATGGGCGCCATTAAACTGGCAATTGAAATTCATGGCGTTTACCTGTAAAAGTCTTCTCCAAAATATTCGAAACATTATAAACATTCATTCCATGTTTCGTTTCATTAAAATATATTTTATAGCTATGGTACATTTTAGTAGACGTAAATACGTCCATTGCAGTTAGATTTCTACTTGTGCTGTATCATATCTTTCTTCTTGTTTTCATCGAGTGTTAAGTAGGAAATCTAGCAAAATTAAAATTTGTGTAACTCGAGAATTTTCCCAACTATTTCATAGGTTAGTTATTTTTATCGCAGACGTCTGGTGTCTAGATCTGTCTTTTTATTATTACTATTGTTTGCCAAGAATGAATTAGTTATTAACACACCTAAATAATCTATTACTGGTCCATTACTGGTATTACAAAGATACATATCTTTTGCTAATATCTTAGCATTAAAATAACTGGTTTTAGTAATTGATTGGAACTTTGCTTTAAGGAAAGATAGGATGCGCAAAAGGTTTAGCTGTCAGAAAATATTCGTGACCATTTCTAGTACGAGCTATGAGGTAGCCATATTTATATCTAAGCTTCGTAGAACATAGTCTCTTGCAACTATTTATTTAAAACTACAGTGCTTCCTTAGGGTGTTAAAATATGCCTAAATCGGATTTTTAATTAAAAAAACTAAAGGAATAATTTTATTCACGTCTCGTCGGGAAAGCTGATAATCCACAACTTATCGCCTGGAAAAACAGATATCATGGTGAGATTTGTAAGGTTTTAGTTAAACTAACAAAGTTTTATTTTAATTTAAATCTTTCTATCTCTTCTCTGTTTCAACTTCCCGTCAGAAGAAGCGCGTGTTTTCAGCTTATGCTAATTTGAAGTAGAGCCAAGTACTATTTAAACCAGAGGTAGAAACCTCTTAGTGTGAGAGAGCTTTTAGTCTCGGATCACTGTCATTCTGTTCGACGTTCGCCTGACCAGCTAGCAGCTAAAATTATAAGCCATAGTGCTTACTACGTGATTACATATTGAAATAAATTGAAGTGCGCTAGTATTAGTATTTCTTGGTACGCACCATTTAGTTAGAGGCCAACTCCGCGATTTAGCTCTGTGAGCAAGGATTTAATTAAATTTATATTTAGCTTAGTTTAAATTTATCTGATTGTTAAGTTAGGCTCAAGTGTGGTCTTTTACTTTCTGTATCCCTCCCGAGTTGGAAAGTGTGTAAATAATATTGATTTAATAAAAGAGGATTTTAAATCCCTTTCAAGTGCAGTTATTCTTCAGCACAGTATCTATACCAGAACAAAGCTGATTTCAGCTCCCTGTTCCAGATCAGAACTTTAAGGAGTTACTTCAAAATGTTTGCCAAAAATACGCACAGAACACTCAGTCCTGACAGATTGAAACTATCAATTTCCCCCTTAATCGATATAAAGATCGGATTCTTTCTTAAGCAGATGTTGAATTTAAAGCTTTATGCGATATATAAGCCACATTGCCGTTTTGAGAACTTTCTTATAGTTGGCGTATAAACACGTAATAAAAATTTTGTGGTTCTTCGGGGAAATTGTGAAATATTTGGTCCTAATTGAATACAGAAAATTATCGCCCATTATACCCACTATATATTTCTTCAGATTTAATTATGCATGTGTTTTACACTAGTTATTAACTGGCTTAAGCCCTTTCGAAGATATGACAGAAGCATGCGTGATGAATATTGAATGACAGCTAAAATTTTTGTAACGACATCATTGAATGCAAAATTTTATTCCGTATATTAAGATATTCTACTGCGTCATAATAAAGACCTCATATCTAATGTGAGTACGAGAAGAACTAGCCAAAAAGCCCACCAAGCAGGCATTTCCCTTTTGGGCAGATAGCTCTCTAGTCCTTTGTTGTAATTCAAGTAATCTAATATATAGTACGCCCCTTCGCATTCAAAGTAGGTTTCTGAATAGAAATTAGATGCCCTTTAATGGGAAGACTCCAATCTTAACGTTAATCCCTCTCGATGAGGTTTTTTTCCATCTTTGGTAATCCGAAAACATCTCTACATAATACTGATTGAAAATTCGACAAGTCTAGAGTTATTCTGGAATTTTACATTTAACAGAGAATAGACTTTTGCCACAAGGCCCTCTTTACTTGAGTTCATCAATGAGGTATGTCTAAAGTTCGGATGCAATTTCTTACAAATACAATAAATATGTGAGCTCATGCATCCTACTAAATTGCTTTAGACGATTCAGTATTCCTCATTCAATTAATTCAGTTCTCCCTTCGCGACAAGGCAAAAATACATAAAAACTCAAATATCTATATTAAAAATTACGAAGTAAATCTTAAACATTTATTTCCTAGAATAGGTTCCAGAATAGGATTAAGCATGATTTAACTCGGAATAATAAAAGAAGGCCTCGTCTTTGTTGCTGCGAAGCTTAGTTCCTCTAGATTGGCAACAAATCCTTTATTCTGCTAAGTTTCAAATGTAAACAAATATGGCTGCTATGGTAAAAATAGTTCGCCTTAGCCGCACTTAAACAACTTTTAAATTGTTGATAATTGTACAAATATTGCATACAGATTTACTAAAGGCATAAAAATATTAATCGGAAGTTAAGAACAACATAATTCAATCATTTAAGAAAAAAATGCTCATCAATTTACCAACTTAAAAGAATAAAAAAACTAAGCTCATTGATCCAAGTAACAAAGTGAATATATATATATATTTGTATACTCTTGGTGCTGCCGATTGCAACCAAAATGGGAGGTGCACATCTGCATGTTATAGCAGTCCTATATACAAAAGTTCAACGTTCTGAGGCTACTTGTTTTTGAGTTATGCGAGATGCATACATACATACGTACGTACACGTACGTACAGACAGCATGAAAAAAAATCGCTTCTGAAGCGATCAGTTTTATAATTCATTTAGGGAAATAGAATCCTTTATTCTGTCCTTACGTGCACATGTCATGCAAAAACACCGTTAAATTGCATTCTATAGCAGTAAAAATGGATATTTTCGTAAAAATGGTACTCGAAAGTTTTCATGATTACAATAATTCCTTTACTTCGTACAAGAAAGTAAAAAATGCACAAACCTGCTTCCATTATTGAAGAGAAATTTTCAGTAAGGGCTTTATGATTGTCGCAGGACTCTGTAACAATGGGAAATTTAGAATAAGAAAAATGGAAAGATATGCTAAAATCAACTCAAGATACACTCAAGAGAACGTTTTACATTCGATATTTACAAAAACTCCATTTCCTTATCCCAGTGACTTCCACGTAGTGAAATTTCATCAAGACAAATTAACAAGTCCATGCTTCAAAAGGTACTACTATATTCCTTGAAAAAATGAAGACTGATGCAAATATTACAAAGAGCTCTTTCTAATCTGAAACCCATCATAACTGATGTATTCTGGAAAGTAGAAAAGGAAGAATGGAAAGCAGTACTCCCAAAAATTGTATGAAAAGCCTTTTATCATGAAAGTCACGACACAGACTTACAGTCCAGAATAAAGGTTATCAGATCGAATATCTAAAAAATATTATTTAGATTTTAAGCATCAATTAAATTTTGAAATTATGTAAACCCCTTCTGTATTTAGGCAAAGGCTACTCAAAAATTTGAGCTGAAGTATTTGATACTGATATTGAGATACTTAAATATGTGGAAATTTAATGGTTTAAAATTAAAATAAATATTGACACTTCATGTGCATATACAAAGGTGAAATTGTATCTCTTGTTCATTAGTTCCTCTAGATTGGCAACAAATTGGTATTGAGTATAGAATTCCAGTGAGTTCAGCTTCCTGAATAAAGGCGGTTTGAAAAATCCCTTCTGCTCTTTACGTAACTTCAAATATGATCAAAACTTCTAAATGTACTCAAGTAATAATATTTGTTTTATAATTATTTTTAACATAGAAGCATAAAATAGTCAGCAGATTAAGTTATTGATCAGTTAATTTTGTTAGTTAAGTATTCCTTTTTTATTTACTTTTTGCCTTTAATTTAATACATTTGTTTATTGTCATTTATCTATTACAAAATAATCACACATATTTATAGAACATCAAATTGTATTTCTGTGTTCTCTGATCTCCATATATGCTGTGTAATTACATGTATAATAATAATAATAATAATAATAATAATAATAAATTAGGAAAAATATAAAAAATATAAAAATCTGAAAGCTTTCAGATTTTAAACTACTCACAAAGGGGCGTCTTTTTAACGTTTTGTGTGTGACCTTTATCTCTATTAAATATCATACTCTTCGCACTTAAACCATAAAATTCAGTTCAACAGCAATATGGCAAAGTAATTTTAAAATGAGTATACCTTTAGAATTTCCAATACACAGTCTCGCATTCTGGAGATAAAAATGTTTTTTTTTTCCATACAGTGTTGCCACTGCTCACTTTGAAATCGTTGAGTTTGTTAATCGAAAATTCGTTAAAGTTTTACAAAATATGAAATAGATAATAAAACAAATTTCAAGTTTGGGCTTCCAGATGCCCATATTTGGGTGGAAATGTACGCTATTCAAATTTGGATGGCTCTAGGTACCGTTGTTTTATCACAATAAGAGAAGCATACTTACATGTATGCAGATTCTTCATTATTTAAATCTTTAAATATAATACAGGGCTGTAATATTTGGTAGCAACAGTTTGAAAAGTGAATCAGCGCAGAAAGTGAATCAACGTAAAATGCCAAAACGAAATCAATAGCACTTCCGGGCTAATAATAATAATAATAAATACTTCTACTGCTACTACTTTATGGGATTATATGCGAGAAATTGATTTAAAGGAAATATAATCGCTCGTGAAGGTAAGTGCGAATTGCATAATAAAAATGAGTAAATTAAACAAAAGCTTCCAATAACAGAATTAACATTAAAAAATGATAATAAATCAAGAAAAAATAATTTCAGAAGTGTGGAAGACAAAGAGGTTTAGGAAATTTTAAATCAAACCCAAACGCGGAGAGCCATTAGTCCAAGTAATATCATTTTATGAGGGGAAAATTAAGTATCTAAACCGAGAAACGTTAATAACTGCATATTATCCTGTTAAAGCTATTTACTCCATTAAAAAGCGGAATTATATATGCAAAAGCTAAGCTCGAAAAGGTCATAAAACTTTAATTGGCAAACTTAATCCTTCCTTTTAAGAAAATGAAATTAAGTAAACTTTATATAAGAATAATCTTGCTAAAATGAGGAATCACATTAATGCTTTTGGTTAATTGATTTCTACTTTCTACTTGAAGGCCTTTTATTTACAGTTGACTTATTTTCAAGTAAGCTTTTAGTGAATACCTTATTGTAATATTCATGCAATTAATCTTGTTAGTTCAAGGAGTTTGCCATTTATTTTGAGATTAAATATGATTAAGTCATATGATCAAAGAGGATGGGTGTTTATTCGTTATTATTCATTTTTTGAAAAAAATTGGTACTCTCGAGAAACAGGAAACTAATTCACGTACTAATTCATTCCAATTCACGTACCGTAAAATCTTTCATTTATTTTCCAGATTTATAAAAGTATTTTGCTTATAGGTGCACAAAAGTGAAAAATTTAAATGCGACACTTCATTTCAATAAACATTAAAATCTTTCCAAAGCAATAAAATTGTTAAACTAAATGGCGTTAACCAAGAAGGACTATTAGTCTGAAAACAGGATTTTGCGTTGAATAATTATAAAGTCTGAATAACTTTAAATTTGTTGCTACCAAATATTATCGCCCTATATTATATATAAAGAAATATAATAATAAAGAATCTGCATGAATGTATGTATGTTTCTCGTATTGTGAAAAAACAACGGTATCTGGAGCCGTCAAAATTTGAATAACGTAGCCCTCAACCCGAATATGATCACCTGCACACTCGAATCTGGAATTTGTTTTTTTTTGTCTATTTTATATTTTGTAAAATTTTAAGGAATTTGTGATAAACAAACTCTATGATTTCGAAACAAGCCGTGGCAACACTGTTGAGGAATTAAGCATTTGTATCTCCACCGTGCGAAATTGTCTGTCGGAAATTCTAAAGATATGTTTTTTTAAAAATATATTCAGCACAAAGTGGCGTTAGGCCAAATGCTCTGTAAACTTGTGCGTCTGTAAATGAAAGAAGCGCCTTTCAGAAACTTTCGAAAATTTTTTAATATAATATTAATTTTTTTATTTACCATATGTGCCATATAAAGATTTCATTTTTTTTTTTTTGCAATGAGAACGTGAACCTTTTGAGATGATAAAGATTTATAAGCAATTATACAATGACCATAGAAAGTAAAAGATGTTTTCAATCCTCCTCCTGGCCAATATCTAATGCACAACCCCTTTTATCAAAATTAAAATGTATAAAGAATGGAACTGAAACCTTAGCCAATATAGTACTCTAAATTTTACACCGGATTTTGTACTGAATAACAAACCTGAAGAATTTAGAATTGGAGCAACAATAGCAGAGTATAGAATTTGAATTTTCAGTTACGTTAAAATAATTGATATAAAACTTTAAGAATTATAGAACATGAATGAAGAATATTATGGAATTTAAGGAAGCATCTGTTGTTAGTACTCATCTGTTTGGTGTACCTGTTATCAAGTTAGCAGTCATTTGTATGCATCGGGACCTACATTCCCAGTCTCAGATCTGTTTACCTAAAAATGCGATAAATTTCGTTTAATTCGAGATAAATGGAAATTTTCTGTAAATTATGTCATATTAAAAAGAATTGCAATCGAAAAGTCTAAAACAGTGACTACATAAATTACAGCAGAAGACGCATTTAGACGCAGTTAGACGCATTTTTCTGAGCTTATATAGTTATGCAAAAAGGACTTGGCGATATCTTCATGGACTAGCATTCATGGTCTATACTCACCACTACAGAAACACAGTTTCTTTTATCGGTTTTTTACCTTAGTTCAGCTATTAGAAAAAAAATTAAGAGAGAAGAAATGCAAGACAGTTCAAAACGAATACTACTAAAACATAAAAACTATCTCTGATATAAATAAGAAAGCTATATTGATTAAGTGTAAACCAATAAAGATAAGTGTGTACGTTTTTTTAAGTTCGCTTATTTTAAAATGTAACAATTTCAATAATATAGCAGAAATATTCATAAAATAAAACATTATTTAACGAAACCTATTTAAGAAAGAAATAGTGCTCTTTTATAATTTAGATGACATAAAAATCAAAATTACTGTGTTTAATCATAAAAAATAACCAAACATCAAAAACATCGATTTGTTAAAGATTTAATCTTATGAGCAGGGACAGTTTGACACAATAATCTAATTTTCAGGAAAAAGATCCTCAGAAAGAAGCAAAAAAGACGTGAAAATGTTTATAAAGAAGTTCATCGAAAAATTTGAAATTTATATTCATCAAATTACTCAAAAGCTGATAATATCATATTAACTGATCATCGAAATAGAAAAGATCAAGACTTGAAATCGTATACAAAGTGGCAGTTCCAAATTACAAAAACAGTATGAAAATGCCGGCAAAAAATAAATATCTTTTATATATCATAAGCAGTTGATTCTGTCCTAAAGTACGCGGGAGCATGGTCATAAATGATAAATTATATTTTATGTTTGATCTTAATGTGTGCATTGCGCATAACTATTCTCATTCAGCTTCCCGTAATTGTGTCTGTATGCACATCGGGATAAAAAGTAAGGGGAAATTTGAAAAACACAAAAGGACATAGCTTACCATAGAAAATGATGACAATGTTTCTAAGGCAAACGTTTTCATGGGACTGTAAATAATTTCCTTTATTTAAAGCATTATAAAATCATCAATAACATCATCAAAACGAAGGTATTATGTTAGTTACCAAGAAAAGAAACGAAGGAGAAAAAGAAACGAACATTTACGAAAGAGGTTGTCAACTTTTTGTATAATCAGAAAGCTCATTTTGTGTTTAAATTAAATATTAATCCTTAGACGTTCTAAGCTAAGGATATCGACAGATTTTGGAGCATTTTTAAAAAGCAGGTATTCCACTGAAAAAAGTAGCTTAAAAATTTGACTCAGTTTAAGAGAATTCCCCTTGGGCTATTAAGAAAGTAAATTTCTGAAGAAATAGTAATAGCGTGCATGAAAATAACCAAAGTGAATAGCTGTTAAGAAAGGCCAAAATGAATTTATTCCGCAATTTGAAAGTGCATAGTGAAAAATAAGTATTTAAGCTTTCTGAATGAGCTATTAATTCTATATAAGCTTTCTGAAGTAATTTATAATTTTGTGCAAATCATAATATTAACTATTAAAAAGTTGAGTTTGTCTTATGCGCATACGGAATGGTCTCTTACTACTATTGCTTTAATGAATGTATTTCCCAATTACAGATATGACGTGAAAGTATTGTAAGGTTTTAGTTTAAACTAACAAAGGTTTATGTTAATTTCTCTTTCCTGTGAGCTCTACGCGTATGTTTTGCATTCTTTTTGCATAATGTATTAGCAGTCCATGATGGATAATTGATATTCGCTCATTTGGTTAAGTGTCACCTTCCGGTGTTGAGGCATTCAGATACATGATGATCCTTGTCTCCTCCCTTTCAACACTTATATATGTTTTTATTACGTCTTTTAAATCTGCACAGACTGCTCAGAAATGGTTTTTGATCAGTTAAGAAGTAAATTAGAATCGAGTTAGTGACACTAAATTTAGGGATCAAGCCCAGGATAAATGGTGACGCACGACCTCTGGGATTGTTTAATAGTAACCTTTGAAATTGTCGAACTAAAGGGGTCCTGCAGTGGTTGCCACCTCTTGCTGCTAAACTGGTGGCTGAAATGGAATAGATAGGAACGACCATTTGGTACCGAGGTGACATATTTAACAGTTGCCTTAATGTTCAGAAAGCTCTGTGTGAAAGACTGAGTTGAAAGAGTTAAATTTGCATTTCCATTCTTGTGCGAACTGTCCCGTTGCTATATAGGTGGATCCAAAAAATTTACAGGCATCGACATTTGGAAAGTAATTATTGTGGAGGGAATAATTTTTCTCCAGAGTTTAGACAAATGACACTAGTTATCTAGCAGAGGTTGTTGGGGTGAGTATAGTAAGTTCGCAGACGTGCCAGTACGATTGCAATGGCAACCTTGCTTGGATATGCGAGTCACGATTCGTTACCCTGATCAAGGTATATGGAGTGTAGCCATATCGTTATTGCACTCATTATTGGGCCACTTTGAAAAGGTTATATTAAGCCATGCGACTAAGTGCCCTAGCATTTGAGTTATGGTGTCATCGTCTTGCATGACAACACCGGGACCTATACTCCTTGCCAGGCTCAAGAATTAATGCAAAAGCTTAAGTGGGAAGTCTGGATTTACCTCGTATATAGCACAGATTTAACACCAGTGACTATTGCCTTTTTCCGAAATTGAAGAACATTGATCTGGAACATTGATCTGGAAAGAGGTTTTCTTCAGACAGTGATGTGCACACGGCTATCGAGAACTGGCTCAGTGAGCAGGAACAGGATTTCTGTCAAGCCGGGTTAAAAATGCTGTTCCTGCATTCAGATAAATGCTTAAATCCAGATTGGATGATTTTGTAGGAAAATGATAGACAAGCATTCCCTTTTGTATTTTCTGTCTTCTGTTAATAAGTCATTTTTTATTACCCTTGTAACCTTCATTTTGGATCCACCCTCGTACATGACAAAGCGCACTACTCGAACCTCTGTCTGTCTTGCAACCACCCGTAAAAACACCCACCGAATCAGGCTCCAGCTGCGTAAGTGTGATATTGTTAGCTGGGTTGAAATAAGCAGGTGTTAGAGATGTGAAGAGAACTTCTGTTCTTAATCGGTGGAGATGTAGTGATGATTTCAAAGGGTAACTGTCTGTGATAATCGGGACACTCTGGCAATAGTAGCCGGTCATTGTATTTTCTAATCTAGTGGCTGCAGGCCAAAAAGCGCGTGTAAGTAGCATATTGGAGTCATATGATATGCGCGGCAAATCAGGAGGAGGAAAAGCCTATACATTATGAACAAGGTCCTTGCTATATGTGTATTTAAGGTTGATCCCCAAATAAAAGCCGAGTATGCTATGATCCTTTCTGCAACATTGCGATACCAGATGCCAAGAATCTCCGTAGAAACGTCCCAGGGTGAACATGTCCGTTGCATAGTGTTCGAGAGTAATGAGACTCGTTCTTTAATTCGTTTGAAGTAAGGTTGCCATGACAGGCAGTCATCAGTCCTCACACACAGGAATTTAAACTCTATCCTAGTTCGAGAACTGAAAATTCTCAGTGCTTGGTGCACGTCGCCGACGACATTCTTTGCTAAATGCCAGTGCAAACCGTCTTTGTGTGTGATATTGACAATTTGTGTCGATTCACACAATTGGTGAATAAATCCGAGAGGCGTATGGCCTTTCTTTACCACAACTTTCAGAGTAGCATTACTCAAGATGATGAGAAAGTCGTCTGCAGAAGCTGTCACTTTGATGTAAGGAATGTCATTATATTCTGCAAAAGCTGAATTAGCTACCAGGTATAAGTTAAGACAAAGACATGAGTCTCGAGGGCAGCGTCTGTTGACGCAACGCTTCACTGTCACAACATCTCTAGTGCGATGTATGTTTCTTTTGCTGAGATTGTTGCTTTAATGATGCAAAGCATTTTCAGACAGGAAGCGTGTATAAAGCTATTTAATATATCAGGTCACCACATTGAGTCACATGTGCCCTTGATATCAACTGAGATAACAATTGTGGGAAGACTGGATTGGAGGTTGTTTTTATACGGTGGAGTTCAGAGCATTAATGGCATGTTCTGTAAATAACCATGTTCTGAAACAGTACTGCTTAGATTCGTAGCTTTGGTGACCAAGCGATAGTTGAGTCGTGATGATGTGATTCGTTCAATTACTTCACAGAGCTGGCAAGAGGAACACCGGTCTGTAAGACTTTGGAAGACTTGTGTCTTTCTTGTCTTTTAGAAACAGAACTACTTTATAGGAATTGTCATAATCCCCTGTTGGAGATTATTCTGAATGTTTGAAGAAGATGCGGGGCCAACAGGAAAATTATTTGAATAACACCGTTGTCTAAGCCATTTGTTCCAGGGACCTTTTGTTCATTAAGTGCATCTTTTATTATCTTCAGTTCTGTCATTGTGGGAATGTGCTCTGTACAGTCTGCTTTATAGAAAGGCTGCTACACGTTTCTTGATTTGAGCTTTAAGTAACGTGTCGCTCTCTTGTATTTTCTTTGAATAGTTCATCGAAGATTTGATTGATGACATCTACATTTGAGTTAGCTTTCCGATAAAATTGAGGTACTGAGAGTAGTGGGATGGAAAACTTTCCGCAAGCTGTTCGATATGCGGAAACGTAGACTTCAATTTTTTTAGCACAGTGACGACGTCAAGCATCATGTTTGTTCTTCATGAGCAGCCTCTTATATGCAGCTCTTGCTAGGCGGAAAGTCAGCATGAGAGAGGCACGATGCGTCGGGTTCCTTGCAGCTTGTCTCTGTGACAAATAATCTCGTCATTTGCTCCGCTGTGCTGTGAAATCCAGGAAATATCTGAGTTAGGTTTTGGGTTGTCTTTTACGAAAAGCTTGGTCACAGACCACCGCTATTACTTCTACCAGTTCTTGATAGGCACTGTTTAGGTCACTGATCGTGGTGCATTTAGCTAGTGAAGGCATGAGAGAATCGACTTGAGATGCATAAGCGTGAAAACATAAGATAATCCATAAGCAGTCTCTAAATTTAATCAGTCCTCAACGTAGCGTTTTTTGGCTTGATAAGCAATCTGTGTCATCAGTCTATACAATATTGCTCTGTAGTCACTCAGGAGAATTCGTGGGACACCTGCCAGTTGCCGATAAAGAGAGCTGTATGAGCTGTCGTGAGAGTTAGGTCTTGCCAACTGTTTGCTCTTGTCGACCAGAAAGTTGGCGGACTGTCTGGGTGATAAATTATCACTAGTCGATATAGTGTCAAGGATTCCAGTAGCATCGAACCTCCTAAATCTGGGGAAAGTTGAGTATGAAAGTTATATTCAATGGACTGGTGTTCCTTCTAGGAGGATAGTAACTGAGTGCTCATATTTAGAACCAGATAACTAACTGTTCTGGAATATACAATTACTGTCAGTATATTTTTCGAGACGTAGATTCTAAGCGAACTGGAAAATACTGAAAGGATTCTGTCCTTTTTGTTAGGCTCTAGTATGGTTTTTGAGAGGTAGATTCTAAACGAAATGGGAAATCCTGAAAGGATTCCGTCCTTGCTGTTAGGCTCCTGTAGAAGATCCAGAAAACGGTTGTGGCGAGCTGGTAGTTTGGAGGTCTGGAAAGTTGGAAATTAATTTGCATGAAGTGTACTAGTACTCAGCGATGGACCTGTTGCCGAGAATTGTGCTGAGCTAAGTGACTATTCAAATTCTTTTCTCTCCAATGAGCTCATGTAATGGTCTTTCGTAGGTAGGGCATCTTCGGGAGCCAGCAGGATATTTGATATCGTAGATTATAGTCTGTTCGTGATTGCATTGTGCATAGTTAACACACTGTTTGTTGGTGGAGTCACAAATACTCTGTTTCTATATTACCACAATTGTCTGGCAATTTCTTTTATGTTATTTGATACCTTAATAGGTGTTGTATATTGTGGGTAAGTTTCATAAAATTCTACATGTAGCTTTTTCAATAATCCTGATTTTTGTGATTTTTCCTTAATTTTTGATAACCAGTGTAAGAGGCTGCCCATGAAGACCAAACTTGATGCTTGGCTTTGTCACTGTGCTAAAAACGTTTAAGTCTACTTTTCCGTATATCGAACAGCTTGCGGAAAGTTTTCCATCCCACTACTCTCAGTGCCTCAATTTTATCGGAAAGCTAACTCAAATGTAGATGTCATCAATCAAATTTTAGATGAACTATTTAAAGAAAATACCAAGAGAGAGACACTTAAAGCTCAAATCAAGAAAAGTATAGCAGTCTTTCTATAAAGCAGACTGTACAGAGCACATTCCCACAATGGCAGAACTAAAGATAATAAAAGATGCACTTAATGAATAAAAGGTCTTTGGGACAAATGGCTTAGACAACGGTGTTATTCGAATAATTTTCCTAATGGCCCCGAATCTTCTCCAAACATTCAGAATTTCACGTTGGAGATTATGACAATTCCGATAAAGTCGTTCTGTTTCTAAAAGGGAAGAAAGACACAAGTATACCAAAGTCTCGGTGTTCCTCTTGCCACCCCTGTGAAGTAATTGAACGAATCATTTTATTACGACTCAACTGTCGCTGTATGTGAAAGTCGGAAACCTGGGCAGGTGGCACGGGAGGTACAGTTGTGGGTATAGTGGCCCAGATGGCAAGTTGTAAGGAGAATACCTCAAAGGCTCTCTAACGGTCTTCCGCTCTTCTTCTCCTTCCATCATCGTCTCGAAAGAACTTTCCACTCACAGTGTATTTCGAATAACCCATTGCCGCACGTAGACACTATACACTTACAAACACCCATACAAACATCCATGAGCTTTCCGGGATTGGAGACCGGGCCCATGAGCTTTGCAGTCAGCGTCACTAACCATTATGCCGTCTGGGTGGCACTTGCATTCCCATCTATCTATATTCCTTTTTTACTCTATTTTTTAATGAAATTAACGAAAATTTTAAAAAACTCTTTCTATTGCTTTTCTCAAAATAAATAAAAGAGCATGAATGTTAGATGTTTCACTTTTGAGAAACTCTACTAATTCCAATTTTGGAATGTGATCGGAAAGAAAAACAGCAGGATTTATGAGCACAGACCGAATACGATGTCTGACAGGAACTAGCTGTACTGTAAAAGACCGAACGGGAAGATTAAATGCTTGTGATAAAGTATGCATTAGCACGTTTCTTGTATAAATATTTTTTGCATTGTAGAGGGAAGTAGCTCTTATTAAAGACTGCTGTTTACAGGGAAATCACAAATACCATATTTTATTAATTTCTGACAAGCCTAATAAAATAAATTAGCCAAGCAACTTTCCATATTTCTTATGCAGCCTTGGCCAAAAGTATTACGCACTCTTTATTATTGTATTTGTTTTAGGTAGTTCTGAGATACGTAAGTATCAAATACTTTATTATTGGTTATGAGCAATATTCATAGTTTTAATATTTGACATTTCCACCTTTAGCTTTAATTACAGTAACAGCAACTCTGCTTGGCATACTAGTCACTAGTTTACGATACTCTGCCACATTTATAGCGTTCCGAATTGGCCCAAGAACGTTTTTATTAAATTTTGTTGTTACTGAGTATCGGCATAGCTTTCGCTTTAAGTCCCAAATACGTTCTTTCCGATAAGATCTGGGGATTATGATGGCCAGTTTAAAACATCAATATTATTAAGAAGGATTCACTGCACTGAAATCGCTGATTTTGGCATGGAAGTTTATGTTACTGAAATATGACCCAATCCACGTAAGTTTCATCGAATAATTTACGAAAAAGCTGGTTCTAGCGTCGTTTCAAGAGCACTGTTGCACTTTTGGTTCTCAGTTTTGAGAAAGAACAACTCGAAGGGTTGCCAAGGGTCTACCACTCTTCTTCCTCTACCTCCATCCTCTCTAGAGAGCTTTAGGCTCAGTGTGTATTTTGAAGCCCCTTGCCGCACGGACACTATACGCTTACAAATATGCATGCCTTCTCCGGGATTCGAACCCGGGTCCAGCGTTACTTCAGTTAGGGTCACTAAACACTATACCGGCTATGCGGCGCTCCAAATAATAGAAAAAAACATTTAAATAGAGTATTTCATTTATATACAGTACATAATTTCACCCACAGAATTTTATTTTGGTATTTAACAGTGTTATAGTAGCAACAATATATATGATTTTTTTATAAGAACATGTGAATTGGTTTCCCTTTATTTTTCCCTGGAAAAGTTCTTTTCGTATACGTCAAGTTTGGTTTAAGGCCAAGAATCTGGACAAAACTAATGTCATTTACCAATGTATCACTGTATCTAAAAATATGGGGGCGCATATTACTTTTACTAAGGATGTAATTTGCATAATTTTACCGAAGAAATATTTTTTAATATCTCGCTACTTTGACATTTCCAACGAAAGCATATGACGACTTCTTTTGCTAGATTTTCTTATTTTTCTTCAAATTTAATACTTTGATGATCATTAGCAATATTTCATCTGTTTCATTATCACAAGTATGTTTTTGAATTATATTGTCACTTTCAATTTATTCATATTACTGCCTCTGGGGTCTCTCATGGGGTTGCTGCTTTTGAAAATGGTTTGAAATAAAGTTAACTTTTATTTAATTTCGGTTGTTATCCTTTTGTTTAAATACGTATTTATGTAAGAATAAATGAGTATAGGAGTTAAAAATGGCTTTATGTTCTTAAGGGAAAAAAACCCTCTCAGATAAAATAATTTAGACATATTTGCAGCTAACGCTTAGTTAGTTGAACACAGTATTTTGAGAAGATTGTTTATACTGGCAATACAAAAGATATGCAATCAGAAATAATTACTAACGTGTAAAAAAGACTAGAAAAACTTGAAAAATCTCAATGTATCATTTTAATTAAGAGCTCAGGTACCTATAAATCTCAAAATATGTTAAAATTATAAAATATTTTAGAGATTGATATTTTTGTAACTAATCGGTTTATGATGGTGAAATTTTACTTATTTCGATAGCCTTGATATTATATTTTTTCTTTTATTACATTATTTTAAATAAAGTAAAAATAAATGAACTTTTATATTAATTAATCTATTATCTTATGGTTTTTGGTTTTGTCTTCACTTCTACTTTCATCAATTTAATTCGATTGTAAATTAGTAGTTAACGAGTATACAAGAAAAGAGTACTTGAAGTTAGGAAGTGAGCTTTTGGCAGCAATGCTAAACCTTCGTAATATTTCTAGTCCATCTGAAAGAAATACTCATTTCGGCTTTAGTAGTTTCCTTACCGTATTTCTTCTTATGTTTAGAATCCCAAGCTAAACGTGGACTTGCCTTTTGGAATTCAAACGCCGCTTTCTTTCAGTCTTTACATTTTGTGTTAGCTTAAATCCTGTAAGCAGCAGAGACTGATTTTGTAAACATAAGGTCGGCATTTGTTAAGGTTTTAACAAAAAGGTTTATATAAGTCTTCTTCTGAGTTATAATTGTTTTACTATGACGCTGCGTAAATCTCCTGACGGTCTACATAGGTACCGTGCAGCATTAGGGAAAAATATGTATGTTTAGCTGATGTTAAATGTTAGGAAGTTAATGTATAATTAAAATGATCGGATAACGTTTCCTTAAAAAATAATATTTTTTATTTTTGAGACCTGTACAATCGAATACTTTTTCGCATAAAATGGAAGGTAAATTGTAAACATTTTATGCGAGAAGCATAGCAATTAGAATTTCTCCATTCACACAGCATTTAAATAATTGGTCAAAATTGGTTGAAAGTTTGACCTACGTTTCATAGAAATATGCGTGCAAGCAAGAAAGGTATATTTTTGGAAAATCTCAATGATATATTTATCTTTAAATTCTGAAAGTACGGGTTATTTTCTTAATAAAGAAATATAAAAATAGATTTCTAGGTCTGTAAGTATGCCTGAGTGTATACTGAAACAGTATTACATAATAATCATCAGCGATTTAATTGAGACAACTAAAAATAAGGAATCAAAATTTTTACGTGATTTCAAATTTAATTAGAGTTTTAAAAGTTTTTATGCCAAAAGCGCAGTAATTACTGATTTTATTCAGATACAGAGTGTAACAATAAATCGTATTTCTTTAAATTCTAATTTGCAATTTCAAAGAAATGATAGATGCAAGTACACTCACGTTTGTGAAAATTGCAACACCATGAAGGACTTACGCGAGTGAGCTGAAATTTTCAGGAAATGCAAAGTAGCGCATGATATGCAAATGATTAGAATTGCAAATCCGTAGCGCATGCGTATGCTGAGCAGCGCCCTCTGAACGGCTGATGGATCCGAATAAATAGACGGCTGTAGCGAGGCGTGTATGGTTATCGGTGGTTATCTGCTAGTGGTAAACGTTAACTCAATCTGTACTTATGCCTCGTCGACGAAAGAGAGCGAGATTTGAACAACTTACAGAGTTTGAACGAGGGAGAATCATCGGCCTTCGTGAAGCTGGATTGTCGTATCGTGCAGTAGCCTCTCGTGTGCAGCGTAACAGCAGCACAGTGATGCGCGTTTGGAAGCAGTGGACGGACGAGTGTCGGACAACTCGGAAATCCGGGAGTGGACCCCGAAATGTGACGTCAGCTCGCGATGATAGACACCTGGTCCGCATGGCGCGGACGGACCGTACAGCTTCCTCTAGACAATTGGCAGCACTGTGGTCAATAGCTACAGGTGTTTCATTGTGTGCTTCATCAATTCGTAGACGTCTGCTGCAGTGTGGACTGCGCGCACGGACTCCTTTATACAGGATCCCCCTAACGCACGACCATCGCCGCCTGCGGCTACAATGGGCCAATCAGCATAGAGACTGGCGTGCTGATTGGCAGCATGTCGTGTTTTCTGACGAATCCCGCTTTAATTTGTGGTACCATGATGGCCGCATTCGTGTCAGACGCTATGCCGGTGAACGCCACCTTCCGGAGTGCATTATCGAACGCCACAGTGGACGAACACCCGGAGTTATGGTCTGGGGCGCCATAGCATATCATAGACGATCTCAATTGCTACGAATTGTGGGCAATCTGAACAGCAACCGGTATATCCGTGAAGTTCTACAGCCCGAAGCTGTTCCCTTCCTTCAAAGCTTGCCAGGCGCTGTATTTCAACAGGACAATGCCCGCCCTCATACTGCTCGGATTGTTAAATCCTTCTTTGCAGCGCAGCAGGCACAGCTTCTTCCTTGGCCTGCGTGTTCCCCGGATATGTCGCCAATTGAACATGTGTGGGATGTCATTGGTCGGCGTCTTGCTCGTGATCCTCGTCCTGTTGCGTCTGCAGACGAACTTTGGGTACGCGTACAAACGATATGGAATGCTCTTCCTCAGTCAGACATTCAAACTTTGTTTGACTCCATGCCACGTCGTGTAGCAGCACTTATTGCGGCGCGTGGTGGCCACACAAAATACTGATTCTGATCTCTTGTTCTTGTTTGTTTGCTTTGAACATTTAATCATTTATTTGTACCACTACCACTCAACTGTGTACTAAATTGCATTCAATTATGACGATTCCTTCTTGGTGTTGCAATTTTCACAAACGTGAGTGTATAAAAATCATAGTTTTAGGAAATTTCAATTGATAAACTAAATTACCTCGAAGCTCTCTCTCTATATTATTTTCTTGAAATTAATAAATAGACTAGTAAGCTAACTTTACCAGCATTCCTAACCATATATTTGAATAAAAGTGTATGCAGGGTCATTTTATATAGTTCAGGGGGTTTAATAAAATGGGTGGGTTTAATATAATGCATTTGGTTAAATACAATTGTAAGCAAATGGAACCATATGGCTCACTGGGTGGCAAAACACACAGAAGAACAATTTTGTCATCATAGCTTTAATTCTAGAGCAAATTTTTACATGAGATTGAACAAGAACTTCGTTTTTTTTTAAATCTGTTTAAAGATACCTGATCCTTAATGCTCCGGGCTTAAACTGCCTATTAAGTATTTACTGTTACATCTACCAACAACTATTGGGGACAATGTGTAGTTAAGACTTATCTTCCAGGTTCTCTGAAAATAACTTTTTTTTACAAAAAATATTGATGAACATTCATATGAAATAATTCCAAAGTTATAAAAGATTATGTGACACCTTGTGAAAACATCCCAAGTTCCAATAAAGGTTTTAAAGTAAAATAAGAAATGCATTATAATTTACTGAACTCCAATAAAACGTTTTCGTAAATTATAGTTTCAATAAAACGTATTTCAAAGAAATTATGGTAAAAGTTTAAACGAAAGGTTCACATTTTGAAATCACAGGAAATTTCACGGAATTCTTCTAGTAAAAGTTTATTTTAAATGATATTTAAAATAATTTTGAGAATGTTTGAAAAGTCTAAAAATATTTATGTAAATTTTATAAAACAAGTACAAATATTAAGAGAAATTTATCTTATTTGAAAGGAGGCTTTGAAAATGAGTTGTTTTTATGTCTTTTCACGGCAGTGCATTTAAAAATAAAAATAAATGGAATATTTTTTTCACAGTTTTTAGAACTCTCTGGTGTTTCTCACAAAAATGCATAAAATACACATATTTTTTTCTCGTAATGTACGTTCCTATACGCATATATATGGAAGCGTAAATTCCATAAATATGTAAAATATTTCATATTTCGCTTCCGTTTAGTTCATTCAAGGTTTAGTTGTTGAAAGTAGAATTCGCTCTTGTTTCGTTTTCCAGTAAAAGGTGAAATTCCTTAGCAAAGTTTATAAAGAGGAGAAAAGCTATGACTATATTTTGTATTAAATATTTTTTTTCAATATTCATTAATGCAGTTGAGCCTTATAAAACTTATGTATGAATGGACCATTTGTTTATGCTTTGTATGTAAAAATTCAGCATAAATATTGGAAAAGATAGACTAGAAAATGTCTAGCATTAATTTCCCAAACATCTTTCGGAAGAACTAGTTTCGTTTAAGAGTTCAGGATATTTCTAAATGCCTTAGGTCAAAACACGTTTTTCGCATTTCCCTAGTCTTAGCTGTATTTTGTGTGTTTTATGTAAACAAAGACATGAAAGACTTTCAAAATAAATTGCTTTATGTTAAAACATTTCTTATACTTTTGTACATAAAAGCAGATAACCTCGATGGAAGGGAACAAACATATCGTGCTACTTCTTAAGTCTCATACTATTACTGGATCACATTTCGAACTGTTTAGTGGTATTTCATATTACCATATTCTAGTATTTACAAAATATATAGTAAGAATTACGTCTGGAAATAAAGTTTATCATTTTTTACCACGCAGAACAGCCCTAACAATACTGATAAAACAAAAAATATTTGAATAATGTTCTGGCGTTAAAAGGATAGAAAAAGCAAAGCTTCTTACTACCTCAGAGCAAACCGTAGTTTCCTAACATATTTAAAAAGTTAAAGTGCTCAGCCAAATTCAGTGCTTAAAAAGGTAAGGAAATATTACGGTTAATGTGCGAAAGTTGTTAATGTGCACATCACTCTGCAGGTTAACTGATTTGCTCCGTTAATGTGTGGAATCAAGGGTTTTCCTCATTTTATCTAGCAATGCGCACATTGACGACTTCCGTAGCATTAAACTTCAAAAGTTCGTTTCTCTCATTTCCTTTCCATCTCCCTCCATTTTGCACATTACCTACTGAGCATTTACTAATCTGCACATAGAGGCAATCATTTAACTGAAAATAAAATCTTTACTGGAACATCAGCAACGTTTCTCTACGTTTAAATTAACATAATGTTATTTATTATTTTTCGATATCCAAAAATTCAAGTTAATACACTTGAACAATCAACAAATTAGTTGATAGAATCAATAATCAATCAATTAAAAAATTATAATACAAAGATTAAAATGGTTTGAAATATTATTGAAATTAAGGAAATGAATTTGCAAAACATATGATAAAGTTATGCTCACTTATTGGTGCAAACTAAAGACTGGTGACACTTTGAATTATATAGCAACTGGACTTTGAGACGAGCTCACCTATTTGGGGTACATTTATATTTGCAGTAACATTTTCTGATACTCTGCCCTATCAGCAATTTAAAAGTGTAAGTGGTGGCTGTTTTAAGCGTACAGAAACGTTGCTATTGTTCCAACCAAAGTCTTTATTTTCACTTTAACGAGTGATAGAAAGTAATGTGCAGATTATATAGGTAATTTTCATGAAAAATGAAGCAATTTTTAGCACTTTAACGGATCACTCTAGTTAATTTGCAGATTAGGTAGATAATCTGTAGAATAACTGGTTTCTGCAATTTACCGGTAACGGAAAATGGCGGAATTCAACTTAGGATAACTGGTTATTCCGATAAAAAAAGCTATCTGTAACTTAAACGATGCCTTGTTAATTATCGTAAGGTTAATTTTAGGGAAAAATTATTTTTCTGTTGATTCCTTTCCTTAACTTTCCTTTCTTTCTCCAGCCTTAGCCAGAATGCAAACTAAGTTTAAACAACGAGGGATTGTGTAATTCAGACAGACAGCTTTGGCTACAAGCCAGGTAAGCAGTGTATTTTCTGCGTCAATGTGCTTGTATGACCTGCTGCTTAAAAAGTGACTAATTTTGTAGCTTTGGCTACAAGCCAGGTAAGCAGTGTATTTTCTGCGTCAATGTGCTTGTATGACCTGCTGCTTAAAAAGTGACTAATTTTGTAGCTTTGGCTACAAGCCAGGTAAGCAGCGTATTTCCTGCGTCAATGTGCTTGTATTATCCGCTGATTTAAGCGACTAATTTTATTTATTTACTAACGTTTAAGCTTAGAAGTCTCTAACGTCTGAAGCAGAGATGATTGGTAGTTTGAAGTTATTGCAATTTGCACATATTGAAATACTGGTATTTCTGTTTCTCCGCAAGTAGTGATCGTAAAAGTTTGTTTAATTTTAGTTTTATTGCAAGCTATAGTTTTTAACGTACAGTTAATTAAGTTTCGCCTCTTGTGTATGTCCTTGGCGTTTTGGATTTCTTGTTAAGTGCGAAAATGAGAATTTTTGGAAGCACGGGAAGATTCAGCATGGTGAAGTTCAGTAGTCAATTAGATTTCACTTAGAAAAAAATCAATCTGTAAAATGTGTGACAATTCATATCAGACTAATAGAAAATGCACAGCCCATTCTGCTATAATTGCATTATACGGTAATTTATGCCTTGAAAGGAAAAATCAAAAAACAGAACAACTAGAAAATATTTGGAATTATATATCTGTAGTTGAGAAAATAACTGAAGGTGGCTTAAATTGTGCATATCTGAAAATGCTTTCTCTGAGGCATTAATTAATCTTTGATTTTTTTCAAGTTAAAATATTTTAAATTTCTGCTTTACGTGTTCTAAAATGCAAACTCCACTAGGTTGCAAACAAAGTGGAAAAAGTTTTGAGGCATTCCATGTTCACTTTTGCAAATTTTATTCGATTTTAAAATTTTTGCCATTTTTAAAATTCAGGAAGCAACTGAATCATTCCTAAATTTCAAAAGTTTCAGTAGAATTTATTTCAATTAAATCAGTTCCTTACAATTAAGTACTTTGGGAAGCAATTTTAAAAAGTAATGCATCACAGTAAATTTTTGAAATCAGGAAGACTTTAAACTTACAGACTTCAATTATTGAATTATTTTATAATATATTGAAAATTATGAAGTTCAAAATTTTCCTAAATAGAGTTTGTTAAATTCTTGATACTGCATTTCTAGAACTTATGGTTTCATTGAGAAGAAATGGACTTCTCAAGGAAGAGTTTTTAAAACTTCCAGTTATTTTCCAAAATTACCTTTCTAAAATAACTGAGAGTTTTAAAATGAATTATTTCAGTTGTTTCTAAAATATGTTTATTAATTTTTGATGTTAATGTTTTGCCTACCAAACGAGACAGTGGTTAAAAACGCTGACTGCCGTACCGAAGTGGCGAACCTCGAACCCCAGAAAAGACATGGATGTGTGTAAATGCACAGTGTCTGTGCGGCTATGTCGCCCTAAATATGCAGCGAGGTGAAAGTTCCCTCGAGAGGCTGATGTTAAGGGAAGAGGGCGAGACCCTCTGTCCCGTCCTCCCGGGTGCCCTTCTTCAAAACTGGTATTGACTGAACTGCGCTGAACTGAGCAAAGTCTTACTGTCACCTGTATGGTGTTCAAGCCTCTTGCCGACGACAGACGTAATCTTGCACTCCTGGCTATGATGAATTTCGTGGGCTTATTCTGATGTTACTGTTAGACACGTGAGATAAGTCACAACAACAACAACAACAAATACTTTAAAATAACCAGCTATTTAATTCAAAAAAGGCTATTTTAAAGTTAAAATAAATTTCTTGCACTGAGAGTTAAATTATTTCAATAATTGAAAGTAGGAGCTCTTTTGTAATATTTTACCGTGCTAGTGAGAAAAAACAATTATTGCATTTATGTTGTAAGATCTACAACAGATTGTGTGAAATCTGGAGAGTAGTGACTGCACAGAAGATGGGCTAAAACTAACCTTTATTACACTCTTAAATTATTTACAATGCGTCAACTCGACGCTAACAAACTGCACCTCTGCTTGGGTGGTAACTGAAACAGTAAGAGCTAAACTCAAATTCTGAAGATATTAACAAGTCGTAGAACTACGCTACAGGGCTCAGACTATCCTGTTTCCTAACACAGCGTTGATAAAGTTTGTGGCAGCAAAGCAATAGCTGTTACCCCACGTTTAACCAGCAAACTGCTAAGCCGAAGCCTACGCTACAATACGTACAGAGTTTCCCAGACTCTCTAACTTTCCCTTCTAGAACTTGATACTTGAAACCTTTTCTCCCACTTGTAGAATTTGCATTAATTCACGTGCTAACAAATTTAAATATTCTGGCACTGACAGTTAGGGGAATGAAGGCCTATAGGAAAGTCATTCCAAATCTGTTTTAAGGTAAATTACAGCCCCAACTATCTACTGTACAATGTACGGCCCTTCAAATTTATGGGCGAATTTTGATACGACATTTTCTGGTGCACAAGGCAAAGTGAATTTCCTTTCAAGCACCTTATCTCCCACTTTAAAATCTGATACACGGCGTCTTCTACCATAATATATTTTCTGCCCCTCTCTTGATACATCTGAATTTTTCAAAGCTTCATCGATCAGCTTTTGAATGTTTGCCTGTTTAAATTCTGGTTTTCACTTTTGAGCGAAAAAACGTTTGTCTAAAGGTGTCAAAATCATCCTACCTAGAACTAATTCAGCCGGCGTTTTACTCGTTGTATCATACTTGGCAGTTCTTAAAACATAGGCTAGTTTATAAACGCAGCCATCCCAGGGCTTATGATATTTTTTTACGTAACTTCTAATTATTTTAACAATGTTTTAATTAACTCTTTCCGCGATGTTTCCTTGTGGTCTGTCTGTACGGGACCGTTTTCATATCCGTATGCCAAACACTTTACACAAATTTTCAAAATTCTGACTAATAAACTGCCTTCAGTTATCGCTCATTACTTTTAATGGTGCACCGTATTTTAAAATATACCTATGTAAGATCGCATCTACGATTATTTTAGCCGATGCTCGCTTTAAGGGAATTATTTTTACTCACTTAGAAAAATGGTCTGCAATTACCAAAAGATATCGGTTTTTATTTAACACGCATTGGGGAAAAGGGCCAAAAAGGTCTATTCCGAGGATCTCATTAGGAAAAGTCGCGCGAATACTATTTAGATACCCGGCTGGGTTATAATTAACGTCGTTAATTAATTGACATAAATTACAGGACCTGACATACTACTTCTGTAGTTGCGGAAAATACACCGCCTCGCGTACTCCACTCACCGTTTTCCTCACCCCTAAATGTCCGGCTGTGGAAGCGTCATAAAGTTTCTGAAAAATGCTTAGGCGTAGTGTGGATGGAATGACTGGTTTAAACTCATGGTTTTCTTTTGCAGATTTAGTATAGAACAACAGATTATCTATGATCTTATAACTCTGGGCCGTATTTCTAATTGCCGCAAGATATGCATGTTCAAAATTATTTGGATCCTTTAAATAAGCATAGATATTACGGAATTCTGGATCCTTCAGCAATTCAGCTATGATTGCCTCCCGGGAATCTAAAACTCCAGAAGTTAACATAGCACATTTTATTTGATCATCATTTTCATCCAGTTTAATTCTTGACAACGCGTCGGCTACTGCATTTTCCTTGCCGGGAGTGTGCTTAATTAATAAGTTGTATTCTTGAAACTTGAATGCCAAGGGGTGCCCTTTTTGCATTAAAACTGCATCCGCGGTGTAATCTAAAGCATCAACCGAGATCTCCAAATCCTCGTCTCCTTCTGAGAATTTTAGCACTGGGGCAATAATTAGGGCTGTTTTTAATTGTTCAAAAGCCGTGTTTGCCTGCGCTGTCCATGCAAACTTAGATTTCTTCCGTTTTAAAACTAACAAAGGTTCAACAATATCGGCAAAATTTTGGATAGCAGAACGGTAATACTAACACATGCCAAGAAAAGATGAAAGTTTCTTTGCCGTATTTGGAGGGGGATAATTTTTTATTTCTTTTATTTTAGAATCCTCTATCTCGATACCGTTAGCTGAGATTTTGTACCCTAAATATCGCAATTCTTTAGTTGCCTAACGTCTTGGTAGAATGATGGTATCTTCGTCTTTGTCAGCTGTCAATTGTACAGCATGGTGGTTGATAGCAGTGGTATGGGAATTAGCGTTATCCTGTTGGAAAATACCCTATGGATTATTGCACAAGAATTACAACACAACCGATGCACTTAACAATTTGACGTACAAATTTGCTGTCAATAACGATAACGACGAAAGGGCTCCTGCTGTAACAGAAAATTTCTCCCCAAACCGTAACTCCTAGGTAGTTCCAATGAGTGTACTCTGAAAACAGCTTGCCATCATATAAATAGCCACTCTGTTACTCAGCTCAGTAAGCTCAGTTTCCTTATTCTTATATGTTTGTAAATTGTGCATTTTTTGCTTTAAAAATGATTGAATTATGTTGTTCTTAGCTATATGTTTTACTTTCTACATGTTTGCTGCTTGGAGATAAAGAAACACAATTTTCATAATTTATATAAATTTTGTGTGACCAATATAAATATTTCATTATTTACTAAAAACAGGTGCAGCAGCACAACCCAGGTTAATGCAAATACATGGCGAGAAAACGGCAAAGTCTATGAGCAGAAAACAGGAGAACGGCACGGGTGGGAAGGTGAGGGATCGCTAGTCAACCGGTAAAACATTGAATCTCCCTGGAAACGACTGCTGGCTTCTTCCAGTATCATGTCAACTCAGCTCCACGAACGGAGGTGCAACAGAAGATGAATAAGCGACATCGGTGTTGAATCTTAAAGTTACGAAAGAAGGAACAAGGAGGAAAATTTTCTGTGAGAAGGCCATGATGAATCAGGCAAACATCAGTGACGCATCTTCAAGTTTTCTATGTGATGAATGTTGTGGATTAATAGCAGTACTAACACGGAGATGAACCATACTCCACGGTGTAGAAGCTCATGTTCACTGATGGGTGTAGTATAACCACAGAATTTTAATCAAAGGTGTGAACAGGATAATTAGAAAAATTCTTCGAGAACTTCCCAGCTGCATTCCGAAGGAACCATATTATTGCCCCTCATCGCTATTAAGAAGTAACTACTTTCGTCTAAGAGATACGATGACAAGAGAAGAACCGGCTAGGAAACAAGAGCAAGCGCAAGAGAGAGCCAAAAATCGAGTGATCCGGCTTTTTGTTACGAACGTTTACTAGTGGCGACAAAACTCACTCAAAAAGGTGACAATCCCTAACAAAAACGTTCCGTAGAAAACAGTAGAAAATTCTTACTTTTCAAAGCCTTAGTTCAACTCGTTTCATCCCGTGACACCGCCAACCAACGAGCTTCAGAACAATAAACAACCAGTAAACGTACCACCTCACCTGATGTCCGAAGCAACCTTCATCCTAACTCGCCCCAAAGCAGCTTAAAAATGACAAGAAACGCATTTCATCCTCCCTACGCAAAAATCCCGCGAAAGTTTTAAAATTTTGTTAATTAAATGAGCATATTTCACAAACGAATTCAGCTACCAACGTGAAAATACTCTTAGATTAAAAAGCAAATTTTTATCTGTTTCTTCTAGTATACGTTATAAATATGTAAACTCAAATTAAATATTTTAAAATCCAGATTATAACACGAAAATCACACCCATTTCTATTGTTTACTGACAAGCGCATTCAGAAAAATGAATGGAATGAACCTGCACTCGTAAGTACAAAATTCCAATTAAAAGTAAAACAAATTAACACACAGATTAAATAAAATACGTGTTGTGTAGCATAATTTGGAATAGAAATGAATTTAATTTCGCTGCACAACAATAACAATAAGACTAAAAGTACAGAAGAAGTTTTGAAAATATGGCTTATTAGATTTATGTTTTTTCTTAATGCACTATTATTTTAAATTACTTTCTTGTGTGAAATAAAGGAAGTATGGTAATCGTAAAAAATTTCGACTTTCATATTTCAACTGAAATATCAATTTTGACGCTTCCTGATCCATTTGGACGATTGAGTGAGGTCAATACCTATGGACAGAATAAAGTTTTACCAAAATGAATTGTAAAATGGATCGACAAATGGACAAATTGTAAAATGGAAAGGTTTTCTTGACATCTGTACGTATGTGCATGCCTATGCATGTATAACTGCTCTAACATATAGTTGTGTACCTCCTTCTTCTTATTGCAATCGGCAATACCAGACGTAGTATATATATATATACCCACCTCTTACCCTGCTTAAAATTCCTTACTGGGCCTTTATTTTCGGCAGTTTCCTTACTGGGCCTTTATTTCGGAAAGTTTAGTTCCTGCCAGCTCTGATAGTTGTAATTATTTGGCTGCGTGTGCTTGCGATAATTAATTCTAATCAAGCATCAACTGCCGACAACTTGATGCTTCGTTATAAGTACTGAGCCGGCTTCGAGTGTATTTAAATTGTGTAGTCTTTGACTACTAGTTCACGTTTTTGGAATAGCAAGTAAGGATATAAAATCAAGCGATTGAAAAGAAAAGAAGCCAATTCAATTATTACGAAAGAAGAATCATGAATCCAGTAAAACTTCATAGAATTTTCTAGCACTAGCTGGAGTTGTATAGTATCGTAAACTAAGCAACTGCAAGATAGCAGCTATACAAATATTCTAATCTTTTGAAGCCTCAAATTTCGAGCGGATACTATAAGATTCATGTTTTAAAATCTTTCCTATGCTCATTGTCACGTTTTGCTAACCAATATATAATTCATACTGTTTAATACTGGTTAAAAACATTGCACTATTCTATTTAAAATAGGGTTAAATAGGTAAAATAGGTTAAATAGGTAAAATAGGGTTAATTAGTTTTAAATAGTAATTAAATTTATATTAGTTTTCTTATTGTTTAAACCTAAACCCTATTTTAAATAGGATAGTGTAATGTTTTTAACCAGCCTAACAGTATATTAATTTTCTTCCTTTTCTCTCTAAACGTTTATCACAACCAGACTTCCCGTAAATTTGCATATTTTCTGAAATATGGAGAATATGAAACGAAACCGTGTTTTTATTGAATTCTAATTTAATTTGTTGCTCTTTCAGTTTACAATCAATTTTGTATTCTGATAGTTTGTCTATATCAGCGATTCTCAAACGGTGGTACGTAAGAGAAAAAAGGTGGTGCGCAAAGAAGTTAAGTATTTTTAACTATTAAATTCAAACTTTAGATACAATAACATGCTGCTTAATTTTAATGTTAAATCTATGCAATCTGAGCTTCGTTTAAGGTTAATAGCCGCTCATAAACTTTAGCGAAATAATCCGTTTTTACACTCATGTCCATAAATTAATAATAATTCGGAGTCACGCCGAAATCGTACTCTAAAATAAATATATCACCTGTAAAATCACTACAAACATCTTCAAGAATCACATGCAAATTTCAGGAAGTAACCAGATGACACCGATGGTACGTCACAATGACGAGAGCGTAAAAGAGTGATATATAAGGAATACAGACAAAGAAGTAAAATTGTTCACAGGCGCATTATAAGCATTTCAGTGCAATAACCGAATAGTTATAACACAAAGGACGCATTTGGATGATTTTTTACGTGGTTGAATTATCGGCCGTCTGGAATGTGAGCGTACCCAACTGGAAGTATCAGACGAACTTGGAATTGCCCGGAGTGTCATCTCCAGGCTTTGGTAACAATTCTATGATGATGGTAATTTGAGTAGACGTTACAGCACAGCTCGCCCCAGAGTTACAACGCCGAATGAGGACCGGTATTTGGCAGTTACTGCCAGAAGAAAAAGGCAGAGCACAGCCTCGACCTGTCTCGTCAGCTCTCTTCAGCCACTGGTACGACAATTTCAAGGCAGGCCGTTTACAGACGCTTAGGGCAGATTGGTCTATATGCTCGTAGACCTGTCAGATGCGTTCCACTTACTGCAATTCACTGTCGCCTGCGGTTAGTCTGGAATACAGAGCATGCATTGTGGACACCGCAACAGTGGGCTTGTGTGATGTTTTCCGACGACTCCAGGTTTAGCTTGCAGTCTGATTCTCGCCGGACTTTCACATGGAGAGCTCCAGGTATCCGTTACCACCAAGAAAACATCATTGAACGACACCGTTAAGGTGGTGTAGGAGTGCTCGTTTGGGGGGAAATTATTCTGAGTTCCAGAACTGACCTGCATGTTCAAATTGGAACCATGACGAGCCAAATCTATCGGGACGTCATTCTGGAACAACATGTACGTTTGTTTCGGGGCGCCATGGGCGCACAGTTTGTGTTTGTGGATGACAACGCCCGTCCTCACCGTGCAAACATCGTAAGCGAATGCCTTCAATCGGAGAATATCACCAGTATGGACTGGCTAGCATTCTCACCGGACTTGAACCCAGTAGTGCACGTGTGGAAAATGCTTGGCCGATGAGTTGCAGCCCCTCAACCTCCTCCTACATGTCTACCGGAACTTCGGAGAGCATTGCTTTTTGAGTGGTGTAATATCCCCCAAGATCAGATCGATAATTTCATACTCAGCAAGCCTAGGCGTTGTGCGGACTGTATTGCATCGTCTGGGAGACATACAATGTATTAACAATCATGCCAACCATGTAATATTGTTCTTTTGTAAATAGGTTTTTTTTGCAATTTGCTCCAGGGAGAAAAAATCGCTAATTTTTTTAATAGTATCAAACATATATCATCTTTTTTTGCTCTTTACCTTTTGTTTAATAAATAAGTTTTACGAATAAGTCAAATTTGTTTTGCTTCTAACTCTTCCTTTGCCTGATTTTGCATTATCCTTAATTTATGGACATGAGTGTATTTTTACAGATATTCTTTTGCCACAGACATAACAAAAGTTGCCATAAATGCTTACGTTTCCGGCATAGCTTCACTCTTGAGATTTTTTGCATTACAGTAGACAGAAAAATACAACAATTTCACATATAACTGCATTAAAATCATCTATCTATGTGCAAAATACATAACATTATTTAAGATTTTATGGAAAGAGATGGGCACGGAAGGCTTTTGTTACATTCCGAAGTAAGGTGGTTACCCAGAGGCAAGTTAAGTTTTAAAATTCTTTTTAATTTTGATCAGAAATTCAAATTTTCTTCTGTGATTCAAATTTGAAGTATATGGTTGGTGCGTTTTGCATTTTTAGTTGATATTTTTGAAAAGTTAAATGAATTAAATTTAGGATTCCAAGGACAACGTGTTAATTCGTTTACTATTAGAGATAAATACTATGATAAAAAACTCCAGCTAATAATCAAAGAACTAGATAGTAATATTTTAAATTTTTTACCACTTTTAGAAAGTTTTCTAAGCGAAAATAATTTGAAATTAGAAGAAGAATTAGCATCCGATATTAAAAATCACTTGTGTTTCATTGATAAATTATTTTCCCGAGGATTATGAAAAAGATAATTGGATTAAAACTCCATTTTTTCAAATGTACCTGAAATTTTATCTAGTGAAGAAAACGAACAATTGATGGAAAGTTCCTGTGATCGAACTCTTAACTGAAGATTCCAAAAATAACACTCTTGTTAACTTTCGGCTAAAAAAAGAATTTAAAGGCATTTCAAATAAAGGTATTAAATTTTTATTTCCTTTTCGCACAACATATTTATTTCAAATATAACAAGGATTTTCTTCCATGTAGTATTTGAAAAATAAATACAGAACAAAATTAAAAGTGGATCCTAATTTACGGTTAAAACTAAGTGAACTAAGACCAGAGAAAACGAAATTGATATCTCTTAAACAGATCAAAATTTTGCACTGAATTTTAGAATTAAAGTATTGTAACTTAATTTCTACTAATTAAAACGGTAACGAATTTTTAAGTCCAATATTTTTTATGTGTGCATATTTAATACAAATAGCCAATAGGTTGTGCAAACAGAATACATATATGTATATGTATTTAATATTTCTATTGAGAAACTGAAAAACAATAATTGTAAAATGTTGAGGAGGTACTGAAATTTTTCAACATTTGTTTAGATAGTACGCGTTAGTCAAAAGGTTGAGAACCGCTGGTCTAGCCACTCTGATGAGTCTCAATAAGTCCTCTTCTCTCTACTCTTACTCTTTATCTTCAACTCCATTTCTGTCTCATTCCTTTCTAGAGGCCCCTCTCCAGCATGTCTTGTCTGATAAAATTCTACATCCTTCTTGTCTCTTCAACATTCACTCTCCCATCCATTCTTCATTTGTATTTCGAAAACCGTGAAGGCCAGGAATCATATCAGTAAGACCTAGTGCTGGTTTTGTCAGAATGTTTTCGTTTACGATAACAAACATCAAGACTCTTCAGGCATGATTTAAAGCTAAAAATTAAATTTTACCGCACTTTAGAAATTAAATTTACTGCGTCTAAAATCCCAAATTTCTTTCTAAAAATATCTAAATACTATTTCTTTCACAAAATTTCCTAACATACATCTTCTTCAAATACCAGGCTTAGAAAATCTTTATCTGTGCATAACGTATGATCCCGCTGCAGGCGCAGTGGTACTAAATATGCAGATAAATGTCGAAATGAAAATCTTGAAAATAGTTTGGATGCTATTTTAAATGTTAATGAATTTCTAAGAATCGTCTCATAGATTAAGTCTCTCGGCCATTTGCGAATGGAGTAATCAAATGTAACGAATGAATAGGTTAGGTTGTGTGAATAGGACAAAGCAAACGAGGGCTATCTGTGTAGAATGTAATCAGAACCAAGCAAATTCCAATGAAAATTTTGAGGAAATTGTACACCAATTGACAATGATAAGGAAGCTAATTATAATTAAAGAATATACAAAAGGACCTTATTTTTCCACTTCCAAATGTTTCCATCCTGAAGTACAAGAGTTTTATGAAATAACTTGTGAGTACTGAAAATAAAACTGTAGGACTTATTCAAAATTGAATTATATCGACAATTCCCAAAATGAACCGTATGTACCGTATGCACAGATGGGAACTTTTGTAAAGGATATTTAGGGTTATCTGATGTATTAGTAAATGTTTTGTTCTGTCATGTGTTAAATAGTTTAAAACGCAATTTATTTCATTCACAGTTAATTGACTTTCATAGTTAGTTAAAAATATTAATTAACAATGAGTTACCCCTTTGATTAACAATTATTAGTTAATCAAGGATATATTTAATTAACAATATAATTAAATAACAATCAGTTACAACTTTGGAAAGTGCTTCAGAGAGTTTCTATTTTCAAAAGAATATACTTTCTTTTAGCATGTTCGAAATTGAGCCATATTGATCACATATCTCAATTAAAATTTGACGAATTTTGTGCTAAAATATAGAAATATAAATAAAAGTATATTTTTTACTGTGTACTTTTTTAAAAATATGCTATCAATGAAATACCGAAGTTAAAATTTGTGGTCAACTGAAAACCTATTGCTTTCTTAGAGTTGCTTTAACAGAGACTCTGTTCGGGTGCTTGAATCGAATGTGATTTGCTTATTCTTAATATAGTGGATCTCCCCACGTTTTAGTTAAAGGTTATGGATAATGGACGGTGAAACACTGGAACAGTTAGATAACATGTTAGGCTATGTAACGTTTTTAAATATGCTGTCAAGTTCTTTTGAATTTGTAAAAGAAACTACACATATTTTCATTTCTGCGTGCTAAGGCAATTTGCTCGTGCGTCCCCATTATAGAATTTTAAAATGAAATCTCAGGATAAAAATAAAAAAAAAAAAAGAAAATCTAAGCATTTCCAATTACACTCTAAATATCAGTTTCAAGAAAATTGATTAAAAAATTCAAAAAATATAATAATTTATTGGATGCTCTTGAAATGGGTAGATTTTTTTTATAAAACTAAACCAGCCTAAGAAGGATTTTTGCCTGAATTTACAGTTGTCATTGATCTGTAACTCTTTCCTCTAACATGATGTTTCCTTATACACAGTACTATTTTTTTCATTAATTTTTTCTTTTATACCAGGTACACCTTGAATTAATTAGCACAGTATTTTGAGTATTAAATGTGTACGTGTATATATGTATGTAAAATATAAAAAATACGATGGCTTTGCTCTACGCGAACAGCAACCTCTAATTAAATTTTCGCAATTTCAAGATCTTTGTCCTAGACCACTACTTTCCAGAACTCTCTGGCTTGTTATGTAACCGCTACTATAAATAGCTCTACGCGTCATTTTTCGTCAGATCGCCTTCTTTCCGTGCTATACAAACGCTTTGCTCTGTCTCTTTGTCTTTCCTCTGTTAAAAAATATCTATGCGGCCGAGGTCCTTAATTTAGTAGCATTACTATTAAAATCATTATTGAATATGTGATCTTCGTCCAAAAAATGAGCTGTCATTTTAATCGAATAAAGATGTGGAATTTTTAAAGTGAAATTCGTCTGTCTTCAGTTCTGCAGCGTTCCACTCGAAACGATAACATCCGGACTCTTGACTGAAAATATAACATGTATATAAATATATGTGCATTTGTGTGCATATTTGCGAACATTTATACACAGAGAAAAATGCTTACTTATTTTTTTGCACTTTTAAGAAATCTTTCTTTAAGATTTTTCATACTGAAAGCTTTAATTCTTTTTTACACTGAAGTCTTTAATTCTTAAATGACTTCTAAGAGACATTTATATTCGATTATCATGATATAAGTATTTAGAATGATTTGCGGTAAAATGATTTTCTGCAAAATTTAATGTCGAGCAGATGCCTAAGTTCAAATTATTAAGACAAATCACGTTGTTAAACGGATATTTAACAGTACGAAATTTCGTCACTATTTGAGGCTTAGAAATTCTAACCTTATATTGATATTGTAGAGACTGTATTTTCTATTACAAGTCTGAATGATTTAAGTAACGTTTCTTTTATTTCTACCCTGGAATTTTGTTAACATTCCGCATACGTACGAATATATGGTAAGAAATTTATTACTGCTTTTTTCTTTGAGTTCTTCCCGTACTCGAACTGGAAAACTTTATAAAATAGTAATATTGGTGTTACACCGTACTTAAATTTAATAAGATCAGAAATAAGTAAATCTGTTAGGAAGATGATGAATATTTCTCCCAGAGAGCGAATTAAAAGTACAATTCGGATCTTGACTGTAAAAACAAATAAATTATCAGAAGCCGCTAAGCGAGAATAACAATATAAAATTCGTTTACTCCAAAATTCTGTAAACTCTGCAAAGACAAGTATTTAAATTTGAACTCAAGTAAAAGGCATAAAAATTAAATATTGTGAACTTTCTTTTAACAACACTCTTCCATATACTTCAACCCCTGAAATTGAAATTAACGAGTACATCTCGGACCATACATAAACATCAGTACTGCTAGATATCAGTAACATAACCAACAAATTATCTAATTATGGAATCAAAATAAGGTACTTTATACAAAATTCTACATAAAAGTTCTACATAAATCAAACAGTTATGTTTCCGGTTGTTATTGTAATACAATATTATTTTTATTGAACAAACTATTTAATTATAAATTTAACGTGGTTTGTTTGGTTATTTGCTTAACTACATGCGGTAAATCACAGATGCTATATCTATTCAGCGTCATAAAATTTATCACATAAGCTTGCCACATATGGCTACGAAATAGCTTTCGTTAAATGAATTGCTGCATTTATACCTTCTTATTCAAAATTAAACGAATAAACAAGAAGTTTATTTGGATTTTCCAGAAACAACAGTATAGAATTTAATAAAATTTAGTATGGATATAGCGTAATATAAGAAACAAGTTTATTTTGAACAAAAAGTTCCTACTCGTGATCATGAATAAAGCTCATAAGCGTAATGATGTATAAAACTAATGTTTCAAGATGGCGCCTAAACAAGACAATTCACCAAATATCCTAATTTTGGAAATAGGTGTTCGCTAGTACAGCCCTATATATATATGCATACAGCTACAGAATGTCACCAAATCATGTGCACAGCTTTAGTTGTATCATATGACACTGTGAAAGTTTAACACCGAAGCTTCAAAAACAAGGACTTTGACATTCAAGAAGCAGAGCGCTTTGGTCGGCCTACTGATGTTGATGAAGCCCGCCTGCAAGAACTTGTGGAAGAAGATTAGTATGCAAACACTCGGGAGCTTGCTAAGGAGTTAGACGTTAGTGCAATATACATTAGTCGTGCTATGTATCGCATAAACTTGACGTACAAGTTGAATCGCATGATGCCACATGAGCTGACTCGAGCAGATAAAGACAGACGTGCCTACACTAATTTGCTCGAATATCAACACAAAGACAAAATTCTGAACTGGATCGTCACTTTTAAGTCACCGGCTAGACTCTGGACGGACTCGAATGGGATCTTTGGCCACATCCACCATAAAAACTATCTGCATATTAAAAAGTCTGTAAAGTGAGATAAGGATATACTGAACATGCTTAATCTGTGGTTTAATACCGCTCAGATAGCATTCTATGAAAGGTTACTCCAATCTTAATTCCTTTTCTTCTGGAAACACTTACTTCATAACCCGCTTTCTTTGGTGCTTCAGAAGCTTTTCAAGTTCTTCCAATCTGAACTTATTTTTGCTGTACTCTAGTAATGCCTCCATGTCTTCACTGTTACAGTCAAAGCCCGTTGTTTCGCACAGAAGCACATGCATCATAGACAGCAAAAAATGATTAGTATCAAAGGCTTCAGAGCATTTGCTGCAAAATAATCTTGCCATAATTTCCTCCAGGTCTTTTCGTGGTCCTGTAAGTTACTGTTTGCAAATAGGAGTAAAGCCAATTGTTTGAAATTCAAATTACAAGCTGACTAACGGCATGATCTGAGAAACAGCTCTGAAAACAGCCAACAGGCCAGATTTTTCTTTTAAACAAAATGAAAGATTTTGTTAACAGAATAAAAACTATTTTAAATAAACTTTCAATTTCGCTTGCTAAATATTTATCGAAACATACATAAAGAATAAAAATAACATCGCAAATGAAATATACTCAAATTTATATTTATTTCCTATCTGAAAACTAAAGTTCGGTATCTGCAAACCATTTTTGTTGGTCACTCTTTGTAAGTCATATACTGAACAGCAAAATCTCAAATTTTTATACTAATAAATAATTTAAGCATATTCATTTAATCATTAAATATTGTGTAGTAAAGAAATTAAAGAAAAATGTTGAATAAGAAGCAACACAAATGTATATCCACACTAATTACACAGAATTTTTAAAATTATTATTTAATACAATATCAGATATTCCTACGTGTTTTGAAACTGCTTTTCTAAAATATTTATACTTCCATAGCTTAAAAATGACCGTATATAATGCTAGGATATCAAATTAATACCTATTACCTTATACATTTCCCGATACAAGTGGTATATATGCTCCCTCTTTCACCTGCAAATCAATGCCAAAGCACCTGATATTACATTAACAATCACAGTCTCCATTTCAAACTCAGATAGTAGTACTCTCTTGACATTGATGGACGCTACCATCATTCATTCAATCCTAGAAATGCTTTGTGCAGATGTCGGAGTCCTGTCTATAGTTCCACTAGATATAGCTGAATATCAGAGAATATAGCGGGCAACTATGTTTGAGTTTCATCAGAGAGCTCTCGAATAAATTATTATCATTCATTGTGATTTATTCTAACTGAATTAGATTATATCTAGTAATTTAGAGTCTTATTTGACCCAACACCATAAATCCAATCTTCATAATGTCAATTGAAATTAAAGGAAGTACCACTCTTCATGCATCAGATTTTGCTGTTTAGTCACTTGACATTTCCTCTTTTTAGTTTTCAGATAGGCAATTTGTATTTATTTGTAGCTTCAGAAATACATATGAGTCTCCTATTTGAAAACTGTAAATTTTTGAATTAATTTCTAAAGTTTCCTGTTTCTGACCCAGATAGAGTTTCGAAAGCTTATCTGAATTCATTTCTAAGGTAATGATTTTTTATTTTTGATAAAGCATTCCATACTGAAGTGTCTTACACAACTTCTCTAACCATTAGGGGTATGGGGTCTTTAAACTGCATACAGAAACAAGACAAGCTTGCAAGGAAATAAGCTAATATTACAAACAGTTTATTCACTTGTAGGACCCTCTGTTCTATCTTGTAATGAAACAGCTGAAATGCGTGTGGAAACATCACAGGAGAAGGACAAAAAGAACCCTTTATTAACTCTTTTAAAATTCACAATGCGTCGACTTAACGCTAAAGCATTATGTCTCACTCGGGCGGTAACTAAAATAATGAGAACTAAACTAAAAATTCGAAGCTATTAACAAGTAATAGAATTACGCTACAGGTCTCAGAATATCCTGTTTCCTAAGAAAAAAGTCCAAAATCTAGTGGCAGCAAAGTAATAGCTGTTAAGCCACGTTAGCCAGCAATAAATGCTAAGCAGAAGCTCACGCTACAAAAGCAAAGTGTTAGCCCACACTCTCTAACTTTCCTTCTAAAACTCAGTATTTAAACCTTTTCCCCTTAAGGTAGAATTTGCATTAAATCACGCTCGGTACCAAATTTAAATACTCTGTCATTGACAATTAGGGGAAATGAAGGCTTACAAAAAGTAAGCCTAAAATGAAAATTAAATATAAATCCCTACACACTATTACCACAAAATTAGCTACCGCTAAATATTCAAAGGGAAACCGAAAAGTTAAGTTAACGTAGAATGAAATATAACTAAGCTTTGGCTGCCAGAAAGTATGTTTGCTGAACAGTACACAGTTACATTCACTAAACGGGCGTCCATTCCAGTTAAATAATTGACATCAACAGGCGTTGGGATAAGCTGATCGCTAGTAAATCGAGAGCAACAATTGTGAATAGGAGCTAAGGAAATCAGTTACAATCAGGAGTTTTTAGTAGATCTAATTTTTATTCTGGTAAAAGCTGACAGTAGAAAATAGAAGAATAGGTCAATATCAGCATAAAAATAAACTCGTTATATTTGACAAAAAGTTGACAAAGTTGATTATTACTTTAAAAATAAATATAGATACATATACATGTAGACACATATAGATAAATGTATTTGTTGATATACCATATTAATATAAGCATTGTGTAATTCATACCTTTTGTGTAATTGCGTCACAAATATTTATTTCTAGCTTTAATTACTTGAAATAATTTTTAAGATTATCTGAAGCGATTTCGACCCTTTTAGCTGGGATTAACATGCTATCCCATGCACTGAAATAATATCCTGATGTATGGCTGGTGGACTACGAAATTATTAAAAGTACAAAATCTAAGACATAAAATCGAAACTGGATGCATTACTTCCATCTTTCTTAACAACTAACGATTACAGAATTTCACAATTAAATCAACTTAGGTACTAGGAGGGATGATTCATTAAGAGATAGGATGACATTCTCATGTTACTTCTTCGAATTCATTTAAGCATCCATTTCGAGAGAATTACAGCTTGAAATATTGCATGAAATGGGATTATCTATGGTTATTACGAAGTAATTATTCAGATTTCTGTAATGGGAAATCGTAGGTATTTAGAAAGCACTTCCTAAAGTCTAGCGTCAAGTTTACGTATAATGGACAAGACTTCTAATAAAGTGAAACTTATTCGTATTCAAGATCAATTAAAGTATTTAGGGATTATTGAGTAAAAGAGTGATTTTCCGGGTTGCATTGAAAGGATTCAAGTTAAATCAAATGGTACGACAGAGTAAGATATTTATTAAAAGTGCATATAATTCCTTGGAGTAATTCTTCGATATATATAAAAATACTTCATGCTTTACCATGTTTATGTTAAAGCTTTGATTTATAAAGGGAGTAATTTTTGAGATTCCGTGTATAAGCATAATTTTTATCTTGATAATTTTTGGCAAGAAAGTGAAGAAAGGTTTTCGTCAATTTTTCCCTTATTTACTGTACGCAAAGTCTTTATATTTGAGGGAAATTTTATGCATATTACTGCAATTTATGAGATTATTTTACTGTAAAACATGCAGGTTGTTAAAGATATGACATAAAATTCCCTATGCAGCTTAACGGAACAAAACACTCATTAAGTCTCCATAAGTTAAAAGAAAGAAAGTCTATATTTTTAAATGCAAATGCGGAAATAAAAGTAATAAATTGAAATTATTTAGCGGTAGATAATGAAGTGAATTATAAGTCAGAAAATTACTTTCGAGATTCATAGGGATTTTCACATGTAGAAGTATTAATTTTGTTATTTAATTTATTAAAGCAAAAGGAAAATTTTAATAATTACGATGTTTGTTCTATAAGACTATTAATTTAACGACTGAGATTAGGAGTTAGATTTTATGCTGGCTTGAGAATGTGACATACTTGGGACTGATTTAAAAGTGGACATATAAAAGAAGAAGCTTTTAAAACGGAATTAGAAAAAAGGTTCAAATTATTTTTTAAGATTATTTTGCTAAATGCAAAATTTAGCCTAAAACAATTCGATGTGTATGCCATATGACTTCTTTGTACGGATTATTATATTATAAACTATTTTTCTTGCATTTTGTTTAAACCTATTGGATTGAATTAAATCTACTTCGTCGGTAGCGCATAAACCAGAATAGGATACACGCACTCTTTAAAATTCACTATATTTGTTTACCATAGGGACACTATAGCGTTAGTTCTCTTAACAGCATTACATCTCATTCATTTTATAACTCTGCACAAAAATTATGTATAAGATATGAAGAATTATCTAATCTTTTCCACATATTTTATTCAAATACTATAATAAATCTAAAACGATATATAAAAGAAATTAAACAAACGAAAAAAAAAAAGAAACAGTTTTTCACGGGCGATTCAATATTTCTCATTCAATTAATTCAGTTCTCATTTCAGGACAAGGTAAAAATACATAAAAACTCAAAATATCTCTATTAAAAATTACGAAGTAAATCTTAAACACTTATTTCCTCGAATAAATTCCAGCGTGGAGCACCAAGAGAGGTTGAGTATGCAAGTTAAAATTAAAAATTATTAGTAAAACCCGCAAATTTTTTTTCTTTTCACAACAATGGTGCCGTGACAAACTAAAAAAAACACAAAAAATACTCATAAAAATATAATGGGAGTTCATAAACCAACACATAGAGACTGGTGTTTGAAAACAAATTAATTAATTCTTTAAGCTAGATTAAATATTCATAAATTCTCAACACAGTAAATTCAGTTTTATCATATCAATTCTCAACTCAATGAAATGAAATGAAATGAAAAATCCTCCCTGGTGTTTTGTTAAACTCAAAATATTAATATTCATGTAAAATGCATTACCGACACTGAATCATTAACATACTATCTCTCACTAAACTAATTAATCAGCTTTGCTTCCTGTAAACACATAAATTTCAATACATCCTTATCGATAGCCGCAAACACGTAAAAGTAAAACACAGAACAGTTCAAAACACCAGGGAGAAATAAATCTCACACACTAAGAAGTCGAAACACCAGTTAAATTAATATATCTGATCGTATAGTCATAAATAACATTAAATTCTCCTACGCTCGCAATAAACTACCCAGGTTCGAATGGAAGTTTAACCATGTTTTCCGAAAGGATCACATGGGTGACCTACAGTAGACCACAAGATAAAAAACACAAAAAACATACAATAGTAAAACAAATAAAAACATTTATTTAATATTCCAAAAGATTATCCATTCAGAATAGCTGGCCAGACTACCCCTACAAACATTTACTAAAAATTACTCACAATTCTTCATGCGACAATCTAAACCATAATCAATATTGTATTCAAAATTATTAATTACGTATCTTACAATAATTTCGTAATTATCACTGAACCATACTTAAGTAGTCTGAAACATTTTTTATTTCTTTAAATATTTCCAAATCTTACCAAAATCTTAATGAAACAATTTACACTTTCTATTAATCTTAGAAGGTTACTCAAGCATTTAAACTCACACTACATATACAAATATTTTAAATCAATTTTCGTAAAGTAAAAGATGAAGTTTTTCCTAATAATCGATTCCACAAAATCCTAAATCAGTTAACGGCAATAAGTTTGAGGACACATATAGAATTAAATACAAAATCAAAAAAATAATCAACTCACGGTGGAGAAAAATTCCTGTCCAGACTTCGTCTCCCTAATTGTCTACGCAACGCACGTAAAAGAAGTTCAAAAATTTCTCTTCATCAATGGGTGGAGAAAAATTCCTGTCCAGATTTCGTCTCCCTAAGTGTCTACGCAACGCACGTAAAAGAAGTTCAAAAATTTCTCTTCATCAATGCTGTACCAATTTGCGAACTCAGCCGTTGGGAAAATCTTCCTCATGGATACAGTTCTTCTGCATGCAATGAGGTCCAACTTAACATGAGTGTCCACCAACATTTCGATGATGTCCTCAACAAAGAAAAATGGAAGCCGCAGTAATCTGTATGTAAAAGCCCACCGACTTCTGAATGATGTTCTCGCTGAAGATAAGTGCAAGTCACAGTAATCTGCATTTAAAACACATTATTTTTCCTCAAGGAAAAAACATCAGTGAGAATAGGACATAGCCGCAGACCTTCAGAAAGGATTCGCCGACGACGATACGATGGGAGCCCGCATCGTTCTCGGGCCAATTCTCGCACGGACAACCCCGAGAAGGGGCCGCCGGGCCCTCTCTCTCCCCTCAAAAAGGACTCGTAAAATCTGACAAAATCTTGAAAAAGTGTCCGCTCGCCACGGGAGCGACCAAATTTAAAACCTCGTGACGCTCAAAAAGTGCACCGCCTCTATAATTACTATTTATTAAAAAAAATCCATAAAATTAAAACTCACCAATGCTACACAAAACAGTAACCCTCTCCAACCATTAGAAACAGACCAATAAATACCCAACAAAATTCTAAGAAAATCAGTTCTATCCTTTCACAATGACAAGCCCCTTACTTTCAAGCACAAAAACAAAGTAATAAATCTGTTAACGCTGTGACTCTTCAGACAGATCCCAAATTTTTTGCACCCTCATAATTCTATCAAGAATCGGCGCCGCCAAGCGGATCGCCTTTGAACTAGAAAAACACAAGTTCGTCCCCGCAAGAAAAGGGGACTAAAAAAATGCAGCTGGTCGCTGACCCTTGACCCCAAAATTCTCCTCCCGTGAGAACAAAAAACAGGCTATCGCTTTCTGCTAACTTAAAGAAATTTTACCCAAATCAAAAGAAATAATTTAGCGACAGTATAATTTAAAAATTACATCTCTAACATGAACATTAAAATTTTATTATTCACTGTAAATTAATAAAATTAATAAGCACTGTAAAATAGTAATTAATAAATCTACACCACACTACCTTGTACGGCCTATTGAACTATGTACATTTTTTGCTGAACTTTATTTAAAAGTATTTCTGCGAATTTCATTAGAGATATGTTTTTAATTCACTCAATTCAGTTCCCACTTCGCGGCAAGGCAAAAATACATACAAATTCAAAAGATTGGCATTAAAAATTTTAAAATACAGAAAAACTTAAAACACCAAATAGAGTTAAGAAGCGTTAAAAATAATTTTGTAACTAAAACTAGAGTTTAAATTGATTAAAATTAGGCAGAAAGACAGCTTTTTCCTCTCACAAAACGTTTGGCCCCACTCGACAAAAAGACACTGAAGTTTTCCCAGAAATCGACTTGATTCACTACGCTTTTAAATTCCAAATGTAAACAAATGGCGGCGTCGTTAGACTTAGTGGAACTTAAAACAACTTCTGAATTGTTGGTAAATCTACAGCTATTGCATGCAGATTAACTAAAGGCATAAAAACCTTAACCAGAACACAAGAACAATTCAATCACTTTTAAAGCAAAAAATACACAATTTACTAACATATAAGAATAAAAACTTAGCTCACAGAACCGGGGTGGGCATATATACAAATATATACAAACATATATTTATATGCTTTTGGTGAGGTCGATTGCAACGAGGGAGATGTACATCCACATGTTATACAGTCGTATATACACAATTTCAAAGTTCTGAAATTACTCGTTTTTGAGTTATGCAGATACATACATACGTACAGACAATATGAAAAATATCTCTACTGAATCTTCTTTCAATCCATTTCACAATCCGTATTGGGAAGAAGAGTTCTTGTTCTGTCCGCACGTACAGATATAACGCAAAAACATCATTCAAATGGAATCGAGAGCGGTCAAAATGGATCTTTTCTTTGAAATACGATACCCGAAATCTTTTGCGATTACAATGCTTCCTTTACTTCGTACAAGGAAGTAAAGCAAGCAAGATAAGAGTTTGCAAGACAGTGCCCACAGTATTTAAAACAAACTTCTTAGAGCATTCAAATCTGATGATTTTATTTAACAATACGTTATGTTAGGAATTAGGTCTGTGCAATTTTGTAGGCATATACTATCAAGTATCGCCAAGCCTTGCTAACTGTTAAGCTTTTCCTTATATTTGAAGAAGAGTGCTTCTGATGTGGGAGGCCCGTGTTCCTATTCCACTATCACCAAGTACTGGACTATACCAACTACACGTAAAGTACTACACTAACTACTGGACTTTCAACTCGCCAT
>KK114655.1:0-15452 GCA_000611955.2 Stegodyphus mimosarum
CAGTTACTTATATAAATAAAATTAAACAAACCAAAAAATAAATAAAAAATTTAAATGATCAACTTTTACATATTTATGACCAAGCATCAGGGACAACTGCTGGAAAAATGTTCTTATGCTTTTTAGAAAGGTTAATGAAATTTTGCAATAATTCAAAAATTAGAAAAACTCACATAATGGCATTTGTGGTAGAACTTTTTTGCATGCTAAAAATGGAATTACATTATTTCAGTAAAATGATTTAAATTTTAATGTGCATGTAAAACAACGATACTCAATTGAAATTATTACCTATAATAAAATGTAAGTTTATGATCATTGAAAATTAAGAAAAATAATTATAGCAATGCCAATTATTTAAATAAATTCAACATAAACTTTCTGAATACATTTTTAAAACTATGTTTTATTTAAACTTAGTGGATTTTGTTATATATTTTTAATTTTGGTACCATAAACTTCAGTTAATAGAATTTCTCACTTAATATATAATATTTTCAGTGTCAAAACTGTGTCTTTATCAAGCAGGTTTGACTGTATTAGAAATCAAACACCCCCTAATTTTCATCAACCATTTCTCCCACAGTTGCATAAATAAATTTTCTAAAATTATATGAATTGAAATTTTCACTTACATCCAAACCCTTCAGAATCTGATAAGCAAAATAGCAAATAATACACACAGCTCATATCGTCATCTTGATTTGTATGTTTAGGAAAGGATATTGTCTATTCATCAGTTACACTGGCAATATTATTACGTAAATTCTTCTATAATGAAATTAATGCAGTTACAGATTTCTGTCCAGAATATACATCTAATGGATCATAAAACTTGAACTTCCTTTCTTGCATATAGACAACTAATAAAACCCAATGGTTATTATTAATAAGAGCTAGAATGAAAACAAACTTAGAACACAGCAGCTTATGTGCCACAAATTTTGATACGAAATGTCTGACTGAAATAAAACTGAATAGATACACATAGCAGGTACAGAACTTGAATTTAAAAGAACATGATGTAAGAAAGCACCAATTACATTATCAGTTAGCCATCCAAGTTGAAAATAATTAGAAATTCCAATTTTTAATAATAAAACTTCTTGTTTAGGAATAAAAGGATTTAAAGACTTTATATCTGTTAATGTAAAGGGAATGTTACCAACACGGATTTATGAGCAAAAGGCAATTAATTCATCCTACCTTTAGGACCATATAAAACAAATCCCCCTCCCTGAGGTTTATAAAGATACAGAATAGTATGATTCTTTCCCAAGTTTTTCAGTCAAAATGGAAACTGAAAATGAATCATTACTATGCAAATGCAATGACGAAACTAATGATTTTGTATAATAATTTATGCACTTTCATGTTATAAATGTCTCTTTAATATTCAAGCAATCTCTGTTTTCCCCAAACCTGGCCTATCTCTAATAATAACATGAATCTTTTCAGCAGGGATACCTAAATGTGCATAGGATTTAATCTGATTATGACAACTTTGACTGAATTGCCGAAATTTTATATTTTCCAAGCACAACTCATAATTATGAGTCGAATGAAAAATAACCTTAATGCAATTAGCTTCCTCACACATTAAAATTTGTAAAGGACATTAGATATCTAGAGGTACAGTACCTTAAAATTTTTTCTGCTAAACAGCCTTGTTATTTTAGTCCATGTTACGATTTAAAAGTATGCTCTCGTAAAGGTATATTTATACCATGGGCATAAACTAAATGTTTATTACACTGACTAAAAAATCGAAAAGACGTCTGACAATCAGGAAAGATACATGGAACATAGTTACCTTTATTGTTCTCATTACAAACTTTTATATGATTAAAAATGTGTCAGTCTCATCAGAATCAAGCTTACAAGAATTTCTTTTATGCTTGGAAAATGATTGCTTACACAAATAGGATTCCATACAGAATTAACACGTTCTTGGATACTTTACTTGGAACCACTAATAACTCATCTTCAGAGAAATCAACTTTATCATCATTAATTCTTCCATCAAACAGTTTAGTGCCTGATATTTCTACTGAAACAGATGAAGCTTTACATTTACTATTATTGCAATCTTTTTGTAAACCTCTTACAACCACCACAAATATTTAAATACTTACTTTTAATATCTTTTGTACAACTCTTAGCGCTTTCGAGAGAATCTGTGTGAAACATACCTACTAGTGAATAGTTAGCTTAGAACTTTCATTTATGAATGAATTACAATCCCCTAACAGAATGCCTCGAATAAACTGAACAAACGTTGCTGGAACAAATCCTTGGCTGGTTTTGAACAATGCACTTGGCTCTAAAATTTATTCTGGTAACCTTAAATCGCTACAGCGATTTCGAAAGGCATCATGGGAAAAAGTACACTTTTTGTCACGTGATCGGTAAACTTCCTCTATCAGGGTCTCAGTTATCTGTAAAACTCTTTCACACATAATTCCACAAATTAGGACACACGATAAAATATTCTATTATAGCACTTTGTATGTGTGTCCATTTATTTAAATTTTAATAAAAAGAGTGAGTTTGTTTAGGTTTTAAACTATTTCTAAGTAGAAATTTATTATGCTTGTGAGCGGTTTCCTTGAATTTCAAATACACTGATGAAATAAATTAAGAGAATTTTCATATTTGATCTACTATCTCCAGAACTACTGGAGAGATTTCAATAAAATTTGGTGGGAATCTAGGTTGATATAATACAAGCAAAATAAACATTCAACAGTTATAATAGACACACATGTTCGGGAGTCTGAAGGTCTGAAACAACATTTGCAGAAGACACAAAAGAAATCGGTTAATAGGGGGCTCTTACAGCCATACAGGCCTGGCAACTTAATGTCATACTGGAAATAAGGCAGATTATTGGCGCCTGTGGCAATTGGTCCCACTCATTCAGCAACGCTGTTTTCAGTTCCTGGATGGTTCTCGGAGGAGGTTGCGAGTTGCATTTGACAATCCCCAGACATGTTCTGTAGGATTGAGTTCTGGAGACCTGGCTGGCCAATCCAACCAGTCCTCACTTTTGAGAAATTCGTCAACCAGAAGAGCTATATGTGGCCTTGCGTTATCGTCCTGTAAGATGAACTCGGGGCTCGCTGCACTCCAGAAAAGACGAACATAGGGCTCCAAGACCTCATCCTTATACCTAACACCAGTCACAGAGCCTCTGTCAAAGACGTGGAGAGCTGTGCGGTCATCCAACATGATGCCTGCCCAGACCATTACACCGCAGCCGCCATAATTGCTGATTTCGTGGACAGTGGAGGGTAGGTTGCGGATCCCTGGCTGTCTCCATATAAAAGTACGGAGAGAATCGGTGTTTAGGCTAAAACAGGACTCGTAGGTGAACAGAACGGTCGCCCATTGCTTCGTACTCCAATCACTATGGTGCCTGCACCATACTAATCGGACTCTCCTGTCCGTAGACGTGAGCGGGACGCAAATAACCCTCTCTCATTCATTCTTTTAGAAACATTCACCCTTGTTACACGGATTTCTGTGCCTGCATACAAGCCCTGAGAGAGCTGAGAAGCTGTAGCCCCCTCTGTTACACCTCGCTAAAGTGGATAAATAGCGATCTCCTCTGGCCGTTGTGGAATGACCTTGGCCCGGCATCTAAACGTTGGTGACTACTCATTTTTACTGTTCCGATGTGAATTTAACCGATTGCTGCAAGATAGCACCAAGAAATTCGCCGAGGTGTGTTAGCGAACGCAATTCGTCTTACCCTCCACACGTTTATAAAGCCTGTTTTCTGTTGGCTTTGCCTACACACACATATACGCTTACGTATTTGCCGTACAAGATTTGAATTTTTATCTAGAAGCCGTGGTTTTTCCTTCAGTTAAGTTCTTTTCTTGCAACTCGATAAAATATGCAAATTCTCTTAATTTATTTCACTAGTGTATTTTGACATTTAAAATGCTTAGAAGTTCATTAACATAAATATATTTTATTAAAATTCAACATACTAATTTTTCATAAGATTTAAATGAATCTTGGTTTATTTTCTTCATAAACTGTTTAATTTAACTTTTTTCTGCCTCCTAAGGTTGCCGCCCCAGGCAGGGGTCCGGCTTGCCCGCCCCTGAATGAGGGCATACAAGAAAAATTTAATAGGTTACTTGGCATGCTCATAAACAAATACTATAAACCATTTTGGACATCAATGGAACACGGTAGCATAACAAAATAAATGAAAACGGAAAATAAATTAATCCTGTGTTTTTTAGCTACGTTTAACTTGGTTTAATCCTGGACACATATTTTTCTGAAATTATCAAAAATTACACCCAGAATTACATTTTATTAAACTATGTGATATTTTTATATTAATACTCTCCTCGTTAACAATCACACAGCAAAGGCGACGGGAGATCTGCTAATTCCTTGAGACGAAAAGTATTGTGGCTGCCTCCGAAAATGTCCTCCTTTATAAGGCTCCTCTAGAGCTTTTATAAGGCTATGGTTGTCATCTGTCCTTACTATGTCTGGGTGTCACCTTACTATGGTTGTCATCTACAGGAGCCTTATAAAGGACAGATGACAACCATAGTTTGAACCATAGAGTATAAAGAATAATGTACCATGGAGTATATCTTTATATTTAGTTGTCTGAACTACGGTAATAAGCTGTTTCTCCCTCATTTGACCTTCTCCGAATAATATCCCATATATTCATTTTCCATTCATGTAGCTATTACCAAAGCTGTATGTAAGTAAAGCGTCGACACTTCAATGGGATAAATTGTGCTTCGAAACGACCGCAGCCCTCGTAGCGGTGGTGATGTGGAAACACAATCAGTAAAACTGCGCATACTCCTTTTCTTTTCAGTCATTGATTGTTTTGATTTGGTTGTATGTTTGACTCTACCCAAATCTTGCTAGTTTCTAACGTGCTTTGGTTGTGTTATTTATAACTTATTAATTTTGTACTTTTTAATTGCAAAAGGCTCTTTTCAGAACCAATTTTTTTTTAAATTTTCTTTAATGGCGGATCGATACTGCGGATTTAAGGATTGCAAGAGTAAGATTTCGTCGAAATCTGATGGAATACATTTCTACACGTTTCCTTCAGATGATGCGTACTTAAGGAAGAAATAAAGAAGAGTTTTAGGATATGAAATGTTGAAATTAAAGGTAAAAAAATCTGATAATTAAAAGAATTATTCCCCTATATTTTATAATAACTAAAATAATCTGATAATTAAAAGAATTATTCCCCTATATTTTACAATAACGCAGATACAAGTTTTAAATAATATTTTAAAAAATCTTTTTTTTATTCCCTTTCAGAAATATTCAGAGAAAGTTATGTACTATTTAATGTATTTCACTATTAAAATAAAAAGAGCGCTAATTTGAAATGGACCGAATTGAGCATTAATTACAAATTGACTTAGATTTTTTTCATTTAAAAGATGCCTCAGAAGCTAAAAAAATCATGTCATATTTGAGAAAGTATTTTAGGTAGAAGCTCTGTAAGTGGAGAAGAAATAATGCATAATTTTAATGTTAATAACAATAAACTTTGCTTAAAAATGTATTCTTTTCGTATACTTAGGACTCTGAAATACTGTACAAATAGAAAATATATACATTTATGTATATAATTACGACGCAATTGCAAAATATTTACATCCAATCGTGTCAAAACCCATTGCGGCCTCTCCATCTTACTTCCAACCTCCATGACGTTACTGCAGGGGAAAGGAGGTGGGGAAGAAGTTTAGTTTACATCGCCACCACTGCAGTGGATTGGCGCTGCAATTTGGCGTCATGTTAGAGTATGAGAGTACCGACGCTTTACTTACATACAGACAGAGGTTCTTTGATACAACTTTGGCGATTATTTCCACGCTTCATAATTTGGCAACATTTTGTTCGTAACATGTTTATGTTCGTAGAATGTAGCACGTTGGTGTTTATAGTCCGTCGTTCGTAGGTTGATTATCTTGACTCTTTCGGTAGGTTGTGTATTAGAAGTAAACGGAAATGTCAGAATATGCAACTGTGACGAAGACTCCTCTGAAACTGAAAACAGATTCTGGAATAAAGAAGTATGGATCTTACATGATATTGGTTTTACTATGCCATTATTTTGTTTTATGTCTTTTGAAATTGTTTTGATCATTTGTTTTTTTTAGCTCGTATTAATTGATTTGATTTATAATTATTTGTGTAGCGATGCTTTCTCACTTTTAACGGATACACGACAATCATAATATCAATTTATGTTTTTAACTATAAGTTTAAACTAATTTCAAAACAAAGTTATTCACATACCCCAAGTCCATTGCAAAGTTTATGTTGTTTAAAAGAAAATGCAGTGACGAAACTGTATAAATTTATCTCCACTTTTTGTCATCCAAAACTATTGATTATTTTCTCTAATTTTGTTCATTACAGTGGCATTAAAACGGATTACCCGTTCAAGTGCATAAAGAACTAGAAGCTCTGCCTTTAATTAAGGTACAATAACAGGCAATCCATTTGTTACCTCTCTCATTGCACACCAAAAAAAATCTATAAAATGTGAAAACGATGAACCTGGAAATAAATAAAGAGCATGCAAGCAAAGAAATGACTAAGAATTACATTTGTCCTGAGACAGCAATGATTTTTAAAACTCTCTTGGACTTCATCCACCAAAAGGGATTCAAGTGGAGTGATAAAATAGCACTTTAAAAAGTATGCAGTGAAATTTGACAAATAGTTTATCATTCTTCAAAACAAAATAAAATTTCATTTGATAGAAATATTGAACATTTTTTAAATATCTTTTTTTAACCAATGGCGAACTCTACTAAGGCCAGACGTGATGGTCACTTTATTATGGAAGCACCTAATAGGTGGGCCACCTTTCCGTGTTATGAAGGAATGGACAGTTACTACCAGGCCTTTGAACGGGAACTGAACCCCCCCCCCCCACAAAAAAAATATAATTTTTTCAGTTCAATATATTTTTCGTCATTTTGTTACAACATTCAAATTAACAATATTTTTTAATTTAACGTCAACCATATAATTATCATCTTCACATGTACATTGATTTCTTGTTTTGTTCTTGTATTTTTCTGTTTCAAGTTCACATGAAATACTTAGAAAAGGCAGATAAATACATTTAAATGAGCTAGAAGTGCAAGTTCTGAATGAAAAATATCTGTTGAAACAAAGTGAAATGTTAAAAGAAAAAAAAAAAAAAAACCAAGGTTTTGTTTTTAAATTGTATCCCTTTTTGTAGAAAATGCTGTTTCTATTGATAAATTAAACAAATTTATTTATAGGTTAAAAAATTAGTGTAAAGGAAAAGCAAGAATGCTTTTGCAAAAAAAAAAAAAAAAAAACCCAATGTACGACATTTAAGGAGGGTTGTACTACAACTAGGTATATGCTGCTTCTTAATTTTGCGTAAGATGTTTATCATAAATTAACAATTTTTTTAAGTTCAGTGCAATATTTTTTAGAACAAGGGGTTCAAATTTGAAAAAAACCTTGGGTGTGTTTTTCTCATCTAATTGGTTTGGGTCTATGTTGTTTTAATTTTTTTTTATTTTTTGTACCCCGTTATAAATATTTTAGAATGGGAAGAAATAAGACAAATACAAGTAGTGAGTTTTTTTACGTATTTTTAAAACATCTGTAATATATGCGACACAGTTATGATTGAAAATCATGCTTCCAATTTAGAGTGTCATCTAAAAAAACATCATTTTGATGACTATAAAAAAGTACAGTTATAAAAGAAAAATAATATGAACCTAAGAGATCAAGCTGTAGTGAATACTAACTGGGTCTAGCAGGCTATGACAGACATACACGAGATAAATATGTCAAATGAGAATTTCTGAAAGTAAAACTAAACAAGGAAAATGTTATCAGAGCATGTATAAAATTTATCGCTGTTAATGGCTGTTCATTCGAAATGTTAGAATATTCAGGATTTAAAAAGATTTCAAACCCGATTGTTAATGCAATTGGTAATAAATTTACAGTTGATTCAGAAAATATAAAACTATTAATAACAGAGACAACTTATAAAATTATTTTTTTAATTAAGTAAGGAGCTTGGGAGGGGAAGTAATTTCTTTGAAAATTGACACAGCAACCAGATTAAACAGATCAATTTTGGGAATCAACTGATAATTGGCGGAAAAGTACTGTTAAATATTTTGGGAAGGTTACAGAAGTACTTGAAAAATAGAGTATTCATATTAAGATTATTTATACAGTTGAAAACTACAATATGTATCCAATCACTACTGACAATGGAGCTGTTATGATTTCATTTATCAACTTATTAGGATACGATATTGAAGAAAAATCTTCAGTTATCGATTTAGAAAATGAAAATTTTGAAACTAGGGATCATTTTAGAGATTGGATAGTTTTTGATCATAACTTCTCTTTCAATAAACTTATCGGAATAAGATGTGCTGCTCATACATTGAAACTAGGTGTCAAAGACTCCATAAAAAACACTAATTTTAATGAGTTTATTATTGAAGCTTGGAGATTGGTAAAAACATTGTGCATTTCGTCTTTAATGCCAAAATTTAAAGACACTAACATTCAGAAACCAATTTTGGATTGTCCAACAAGATGGAATAGTGCATTTAATATGTTAAAATCTTTATTGAAATGCAAATATTTCTGCTCACCTTTAGCAGAAAGCAATTCAGATTATTATTTTGCAGAAAGTAAATGGGAGAAAGTAAAATTAATTGTTGAAACCTTACAACCCCTACAGAAGCAACTTTGAAACTCCAATGTGAAAAATTAACTTTAAGGGATTTTTATGAAATTTGGACACGCTGCAAACTTAAATTACGAAATTTTAAAAATTTGTGTGCAGATATTTTATTTAATAAATTATCTAACAGGGCAGCATCGTTAATAGAATGTGTTAGTTTATTTAGGTCAGTTTTCTTGGATCCATGTTATCAAATTTTGCTTTTCACCTCAGAAAAAATACAGGCTGTGCAACATTTAAAGACTATTTGGAATAAAACAGAATATTTGAAAAAGTCCATTTCAGTCATAAACGTGGAAGAAAAATCTTCTACTGAAAACTATGAAGATGTAGATGATTTAGAGTTTTTTGAAAAGAAAAGACATCGCTGCAAAATCACATAGATCTCCTATATATACTGAAACTGACATAGAATTTATTTTAAATAATTTTTTATGATGTATGAAGACTCGATATAAAATATAATGCCTTAGATTTTGGGGAAGAGAATAAAACTATCTATCCGCTCTTTTATAAGGTTGCAATGGTGATTTTGGCAGCGTTGAAAGGCCGTTTTCAGGTTTGAAATTTATTTTCCGAGATAACAGAAGTAATCTTGGTGAAATTATACTGGAATGTTTATTAATAATTAGAGACAATTTTCATATGCTAAAATAAATAAACACATTTTTATATAATTATTGCAAGGCCTAGTGCATATTGTGAGCGGCAAGCGCTAAGCACCGAGAATACACATAATCATTAGAATCATGAAGGAAACTGCCATATGCAATTCAAGCAACAAAAATGCTCGCCGATTTCTGATTGCCACTTGTATTTTACAATTTATTTAATTGTATCTATTTACGTAGTTCGCAACTTAAAAAAATTTAAATTGAGATAGAATTGCATTTTGCATTCAGAATTGCATAAAATTCTGTTTTCTTACATATAAAAATATAAACACAAAGAAATATTTATTTACATCTGAACTGAAACCGTTATTTTGATGGAAACGAAAACCGGAACTGAACCGATATTTTTTTGTACTTGAAACAAAACTGGAATAAAAAAAATAACAGTTTGAAGCCCTGGTTACAAACATGCCTTCTCCGGGATTCGAACCCAAACCCTATATTGCAGTGGTATTGCAGTCGGCTCTCCTACCACTATACTATCTGCGCAGCACAGTTTTTAAATTTCAAATAAAGGCAGTAGCTTCCCCCCCTTTATTTTCCTTTTTTTTTAGTGCTTATTTAATTCTATTCCAGGTATAAAGGTGACAGTATCAAACAATTGTAATGCAGTGATTTGAAGTATTGAATGCTCTCATTTGATTAAAAGATTAAATTTTTAAATTGGGTAGTAGCTTTTATCTAATTGCTTTATTATATACTTCGGGAAAAGCTAACCTAAATACAGAAGTAGAGATATTTTAGCAGAAAGGTTTTTGAAATTACTTAGTGAATTGTTAATTGATGAAAACAATCAATTAATATGCATTAAAGTTTATAATGTTCAATTTTATAGATTTATGGTATTAATTCTTATTTTGATGTCAGAATAGAGCCTCTGATTTGAATTCATTTTTTATTTCATTCTCGTTGATGAATTTAAAAGCTTATTCAGCATAGCAACCATACAATAAATTATTTTATTATTTGACACAATTTCAAATAAGTTTCTTCCTCAAGTGAATAACTTTTACCTACAGAATTCGATAAATGATTGTTTTCCAATAAAAAATATAAAATATTATATTTTTTTATTGAAAAACAAACATCTATGTAATTTTATTTCCTACTTTTTTTTTAAGTATGCATTCTTATTTAGGTGTACCATTATCCAAGTTAACATCAAACATAAAACAGGGGTGTTTGTGCTCCGGGGAAACCCCGGAATTCCGGGGATTTTGAACTTCGATACCCGGAAATTCCGGGGATCGTCATTCAAAAGGAAGTAGGAATAATAATGAATTATATATTTTGATCTGGGTAATTTTGTTTGCTTTGAAAGCAGAAAACGCAAGGTCAGTGAGTGTGGTGAAAACTTTTCCTCTCTTTCTCCAAAGGCAGTGATAATGCGTGAAAAGGGGGGGAATTTCTTTTTTGTTCTTTCCTTATTGCGAGTTATGACTCATTCCCCGGGTTTTCGGACATTCTCTTCTGGATTCTTTTCGGCAAGTAGGCGCAGCAGAAAAAAAGAAGGGAGAGACTTTGTTCGACCAGATGTGCGATCACGTGACTCTGGGTTCAAAGGTCTTATCTCTCCTGGCGTAGAGCCAATAAGTAGAGAAGGGGGATTTTTCGCCATATTAGCTATTTGTCATTGATCGCTTTGCAACTTTTTTTTCTCCGCTGTGTAAAATTTTTGTTTCATTTATTGATCCACGTGTAAATTTTTCGTTTCGTTTATTGAAATATTTTTTTATTTATGTATGCAAGAGAATTTCACTATGAAATTTCTCAATATAAATAGTGATATTATACAATTAGAAGAAGGTGTCCGGAATGCATTAAGGAGGAATTGGATTGAACGGAGAGATGGTAATGGGGATACCATCGGCACATGGTGCAAGAAAATAAATGTTGCTGGACAAGCATATTGTGTTTTTTGTAACTCGCTGCTGAAGTATGGTGGAGAAGGATTCAAAGCTTTCACAAATCTTTCTAAAACTGTGACGCACATAAAATATTCAAAATGCATTAGACATTCAATGACTTTAAGTAATTATGCTAATTCAAAAAATACTGATGACTTACTGGAGACTGATGCTCGGCCATTGGATATAGTGACAAGAAAAGCACGCCAAGAGGTATTAATAACTTCGTTTATCGCCGAGAATTCTCTTTCTTTCAATGTAGCTCCCAATTTAATTGAACTCTGCAAACAGTTGAGCCGCGATCAGACGGCACTAAACTCGTTGGAAGTGTCCAGGACTACTGCATGTTATAAGAAGAAATATGGTCTCGCAAAAACTATAAGGAAAATATCATTATTAGATATTGATGGTGACACATGTCACACAGCTAATAACTGTGCAAAAAAATTTCCTTCATGTTTTGATAGGTACTTAGAAGATTTGTTTGATGACATCTATTTTGATATGAAAAGCTGCAGTAAAAGAGAAAATTTTTTCAAAATCTGTGAATCCCTTGCCATTAAAAAACTTAAGTCCTTGAAGAGACCAGACCATAGGTGGGTGTACATTTTATGTGTTTTAGAAAGAATCAAAGATCTGTGGGATGCTCTTATTGCATTTTATTTTCACTACTTGGATAAAACTGATAAAGGGGATTATTTTTCTTATGTTGAAACTGTATACAATAAAAGAAATATTTCTGCAGCTCAGAAAAAAATTGTTGAAGGGGTGTATTCTTGCTTGCATTCCCAACAACTCACAAAGGATGCTTTAGCTCGGAAAAAAAGAATACTAAATGGGTTATTTGTTATGCAAAACAAAACTTTATTGCATATGGCATTATATTCAGCAGTATTACCAGAGTTCAACACATATATTAAATTATTTGAAACAAAAAAACCAATGCTTCATTTAATACATTCCAGTATTTATAAATTGATGGCAAAATTTTTCTCTTTTTTTATGAAGCCAGAAAATATAGAGTGCACATCTTATAATGATTTATTAAAGGTTGATGTCACAAATCCAGAATTCCATCTACCTAGCAAAGTAATATTTACTGGTGCAGAAGCTTCCACTCTCCTGAAGAAATTATCAAAAAATCATCCAATAGCAAAAGAATTCCAAATTTCTCTGATGAAAGCTTATACTAATACAGCACAGCATATGAAACAGAAATTACCCCTTAAAAATTCATATCTAATTAGTTTTACAGCATTAGATCCAGAGCTAAGAGGTAAAACCAGTACAATATTAGCTTTTGAAAAATTATCATCTTTTATGTCCCATATTTTTAGTGATAATGAAAAGTCAAAAGTAGAAGCTGAAATAAGGTTATACCAGAGTGATATTGATATCACCAAAGAAATGCTCTACACATCTGATGAAAGTGGAAATCAAGTCAAGTGTACAATTGATAAATATTGGTCTAAAGTTTTTAATTTAAAAGATGATTTCACAAATGATTATAAGTATCCTACATTGGCTAAATTGGTCAAAGCCTGCCTTAGCTGCTTCCATGGCCCATTAGTGGAAAGTGCATTCAACTTAATGGATACACTTGTCACTGACTATAGAACCTCTCTTAAGATTGATTCCCTAGATGCAGTGCAGACTATTAAATATGATTTAATGGCTTCTAAAGAAACCTCATGTGAAAAATATGGCTCAAAAAATCCAATGACTGATCCAATTCACAAAGATCTCTTACTGAATATGAACAGAAGTTGGAAAACATATCAAGAGGACTTAAAAACATGTATTTCAGATGAGTCACCTATAAAAGTCTCTGAAAAACCTTCTACATTAGCAGAAAAGCAAACTGCTTCTACCTCTGCATGTGCAGTTCTCGAGGAAATTTCTTCAACTGTAAATGAGGAAAATAAAAGTCAACCTTCCTGCAATTATGAAGTTCACCACAAAAGAAAGACAAGCCCACAAACATCAGAAAATAAAAAAAAGCAGCAGAAATTAGATAATTTTTTTTAAAGAATTAATTCAGGTAATTTAAAATATTTACATAAAATGTAGTAGTTTATATGTTTGAAAATTTATGGTTATTAATTTTGCAAAAAAAGTAATTCATTGAACTTTTATAATTAGGTCATTCAATACTTCCTAATTGTAATTTTTCATTTCTCCCCCCCCTTCTCGAAACTCCAAAATGTCAGTAGTAAGTCCGTAAAAGTTTCAGGGGATTTTTTGGGGTCCCACAAACACCCCTGATAAAAGCAGAAATTTTTTTAGTCAACCAATTTTATTTCTTGTTACATAACCCTCCCTAATTATTTATACTGCGTTAGAAGACAACACCTATTAATCCTGTTTCTTTTAGCATTTGGTTTTCTAGAAGTCCATCTCGGGCATTAAATGGGACACTAGTATATTTATTAAAATTTTGCTTATGTCTTATTCATGGACATATTATCAACAATGTTATGAAAGCTGACATTCTATAGAATGCTAAAAACTAGCCAGCAGTGTCTGAAACAATTTATATTTTTTACATTTCCTAGGTATTCAATAGTATGCCACATGACAAACCAGAAAAGTAAGAGTAGCCCAATTTTTTTTTTTTTTTTTTAAGGGAACTAATTTGGGGGAAAAGAAAAAGAGTTGCCTCTGCTTTTTTGGGAACTATTGTGAAAGTTCCTGTTCCAGACATTCACAAAGGATGCAGTGATTTGTGCAATATTGTGGCAGTTGTAATGGTGTGACAGAGGATGGTTTCTGCTGACTTCTAAAAGAATTTTAAAACAACTATTTGCAAGATCACAATCCATTTTATATCTGAAGAACTTTCTCAGAATTGAAGATATTTTTTACTATGAAATTCCTTTCTGGTCAGTTTCATTTTCTCTGTCTAGTGAAAGTGCCATATGTAAAGTAATGTAATGATTTGTCATATGTAAAACAGAGTGCCAAAATATGAAATGTCTTTACATGAAAGAGGTAATGCAGTAGTATAATTTATAATGACGTATAATTCAATATGTCAGTCGTTGTAAGAAGTAGGTTAATTGGTTTCTTATTTTTTGTATGAAAATTTTGTATTATATGAAAATTTAATAGAAAAAGCATAAATTTTGTTTCATAAAACGCTCTTTTTTTTTTTAATTTCACTCTTTTGGTGCTTTTCAAAATAACGTTTGTATTTTTTAGGAATGGACATCTTTTAAATAATAGCTTTATAATGACCTTTTTTCATACTTTCTCTAAATAGCATTTGTCATTCTACAGAATGTCCTAAGTATTATATACAGTGGCTATGGAAAGTATATAATAACTCTCATATTTTATACTTCGCCTAAACATGCCAGGTATTTTATAAAATACCTAGATATTCTATATAGTGATGGTATTTTGTTCATTAGCAATAGCTTATACAAGTTTTTCCAAATTTGGGGTTATCTCAGATGCTGGTAAAAAATGCTGCATGATAAAATACACACTGACATCAGCTCAAATTTAGGTATCAAAGTATCATACATTGTCAGTTACAGATATAACTGTATTTTTAGACTTATGTATGACTTATGTATTTTTATCATGTAGAGAATATTAATTATTTTGTTCACTTTTCAGAAAGAAAAAAAACAAGGATAAAAAACAAATGCTAGACAAAATCGCAAAAGTTGAAAAAACTACCGGTGCCGAAAATGTTGAAAAGAAGAAAAATGAATCTGTGCCTTTGACAAAAGCAGAGAGAGCATTTATGCTGATGAAAGAAAAAAAGGTAAATGATCTTCAGCTGATTAATTTAGAAATATTTACATATTAGTGCTTTAACACAGTAAATATTTGTATGTTAAATAATTTTTACAATACTGCCAAAGAAAGTAAAAAATATCAGACAATTTTTAAAATACCTATTTATGTATGTGATATACACATTATGGAAGATCTGTATGTATTGTGTGCTCACAGATAATATCCTAGAATGCTTCTACAACAGATGAAAAAAGTCAGCTATTTTTAAAGTATTTATAATTCCATTTTATGAAAACATACCATTCTTTGTGTTTAAAGGAAAGTGAAAAACTTGATAGCATT
>KK114655.1:15536-31193 GCA_000611955.2 Stegodyphus mimosarum
TTAAAATGACAATTAAGATTTACTGGTATGTACCCAGTTGTGAGTCTTTCTTGCAGATTATGAAAATGGGCAAGCTGTGAATTTGATTTATTTTTCATACATATTCCTAATGAAAGAATTTTAAACTTCATATGATCTAGAAATTTGAAGCTCTGTCTATAAGCACATACTTTCCATGAATTCAGGAATATGCTTTTGTTTGAACATTCCACCAGTATGTCCTGGCGAAGAGATTTAAAATGAATTCCCATACTGTACTAGGGAAAAGGGGGAAAACAAAACCCTTAGAAACCTCAAAACCTCTTACATAGGTAACTAGGAAAGTCAGGAGGCTTCTTCAATGGCCAGACAGCCTAGGATAGGCCCTTGCCTTCCTCATAAGTGGATTCTAAGCACTTCTATCCTTGGCCTTGGACATCCAATTAGTTACTTTTAAAGTTTTTAAGTCTGTTTCCAAACACTCGAGCCACCTAAGTTTAGGTCTCCCTCTTTTTCAGGTGCCGAATGGTCTGGCCGAGAAGATCTTTTTAATTATACGATTTTCATCCATTCTGCGCAGATGTCCTGCCCATTTAATTCTCTGAATCCTTATATATTTTACTATATCTAGTTCTTTAAAAGATTTATAGAGTTCAGAGTTAGTTCTTCTTCTGTAGATATTGTTACATTTTATGCCACCAAAAATACTTCTCAAAATTTTTCTTTTAAAGACAGAAATGATACTTTTAGATTTTTCTGTCATTGCCCAGGTGTCAGCAGAATATGTAAGAATGGGTCTGATTAAGCTTTTGTAAATCAGAATCTTGTTTTTTCTGTTAGTGAAGTTAGACTTCAAGAATTTTTTGAGACCGAAAATCATCAGCTAGCATCTGCGACTCTACTATGGATCTCTTCAAACTTGTAATTCCCAATTTCGAAATAGGGGCTGCTGTTTTTATCACATGGCATGTACTTAGTTTTATTGTGGTTGATTGCTAGATGCATTTTGCTGGCGGCTGCAGCCCCTAGAGGTATAAAAGCCTCTCTAAGTGACTTGGGCGTACGTGCGACTATGTCAATATCGCCAGCGAATGCAAAAATCCGAACAGATGGCATCAGGTTAAAGCAAGCAGGCCAATGCATCACCCTGTCTGAGCCCATTAGAAACAACAATAGTCTCTGAGAGATTATTCTAAATTTTAATGCTAAGTTTTGTCTCAGTAAGAGTAATAGTGACCAAATTTATAAGTTTTTCAGGTATTGCAAATTCTCTCATAGCTTCAATTAAATATTTTCTGTTTACTGAGTCGTAGACAGTCTTAAAATCAACAAAAAGGTGGTGCGTTGCAATGCCATGTTCATTAGTTTTTCCCAAAATTTGCCTAATCTTAAAGATTTGTTCTGTTGTGGATCTTCCTTTGCGGAAACCACATTGGTAATCACCTACAATATTTTCTGTATAAGTTACTAATCTACTAAAAAAGTATATTGGAAAATAATTTGTAAAAAGCACAAAGGAGACTGATTCCCCTGTAGTTGGTACATTCCAGAATGTCTCCTTTTATGTGTATAGGACAGATGATGCTCAATTTCCAATTTTGGGGTAAAACTTCTTGGTTTCAAACTGATTCAGCGGGGTGATGTATTTCCTCAGTGTTTTGACATGCAGCACTTTTAATGAGTTTTGAAGTAATCGAGTCAGGGCATGGGACCTTGTTATTTTTGAGCTTTTTAATTCCTTCTCTAACTTCTACCAAAAATATTGGTGGGATACTATCAGTGTTTACAGAGATAATTGGTTAGGTTGAAGACCCATCCTGCATATCGTCATTCAACAAGTGCTCATTCTACTTGTGAAGTACCTCATTTCTATCATTTAGGATGATGTAGTGTTTCTCTCTACAGTAGTTCTAGGCTTAAAGTCATTACGGCCAAGATTAATTTCATGATAGAAAGCTCAGCTTTCATTGGACTCCCTCAGATGTTCAACATTCTTAAATAGATCATTGTGAAAAAGTCTTTTCTTAAGCCGATGGATCTTCTTCTCCTGTTTTCTAGATCTCTTATATTCCTCAACAGAGCATCTTGAATGTCACTTTTGGACCATATTTTTATGAACAGCCCTTTTTGCCTGCGTTACAAAGAAGCATTCATTATCAAACCAATCCCTTGGTTTGGATTTATCCGTATATTCCACTGTATTGTCAGCTGAGCGGATGATCAAGTCTTTGAGCAAACTCCACTTATTTTCCACGGTTTCCATTCGACCATGTTTTTAGATCTTAGTTCTTCCCTGAGTGAGGACTGGAAATTTCGTTCAGTTGCCTCATTTTTCAGCTTTTAACAATCAAACTTTTTTGCCTCTCTCCCTGTATCTTTCGGGCATTTGAAATTTTAGCAATTAGTTTAGCAATAACCAAAAAGTGGTCAGAATCACAGGTAGTGCCTTGATAGCCTAGAATCAATGAGTGCATGATCAATTTGATTCCAGGTTTCTCCATCAGGTGAGTACTAAGTCATCTTATGTATTCTCTTGTGGCTGAACACAGTGCTTGAAATTATCATGTTGTTTCAGCAGCAAAAAGTATTAGTTGTGGCCATTGTCATTTAGTTAAAGACTCAACTGTTAGATCAGTGAGAATTTCTAAGTATGTTGTACAAGTGGCAAAACAAACAAATACTGCTACATACATTCCATTTAAAATACCTTTACATTGACTTTTATATTTAATGTAAAATAGGCAACAAAGATCTAGACTGGTATTGGTAAAAAAAGGATTTACTGTGATTGTTTCCATAAGCAAAGATGCCATTAACTGCTCTTTGTTATGTTGAAATGGTCCATTATAATATCAGTGAGTCTGCGATCATGAGGAAGCAAAATAGTATATTTCTGGTTAAATGACAAACAGAATGAACAAGTTGACCACCAACAGAAATGAGATCATAATCATTAAGGAAAATATTTAAGTTACCCACATTACTTCCTTAACTTTTTTTTCCCTTTAAAGTGTTAATTTCTCTATGGAATATATTTACCTGTACTGCTCTAATTAAATACCTTTTGGTGTGCTCAAGTAGTTACGTACATTGTTTACTTTTTCCTGCAGTTGTATGTGAAACTAAAAATAAAAGTAAGAATTTGTATGTATAAATAACAAGAATTCATATTAGTTTATGAAAATTATTGCTTAGAAACTGGTTAACAAAGTAACTTTGTTAACCTCTTGTTGTAGAAAGAACTGAGTTGGGTTAGATAATTTTTAAAGTTTAGTCAAATATAGTTCTTTTTTTGGTAGAGTCCTTCCCCCCGTTTTTTTCTTTCTTGTGCTTAACCATGAGAGGTGTTTTCAGCAGCAGTTGATGACCTTGACAACTAAAGATTCAGGTACTTAAGGCCAGAGATTCAACATCGCAAGATATTAAAACAGCAGGATATTCACTGGATGAGATGTGGTTCCACTGATAATTTGTCGTAACAAATTGAATTTTAGACACTCGATTTCATACAAAGATTTTGCTTTAAAGAGAGAGTGAATTTATCCATTAAAGAGAAATAGTGGAGTATGAAATGAAAACAACAGGACTTTGTCAATGTTCATTTTTAAGGAAAGGATGATTTTGTTGTCAAGTTGTGAGAGTAACAAATGAGTAGATAGTTCTAATTGAGGAATAGAGATTGTCAAGGGCGAAACTCTTGATTTGCTGGCAAGCAATTTAGTTGTTGAAGAAGAGTTTCCATCATTACTTCTAAAATAAACAACTGCTGCATATGCAGAAATGGAAGCGGATAAAAAACTGAATAAAGCAATAAATTGACAATCAGTACTCAAGATATTTTTGTCAATGCTAATGTTTTCAGTTTCCTTTAAGATGAAAGCAAAATGGTTCCATTCATTTCTCAGTTAATCATTTCAGTTAATTTTCCCTATCCAAAGCTTCTGGAGAAATATCTTGGCTTTAGTTTTAACAGGTCCAGTAAATCCAAATGGGTCATACAGTTTTGCAATAGTTGATGAAACTTCTAATTTTATATAATCATCTTGCACATTTACTGAAACTTTCAAAACAGATGTATCTTTTGAATTCCAAACCATACCTAGTGTTTTAGTAGAAGATTCTTCAGTGTGGTCAAGTAAATGTTCTTTGAAGTTTCTATTTCTAGATGCTCATCACAATTAGAATTTCATTTATAGAGACTCATACCACATAATTGAAACATTTTAATTAGTTGATCTTTAAGAATTTTACAGGTTTCGATATCTTGGCTACTACTTATAGTATTCATCCTTATATTTGTTAGAAAGTGCAACTTCGCTAGCTAATGGAAACTTGGCACATTTATCCAAAGCAAATTATTTTATGAGTCCAGTGGCAGCTAGCTAGGAATGGTACACATTAGGTATCGTAAGTTATAGTATTCACTTTGTATTAGTTTCATGTTCTGTGATTTTCCACGAACTCCATAAGAAACCTCTATGGGTTGGTTCTGTTATAATTTACTTAAACATATGTTTAATATAGTTTGTCAAGAAATACTTTTGAAATCTTAGCATAATGTCAAAAATGTCTTCATATACTTTTCCAGCAAGACTATCATTCAGGCTTTGACTAGAAATGTTAGGGGCTAGACCCATTGAAAACTACCTGAAGTTTGGTAGAAGTTTTTTCAGCTGTAAAAGCATCATGATGTGGCAAATAGTAAATTATGGCAGCCGGTCAATCCTTGGTTACTTTCTGCATATGAGCTAGCCATTCATATTCTTGGAAGGAACTTGCAATAAAGCTTATGCATGTGAGGATTTTTATTTAGTCTTCTGTTTACTGCAGTATTTTTTCCACTAAAATTCATGAATTATCTAGAGCAGGGGTGGAAAAAAGATCCCTGCAGGCCATATGCAGCCTGCCAAGATAGACAGAAATATTCTCCTTGAACCTTTCCCATGCACGACGAAAGATTCATCTTGTATTTTCCACTACAGTACAGCCATGTCACTATGAATGCACTGTGCTTTTCCAGTTGATCTGGTTAATTTCAGTTTTGTCTTTGCAGCTGTAAATATATCAATCTCCAGCTTTGGTAAAACCATGAACATTCTGGAAAAAAAAGTAAAATTGGTGATGAATGTTGTGTGTTTAGTGAAGAATGGGCAAACAGATATTTTTTTTCATAATACAGGGAATAAAGCAGTATGTTTATTGTGTCATGAAACTATAGCCATATTTAAAAGTACAATCTGAAACTTTAGCATGAAACAAAACTAGCAAATTTGGCTGCAAACTGTCCAAGGAAGAATGCAAAATAAAAATTGTGGAGTGTGTGAAAAGTTTGAAGAAGCAACAAACATTATTTACAAAGCAATCAACGCTTTAAAATAGAGTACAGAAATAAGTTTCATGGTAGCCTACAATCGTGCTAAATGCAACAAGCCGTTTTTGGATGGCGAGTTTATTAATCAGTGTATGGAGTATGCAGGTTTGTTGCATCCTCATGTGAAAAGCAAGTTTGAAAGCATTTCATTGTCAAGAAAGACTACAGTGTGGCGCATTGACTCAGTTAGTGATGAACTCACAGAACAGCTGAAGAGTTTCTGATTAGAGAGACAGGGTCTGAGGTATTGCCTGGAAGTATAACCTTAACATATACACACACTTCTTGATGAAATGGTAACACTAGAAAATCTTGATGAATTGTTACAGAACATACTGTGTGAAACTTCTTCATGTTGTCAAAAAAGAAAAAAAAAAAAAAAAAATTTCACAAAAACAGCCAAGAAATGGTACTTTTCTGTTACCGCGGGGCAGTTAAAAATGTCCCACTGTTTTTTTTTTTGCCACCAATTGTCGCCAAGTATAAAATTATGAAATATTAATAGAATTCAAAAGACTAAAAAAAAATAGTTATGTAAAAAGTAATTTTTCTAGATTTCTTCATTCTTAAAAGTAAATTTTTCTTTTTAATTTTTATGTAGAGTATTCTGCACATAAATAAAAAATAACAAAACAAAATGAAGGTATAAGGAATATTTTACACATAAATAAAAATAACGAAACAAAACGAAATTCAATCGAAACAGGAGGCATAAAATTGCAAATAGCATTCAATATCGCAGAAACAATTTCAGCTTTTGAATATAACTTAGTCTACATAAATTCTAAAAAATGTTACTAAACGGTGGTAAGCAGCACCCGTTGACGTTTATTTCTTCATTTGATACTGCCCCACAATTGCTCCACAGTTTGGGTATGGCATCCAGTTTCGGGGTCTGCAAAATTATAACTGTGATTCAGAGTGAAATATTTTCCTGAATGGAAGTCATTGATGTTGTTGCCCAACAATCGGGAGCAATGACCAGAAAACATTCTTTTCTTTTGCGGCATAAAACCCTGAATACCCATAGTTGCAAAAGAACACATCCAGCATCATTTTTTTGTGAAAAGACTTTCATCTATTTCTAAGATTTTGTTGGCTCCATTGATTTTATTTCTTTTACAAGACATCAAACTATTTGCACATACCTCCCTCAAGAGGCTATTCCAATCTACTGTCGTATTATGGCTGATTTCAAACTGAAATTGGCAAAATTCAGTCAACTTCAGTTCCTGACACCACAGACAGATAAAATGAACAGCACTGAGAAAAGAAAGCCGCAACCCTTCAAACCACATTTTGGTTCTCAATCTTATCTTTCCCCAGCAAGAACGTAAGTAGCAACACCATATAAGAGCTTTGTTTGAGTCAAAAGTTAACTTCATCGGATGATTTTTCAGTCAATTGCTGTGAATTATTCCTTTGTCTTGAAGGAATCTTTATAGCAGCCTCTTTGCCATTACTTAATTTCCAAATTGTGTAGTCCATCGTACAAAAAAAAAAAAAAAAGGCAAAGTATGACCAAAAAAAAACAAGTGATGATTTTCAAACAAAAACTAGAAATCTCAAGCCACGACATTTCAATTAAATTCTTGAGCCGCAATATTTGACATGGTTGTTGACGTATTTTTAATTGATGCTGCTCTAACAGAATTGTACCCAAGAAATTAATGGAAAGTGAATTCCTTATCACAGCAGATGCCAAAAAGCTACAATTTGTGTCATTAAGTTTTTATTCATATAAACTGTAGAACCATAAGCGATGGAATTTTTTCAGTTTTTCGAGAAAATTACAAATAAAATTTTCTTACAGTCTGCATCACACTAGAAGAAAATTATACATTTCTTTTGTATTCAAGAGTTAGGCAAAAGTCAAAGGTAAATTTATCAGTATTTTTTATTCTTCTTTTTCGTAGTATTATTTTTCTTTGCTTTTTGTAGAGTTTTTATAACTTAAGGAATAAAATGATTATGCAAAATTATTAATGTATATATTAGTGGGTAATGTGTAGTTAGAACAGTGCTCCGCAACCTTTTCTCACCTGCAACGCACAAAAAATCTTTCTGGAATTTCGTGGCACACCAAAAGCGAATGTATATATGTATTGATTTATACACAAAATTTACAATAAATTTTTGTTTTTAATTTGAAAAATATACAATTATAAAACCATAACATATTTGTTTATATGCAATCATAATAATCGAAATTTTTTTAAAAAAATTAAAAAACAAAAATTCTTCAATTTGATTGGTTTATTTCAAATTTTTAAAAAAACAGTTTTAGAGCTATTATTTTTAATTAAAATGGTCTGAAACCAATATATTTCATTTAAATTTATGTTTTAAAAAAAGGTATATATTTTTGAGTTCCGAGTTATCAAGGAAGTGCCGAAAAAATTCAAATGCTGACACACAATCACACACACAACAGTGAAATATATAAAAACATTTAAAATAGACATTATTAAGGAAAAAATTGTCATTTTGTATTAAATACATGATAAAAAATTGCAAAATGTCAAATACATTTATTTGATTGCGGCACACCTATATCCTACTCATGGCACACCGATTGTGGAGCACTGAGTTAGAGCATATAGTCTAAATCATGTCTGAACTTTTATGCTAAGTAATTTGTATAAAATTATAAATGGATAATGAAATTGAAAAAATGTAAAAAAATTTGAATAATTCCATGTAATAATAATTGTCATTAACCCTTAGTATGCTTTTTTAAATTAGAATATTCAGTTTTTTTAATAGTTATTACCATATTAATCATTTAATTTTTTACACTGTATTGTGAGATACTCCATTCATTTGAACTACATAAGTAATATGTTCCATAGGCCTTTACACAAATTAAATTTTATATAAATCGAATTTTAAATTGCTTGAAGTCAATTGGTAAGAAGCTGCAGTATTAGTTTCATAAATACATTATTTAGGGAGTATTGTTTATTGATAAAACAATTATGCAGTGACATTTACTGGGATATAATTTATAAGAATGTGAGAAATGTGTAAAGGAAGATAAAAAGAAACTGATATTTTACTGATAGCATAAAACTTCTTGTGAGTTTTTAAAATTTCCTCATGAATGCCAGAAGTACAGGTTGGTGAAAGGAGTAATACACTGGTGAAATAAATTAAGAGAATTTGCATATTTTATTGAATTGCCTGAAAAGAACTGAACTGAAGGAGAAACCACTGCTTCTAGATAAAAATGCAAATCTTGTACAACAAATATGTAAGCGTACACGTGTGTAGGCGAACCTAACAGAAAAACATGCTTTATAAGTGCGTGGAGGGTAAGACGAATTGCGTACGCTAGTACACCTCGGTGAATTTCTTGGTGTTATCTTGCAGCAATCGGTTAAATTCACATCTAAACAGTAAAAATCAGTAACCACCAATCTTTAGATGATGGAATGAGATGGCGAATTGTAGGGAGGCTAGAGGCAGGCCAATCGCAATTCCAGATATGCAGACATTTTAATTTAACGTCCAGCATCATGTATAACCTATGGAAACAATTACAGGATACTGAATCCATTGAGAGAAAGCCTGGGCAAGGTTTTCCAAGACGCACGGCGGCCAGAGGAGATCTCTGTTTGTCCATTTAAGCGAGGTGTAACAGAGGAGGCTACAGCTTCTCAGCTCTCTCAGGACCTGCATGCAGCTACAGAAACCCATGTAACAAGGGTGATTGTTTCCAAAAGACTGAATGAGAGAGGGCTGTTTTCAAGAAGACCGGCTGTTTGCGCCCCGCTCATGTCTACGGACAGGAGAGTCCGATTAGCATGGTGCAGGCAGCATAGTGATTGGAGTATGGAGCAATGGGCAACTGTTCTGTTCACTGACGAGTCCCATTTTACCCTAAACACCAAATCTCGCCGTTCTTTCATATGGAGAGAGCCAGGGCTCCGCTACCTACCCTCCAATGTCGGCGAAATCAACAATTATGGCAGTGGTGGTGTAATGGTCTGGGCAGGCATCATGTTGGATGGCCGTACACCTCTCAATGTCTTTGACAGAGGCTCTGTGACTGATGTGAGGTACAGGGATGAGGTCTTGGAGCCCTATGTTTGCCTTTTCTGGAGTGCAGTGGGCCTCGAGTTCATCCTACAGGACGATAACGCAAGGCCACATAGAGCTCTTCTGGTTCTTGAATTTCTCAAGATTGAGGACTGGATGGATTGGCCAGCCAGGTCTCCAGAACTCAACTCTATAGAACATGTCTGGGGAGGGCAAATGCAACTCGCAACCCCCTCCGAGAACCATCCAGGAACTGAAAACAGCATTGCTGAATGAGAGGGACCAGTTGCCACAGGCACTGATAAACTGCCTTATTTCCAGTATGACATCATGCTGCACGGCCTGTATTGGTTGTAAAAGGGGACCGTAACCCCTATTAACTGATTTCTTTTGTGTCTTCTGCAACTGCTGTTTCAGACCTTCAGACTCCCATGAGTGTTACACACAAACATGTGTGTCTCTTATAACTGTTGAATGTTTATTTTGTTTGTATTATATTAACCTATGTTCACACCAAATTTTATTGAAATCTGTCCTGTAGTTCTGGAGATCGTAGATCAAACATGAAAATTCATTTAATTTATTTCACCAGTGTAGTTTATGGAGTCCTTGTATTTAATTGGTAGGTTTTGTTTTAAATGTTAAGGTTATGCATTTATGTAAGTCAAGCAATTACAGTAATAATTTTTTTTCTATTGGATCACATATAACTGATCAATATTTCAGTCCCTTAAAGTTTGTTATTTCAAATTTTAACTGTATATTATTGAGGTTGCTATTCTTATCTCTAGTTAAATTTTGTATTGCTGTTCATATTTGTTACCTAGTAGCATTCTAATAACTGAATAATACCAATAATTATTTTCTCTAATATGTTTTATATTTATTTAGTTTCTGAAGTTGATAGAATCTGATTACTAGCCCAAAGGGCTATTAGTTTCAAAACAGCATTTTTCGTCGTTTCCCTTTGTGCGTTGGCTCACTTTTCAAACTGTTGCCACCGAATATTATCACCATGCATTATATTTAAAGAAAGTAAATAATAAAGAATCTGCATGAATGTTTCTTGTATTGTGAAAAAAACAACGGTATCTAGAGCCATCAAGTTTTGAATAACGTAGTCCTCCAACCAAACATGGGCACCTGGAAGCCCAAATTTTGAATTTCAAATTTGTTTTATTACCTGCTTCAAATTTTATAAAACTTTAACAAAATTTTTGATTAATAAACTCAACGATTTCAAAACGAGCAATGGCAACACTAATGGAAAAAAAAAAATTTTATCTGCAGCACGCGAGACTGTGTATTGGAAATTCTAATGATATGCTGTTTTTAAATATTTTGTGATATTGCTGTTGAATTGAATTTAATGTGATTTAACTGCGAAGAACATGATATTTAATAAAGGTGACACTCAAAACATTAGAAAAACACTCTTTTGGGTGTAATATAAAATCTGAAAACTTACAATTTTTTTTTAATATTGTTATTGTGAAAATTATTTTTATATTAAATTTGTATCGTAATTTTATACTGTATAGATCTGTTTTTAAAAGTAATTTCTTTTCTTTAAGCGAATGGAGAGAATTTTAGAGAAAGCAACGAAGACTCATAAGCAGAGAGTTGAAGTAAGTAAATTTTCTTATGAAAAACATCCAGTAACTATGGAGTATAAGGAACTGAATAAAAGGAATGTGTGTTATTTACATTTGTCATGTGATGATTGTGAATTAGCCATGCTTTGATGGATGTGGATGATATGAAAAACTATACGATGATTATGATCCCATTTCAGAAATCCTGAAAAATTATTGTAAGAGTAAAAAACATGGATTATTTCAAAGAATTCTCTGTATGAATATGATATAATGCAATTATACATGCGTTTTCAAACAATTTCATTATAGTCACCTACTTTTTTGGTATCTCTAGATTTTGGCAAATAACACCAAAGTTGACTTTCCTTTTTTGGGTGAGGGGACTGCTGCATTTATATATATATATATTTTTTTGCTAACAATTTAAATTTCAATATAGTCAGAAAGGCATTTTAATGTAGTCAGTGGCTTAATTTTAGGTATTAGATTAGAGGAGTTTGAAGTATGCATATCAGGAGGTGTTTGCAGATGAGAAACTGCTAGAAAAAACAGAATGGTTCGTGGAAGTAAAGAATTTTGGTTATAAGTTATTTCCAGAATCCTTATCAGTAGGGTCTTAAAAGAGATTTTCTGCCTTAAAAGCTTCACATGTATTTTTGTGTAATGAGAATGAATGATATCTGTACTGATGAATGTTTTACATTCTATCACAGTATGAGTCATTAAATAAACTTTTAACAATGTGTCTGTGAAAGAAAGTTATAACACAGTTAATCAATTTTATAAATACTAGGTGTTTTGGGTTTCCCATTTCTCTCAACCAAAAAGTTTGCAAAGTCAGTTTTTTTCTGTTTCTGAACAATACATTTGTTTACACATACATATGTTTAGTGTTTCCATAGTCTAAGAATTTTCAATTTATGTAATCTCTGAATCTTTTATCTAAAAACAAAAATTGAGAGAGATAATGATTCATAAATTCTTAAGAAAGTTGAAAATGTGGAATTCTTGCTGTATTTAGGCCACAATCACCCTTGATAATAGAAATGGGCGTAAGGGGAAGGAGACGAAGCATCTTCGGTAGGAACTATTCTGTTATCGGGATCAGATTCACAGACGTATGTATGTATGCATGTGTGTTGTTGGTCACTGACATGTCTAACTTTTGTGTCCACTTCAGGTATGGTAATATATACTCATGCATTTTTTTCCTACCAGTTTTTTGTATTTATTCAAAATACCTTAAATATTTGTCTCAAGACTAGGTAATCTGTTAGCTGTTTCAAAATTTGTCAAATTTTTCTGAAATCACTGTAAAAATATGATAATTTTTTATGAAATGATCTTGATTTCTTTCAGTAAACAAAACTAGCCATTTGCTGCATTAAAGCAAATGATGATAAACAGCTAAATAGTAATAAATTAAGACAGTACTAAAGAGTATTAAACAGCCAAACAGTATTAATACAAATGATGATAAACAGCCATTTACTGTATTACCATTGAATCTAAGCCACAGTATGATTTTAAAAGTAAAAAATTGGAAAACGTAATTAAAAAAAAAAGGTCATCTAGTGTGATTTTCAAATTGAAAATTAATTTTATAGTTAAGTATTGAAAAAATAAGAAACACTTTATTTACTCAAATAAATACTAATAAAAAAAATCATAAACTATCTAATTTATTAAGAATCTTCTTCAAATATATTATCAATTTTGGTATCTTCACTTTCAGAGTTTGAATTCTCATCTTTAGAGTTGCAACAGAGCATGATTTCTTCAGTGCCATTTATATCATAAGTCATGCAATATTTTTAAGAGATTTTAAAAGATTGTAGAGTGTAGGATTGGCAGAAATAAGATATGCCACTTAAATTTGAAGTAATACAGTATTTGCATAATATGAGATAAGGTATTATGTATATAATACCATAGCTGCCAACATTGAGAAGCTGGGAGGTTTTCACATATCATGATGATATAATTTTAAGAGAATATCGAGTTGACTTAAATTCATTTTAAAATATGTGATTACAAGTTATTGAATTATATATAATGCAATTCTGATATAAAATATATTAATATTTGATTAGGTATTCTAAATTTTATGTTTTTTGGCTAATTTCATTTCATTTTGTTAATTTTCTTAAATTTTACTGACAAAATTTTGAATAGGGGAGAAAAGCTTTTAATCACGAAAGTACTTTTAAAACACAATGAAAATAAAATTAATTAATAACTAACTGTAAATTTAAAATGCTATGACAAATGCAGACAATGCAGCAAAAAGCAAAATTAAACATCTCATAACTCGCTCTTCTTTTTTATGTTTATGATTTCTTCACTTCAATATTTATACAGATTTGATATTTTGATGAGAAACTCTTTCCTCACCCCTAATGCTTCATGTGGTCATTGTCAGCCATTCATGTTTCTGTAATTTGATTTAGTGGAAAGACAGCTGTGCCAGTAATGAAATAAGAGACTAAAAATTAAAAACTGAGAGATGTAATGATAGACTAAGAAAGTTGGCAGCTATGTAATACTATTTAACTGAAAACACAAGGAGCGTCTTCTAATCTGCAGCCTTTGTTGGGTTTGTAGATTTATTTATACTTTGATAGGATTACACAGTATCTTGAATGCATCATTTTATTAACCACTAATGCTTCGTGTGGTCATGGCAGCCATTCATGTGTTCCGTAATTTGACTAGTGGAAAGACAAAGCTGTGTCAGTAGTGAAATAAGAGGTTAAAAATTAAAAACTGAGAGATGTGAACTAGAAAAACAATGAACGTTTTTATCTAATCTGCAGCAGATTTTGGTTTGTAGATTTTTTATACTTTGATAGGATTATACATTACCTTGAATGCATCATTTTATTAAAGATTATTAATATATGTGTCTGCAGAAAGTGACAGCTTTCGTAGAACGGATTGACTTGCTGAATTATGACAAAGCACAAAAGGCGTATCTGCCTATAGAAAGGGTTGCCTTCGTAGAGAATTTTTTAAGAGAAACTGGTCTTTATTTGTGTTACAGATGAGAAAAATCCGAAAAACCTCATGCACCCAGCCCATTCCATTGCTGAGAGAAGAAACGACACAAACTACCAGTGTTTTGTGCCTTTAATTATTGGGCCACTAGTGGGTAGGCAGAGCCAGCAGAAGCATGGGCTTTATAAGCGAGTTTAGGATAAGACAAATTGTGTTCGCTAGTACACCTCGGCGAATTTCTTGGTGTTGCAACAATCAGTTAAATTCACATCGGAATAGTAAAAATGAGTAACCTTCAATGTTTAGATGATGGAATGAGGTGGCAAATTGTGAGGAGACTAGAGGCAGGCCACTCGCAAGTCCAAATATGCAAAGAGTTTAATTTAATGCCCACTGTTGTGTGTAAGCTATGGAAACAGTTCCAGGATACTGAATCCATTGAGAGAAAGCCTGGGCAAGGTCATCCAAGAGGCACGACGGCCAGAGAAGATCGGTATTTGTCCATTTTAGCGAGGTGTAACAGGGGCTACAGTTTCTCAGCTGTCTCGGGACCTGCATGCAGCCACACGAACCCGTGCAACAAGGATGACTGTTTCCAAAAGACTGACTGAGAGAGGGTTGTTTGTCAGAAGAGCGGCAGTTTGCGTCCCGCTCACGTCTATGGACAGGAGAGTCTGATTAGCATTGTGCAGGCAGTATAGTGATTGGAGTACGGAGCAGTGGGCGACTGCTCTGTTCACCGACAAGTCCCGTTTTAGCCTAAACACTGATTCTCGCCATACTTTCATATGGAGAGAGCCAGGGAACCGCTACCTACCCTCCAATGTCCGCGAAATTAACAATTATGGCGGTGTAATGATCTGGGCAGGCATTATGTTGGATGGCCGCACACCTCTCCATGTCTTTGACAGAAGCTTTGTGTCTGGTGTGAGGTATAGGTATGAGGTCTTGGAGCCCTATGTTCGCCTTTTCCGGGGTGCACCTCGAGTTCATATTACAGGACGATAACAGGAGGCCACATAGAGCTCTTCTGGTCAATGAATTTCTCAAGAGTGAGGATATTTGCCGGATAGATTGGCCAGGTCTCCAGACCTCAATCCTATTGAGCATGTCTGGGATGCTCTGGGGAGGGCAACTGCAACCACACTCTGAGAACCATCCAGGAACTGAAAACAGCGTTGCTGAATGAGCGGAACCAACTGCCACAGGCACTGATAAACTGCCTTATTTCAAGTATGACATCACGCTGTGAAACCTGTATGGCTGTAAGAGTGGACCATACCCCCTACTAACCTATTTCTTTTGTGTCTTCTGCAACAGCTGTTTCAGACTCCCATGAGTGTTACGCACGAACATGTGTGTCTATAATAACTGTTGAATGTTTATTTTGTTTGTATTATATCAACCTATGTTGACACCAAATTTTATTAAAATATGTCCAGTAGTTCTGGAGATCGTAGATCAAATATGAAAATTCTCTTAATTTATTTCACCAGTGTAGTTAGGAAAATTTTGTACTCATTACAAAAAGATAAAATGCCAAAGGTTTGAATAAAATTGACCAAGATATTTCTTTTAAAGTTGAATATCATATTCATTGGCCATATACAAATTGTAGAGCCAAATATCTACAATTGTATATAACTAAAAATAAAATGTCAGCTTAGAAAA
>KK114655.1:31243-63273 GCA_000611955.2 Stegodyphus mimosarum
ATATATTTTTCACAGAATCTTACAGAATTTGTATCTAGAAAAGACTGGCAGTCTTTAATATTAGCACATAACCAACTCATAACATTATTTCCATGAACTGAAAATTAAAAGAATTTCTTGTTTAAGGAATTTCTTCCATGATTGTTAGATAATGATTATCAATTAATAAAAGTTCATGAGAATATTAATAATATAAAATTATTAATTACCTGTGTGAAAATTCTTTTGGCATACCAGTTGTAACAAAATTATAAGTCAAAGAATGCTACTAGTAAATAAATAAAAATAGTAATACTATTAAATGTTGTATTTAAGGGGAACAAAATCAACAAAATTATCTAATTTATTTCCTAAATGAACCCTCAAAGCAAGTTGGAAGTAATGTCTGATATCCCACATTTTGAAATTAAATATCTCGTTCAGTTTTTGACATATTGGAGTCAAACTTTTTGTGTTTTATATTTTGTAATGAATGTAATTCTAAATATACATATAGAGACCAGAAGACCTGTAAAAGCTTAGATTTAATAATTTTTTTAAAAAAATTTAAAAGTACCAAAATATGAATATTTGTGTATTTTAAAACATATTTGTAACTGGAAGTATGTGTCTATGACCAACTGTAGCAAAAATAAAGGCCTATTAAGGACTTTTGTGAGCACAGAATATATTGTGGCTTGTGGGTTTGTAATACGTTTTGTTAGGTTACAATTTTTACATTTTTTCACATCATAAAAAGACATGTAAACAGTAGATGTAAAAAATAAGTATCTGAATTCACTAATGCATGTAATTATCTGCAATTCATGTTTTTATACAAGATGAAATTATACATTCATGGTGGTTAAGTTATTATCCTTATAAATTTTTTTTATAGGAATTCAACCGTCATCTTGATTCTTTAACAGAACATTATGATATACCAAAAGTCAGCTGGACAAAATAATGTTTGGGTTGCATATATGAAGAATTTTTATCACAGGGAACCTATAAGAGACTATCTTCTGAATACTTGTATCTCTGTGCTACTATGCAGTGTATTATTTCTGAATATCAGAATTTTGACTGTTAATTCTGTATGTATTATAATAAAGAAGAATTTGCATTACATTTAATAATCCTGTACATATGTATCATTTCTTGAATAAAATGTTGGGTCACGTCATAAATAATGTGTTTTTTTTTTTTTTTTTTTTTTTTTTGTTTTTCAAAATTAAAATGAATAAAGTTCTTTTTTGATCTAAAATATCCTTCATTCTTTGCTAGTTCCTCAGCAGTTAGATGTAATTTTGTTCCATCATGGTTTACAGGGTGCTCTACAGATCTTCCAAGAAGAGGCTAATCTTCTAGGTTGCAGTTTTGTGCTTGGAGTGCTGCCCAGACAGTATAGGGGTTAGGGGAGCCTGACTGTGATACCAAAGGGCACGTGTTTGAGTCCCGGAGAAGGCATGAATGTAAATTGTTTGTCCCTTTACAGAAGGTAATGGTGGCCGCCTAGTAGCTGCCTCCACAATAAAATGGCCACCACTTCTGGCCTTAGTAGTGGCCAATGCTGTTATAGGCAAGTGCCTGCCATTGGGGAGGGGGAATGTTTTGTGGTTGGAATTTCTAGAACAATAGTTATATTCTAGAAATTGGATTATGCTTATTGTCCAATCATTAATATTCCTTTAAATGAACTCTTAAATAAAAATATATCAAAAGCACTCATTTGTCCTTTCTATTTAGCTTTGAAAAAGTAATTGTTGAAATCGAACAGCATGTTTCAAAACTTACATGACTACTTGCTTTGCTATTTATTTCATCCCCCTCGGACTTTTAGTTTAAACCCAAAACATAAAAAATACGTTCATGTATTATTTTGCTATTATAAAATATTTTACATGTGTCATGAAAATCTTGAAACAACCTAATAATTTTGAATGTATAAATGAAAAATAATATAGTTATTTTTAGAGATTAGGCCAACAGTGAATAAAAATTAAAAACATATATGGATTATAAAGAATAAAAACATGAATCACATTTTATATTTCATGCATACATAACTGGTGGTCACATTCTTGTAATACTCGTATTATGATTAATTTAATTTAGTTTCTCGTTTAAAATTAAAAATGATACTTTTTACCAATTTTTTAAACTTGTTAATCTGTTAAATTATATTAAAGGATAATAACAGCAGCATTATAACATTAAAATTTATATGGTAGTGTATACTTAATAATTTATTCAATTGATTGCATAATTCAGACATGTGAAAAAAGTTATACAAATAATTGATGCTTGTTACACAAAATTAACTTTTTGTTTCTTGTTTGACAGACCAGATCTGATTATTTCTCAGTATTTTCTGATACTTTGTTGTAAGTCCTGCAAAAATAATAAAAGTAATGTTTCTGAATTGAATAAAGGATTTATTAAGCTGATTAAATATGTGGTGAACTCATAAAGGCAGATAGAGGGTCCAAAATAAACAGATTTTGTAAAAGAATGTACATGTAGATAAGGCATTTTGAAGTGGTATAGCATGCTGCTGAGTGATAGGTAAAAGTTTAATCATCATTCTTCATGTGGATTTTCAGTGATATGCATTTCTACATGAATGTAGAGCTTGCTGATATTTATTTTATCTGTGGGGCTGTGGATAGACAAATGTAGCATTTCTAAGAAACTAAAGAGTTATTCTGTGTGTTTCTTTTGAGTATCTGTTCCATTTTAACTACAGCCTCAGCATGTTAGCAAGATTCGCATTCATGTAGTGATGCATATCACTGGAAATTTGCACAGGAAATGATGATTTAAGCTAGCAGAATTCTTTTATCTATCACTTAACAGAACTCTGCACCATCTCAATATGCCACTTCCATACAGATCTGCTTATTTTGATCCTCTATCTGCATTTATACTTTTTAATCACCCTGTGAAATATATGCACATTTTTAAGAAATATTCTAAAATTTGGCACATGTCTTTTCTAAACTTGAGTAAAGAAAATTTGTTCATGCTAATAAGCACATTTTTACATAATCTGAAAAAGAATACTTTGTGGATAGCATTAATATTATAGTAGAAGTAGTCAAGTTTCCAGAAAGTGCCAAATTCTGGCAACCGTGCTCATAACAATTGTTTCAGTCAAGTAACGCCATCATTTTCATATGTGTTCTATTTTGTTGTATTCCAAGTTCCAATGGCTTTTATACACAAATCATGATATTTTTTGCCTTAAACTTAGTTTTAAAATATGAGCTTGTGGAATTCGCCAGCAGTAGAAGAAACTATAATAAAATTTCGCAGTAATACACAATTTTGCTGAAATTTTTTTAAAGACAATAATGAGAAAAATGTGTTTCTAGACAGCTGCAGTTGCCAAATATTGCAGTTAGTCTACACAATTCTGTGTTTTTGTTTAATGTAAACAGATCGTTGTCCACAGTGGAAGAAGAAAAATGCTTTAAAAAATGAAGAATAATGTATTTTTTGTAATGTATAACATAACCCTTATTTAATAATTCAAATTTGTGTTTTAAATTGCTAAAGTACGTTTTCTTTTCAAATGTTGATATTGTTTACAAACTTACTATAAATATCGATAGTTTGGGAATCTATCTGCAAAAGAAGGTGCGAAAACCACCAACTTGCACATGCAAGGTAACTTTTATATTTTCATCCATAAAACATCCCCAAATTGCACCAAGATGGTTGCGATAGTACATATGTACCATATTATCATGTATCAGTTTATTGAGTTATTAAAAGTGTTAAACAAGAGCTCTCATATTCCAAAGAATCTTGCATAACTTAGAAATAATTTATTTTTATACTGTATTGAGACTGAAATACTGTATTTCAAAATACTGGAATATTTGGTTTCTCAGATGCTAATAAAAACACATTTTGATATTAAAAAAAAAAGTTAAAAGTTATATTGTCAGAAAATGACCATTCAAGATTGAACTAGGTTTTTAATCTATTTTTGCATTTTAAAATGAGTGGGTAATTAAGTCTCATTAAAAGCTGTTCACGAAACTCTTTATTTACTACTTTTGTATTCTTATAATGAGTCAGAAATATGCTTAACAACTGAAATATAAGGAAATAGTTTATAAAAAAATAACAAGACTACTATTCTAATGAGAATGTGCTTAAGCATTCCGAATTTTATATTCCCTGTGCCATGAAAAGTTCCTTTCATCCAAATAAATTTGCGGAAAATACAATTTACATTATTAGCTATTTTTAGTCTAAGGCTATCCCATGCTTTGCATTTTTAAATTGCCATTTTTTATTTGTAATTTAATTCAATTTTTTAATTCTTGCTCTGGAAATGAATATTTTGAATTTTCGGGAAAATATATCAAGATTGTGACAATTCAAATATTTGGGGGGGGGGATTCAGGTGATAAATAGGTAATTACTTGCATGAAAATAATCACTTTGCTCTGGAATGATTACTAATAGAGAAATATTTAGGTTTGAAACGTTTATTATTTTAACTGTTAAAAATTCTATGTAACTGTAAATGAACCTTCTTTACTCAACTTTGGAAAATTTTTTTAGTCGCAACTTGAAAAACTTATTTGATTCAAGATGATTTTTTACATACCTTGTATATCTTATTTTGTAGTTGCTTATGAGAAAGACCATGACCATCACAGTGAAAAATAATCTGCAATTCATTTAATGCTTGTAAAGTAATTGCAAATTTAGTCTTTTTTCTCATCCACAAAGGAGTGAAACCCTGGTTTATGAAGAAAAATGTGATGAAATTAATAGATAGAATATTTGTAAAAATTATATATATATGTATATACTTTTAATTATACTGAACCTATATGCATTATTTCATCATGAATGTGTAGTCTCAAAGCAGTTTAAACACTTATACAGCCACTATTTCAATTTAGTGCCCAAACTTATTTGTAAGTACTTTCTGTGGTAATATCCAATAATTTAATATTTAGTATTTAAAAATATTGCCTCTGTATGATTACACAATTTTCTAAAATTTTTAATATTAACTATAGCCCAAAGTTGGCATTAGAATAGGTTTTGTATATTATGCCAATATTACCTTATATTTCAAGCCATCCTTGAGACTTTCTAAAACTGTTATCCACATATGTGGCAGGAGACTATAAAATAACTCAGGTTTTAAATTTAAATACAACATTTCCAGTGTATATTCAGCATAAGAACATAATTCATCTGTTTTCTGCAATGTAGGCAATAAATATAATGTTAAGTTTGACACATTCACTTGTAGAAAATGAAATTTTAATATTTTACATTTGATTAATAATATAACAATTAAAAATTTTAATAGAAATTTTTTTACCACTGTGCAAAAATGGATTCACTAGCCAAAATGGGATACAGTGAAGAAGCAATAATTAATTTATATGGGAAAAACATACAAGCATTCAAAGGTAAAAAAAAAGTAACCTATAAATGATACACATATAACTATAAACAATTATAGTTTCGTAATCCACCAGTACTCTGGAATTCTCATAACTGATGGTGATTATTAAACTGAGATATTGTGGATAAGATGGCAATCTGACTGAATCTTTTATATAAGAATATAACAGACTCGGTCAGATTACCCTCTTTAGGTCAATCTTATGTCAGAATAAGACTCAGTCAGATTGTCATCTTACTGTCCTTTTTTTTTATTGAAAGTAAGACTGTCATTTGAATCTATCAGGACAGGTAAACCACTTCTGTCCTGTGTGTCAATAACAGAATTAAGATTTGTTGTACACTGTGGCTATGCATAGCATTTAAAAGTCAATCATATTGAGAACATGCTTGACTTGTTGAGACGCAAGCCCTTTTCATAAGCTTTTATTGAGCTCACACATTGTGCATGTTGCTATGGTAAAACATTTGTAATTGATTTTTAAACTATTTCCTGATGAGCCATTGAATACAAATTTTGTAGACATACTGCTTGTTGATGACAGTCCTATGTGGTGGAGTGATTTTTTTTTAAATTTGATTTAGATTTTTTTAAAATTTAATATTAAAATTATTTCTGTACATATCTTCATTTAATGAACAAACTAGAAATCTTAGAATTTTACTATTTACACCATTATACTGAGCAGGTAAAAAAAAAATCTTTTAACTCATGAAAATTTTTTTATCCAATTTCTGATTTTGTTGGCTAATTTTCCAAAATCCCTTTTTCAATTTTGACATCTGTTATTTTTATATTTTCACAGATTATTAAAAATCTTTTTGTCCTTTTTTAAATTAGATTGATATTTATTGGATGCTTTTCTACATATTTTAAAAACATATGATGCAGTATGTATTCTTTCTTCAGCATCACTTGAAAACATACTTTCAAGGTTATGATGTCATTATGTCAAACTATTTTTCTTGCTCCCATATAGATTTCTTTAATATTAATTAATTAATTTATTTATTTATTTCCTGTCCTTGCTACAAGGAAATTAAATTCTTTCACAAGTTTTCTACCATTTTATGCATGCTATTTACTCCCCCTCTTCCTTTTTTTTTTAAACCATACTAATGATGGACTTTGTTCACATAAATGAGGGTAACTGAAGGTTAGCATGGGATCAAGAAGAGACATCTGTACTGGGGAGCCATTTTGTCTTGTGTATTATTGCTAAGCACAGAAGTTCAAGTTTATGGTCAATTCATTATACTAGGTAAAATTTTGAATTATATTTGGCAGTTGTCTGTATTTGATCTTGAATAGAAATCTCTAATTTGTTGTAGCGAAATTATTTTTTGCACTTGCTATGAAAATGTATAAAAAAAAGGGAAGAAATATACAGAAAAGGAGACTACTGAATTATTTTTTTGCTCTCCCAAATGATCCTGAAGATTCAGCCAAAGAGGCAGATGATATAATAGATGAAGAATTTTCATTGAAGGAAAATAGAAATGTTGATGGTCCACAGTCAAGCATTAGTAGAGCTATGAATAAAGCAATCAAAGGAGTGGACATGAACCAAAGAATTGATTCATTGTCCAGAAGTAAAAAGGTTCAAAATGATTCTAGTGACACCGAAGAATACAATGCAAGTGATGAAGAAGACGAGGGCTGGTCTTATGATACCAAGCATTTTGATTACCATGTTGTGTGTATGGATAGAAAAAGAATTATCAATCCTAGTCTAACACAAACCAGTACAGAAAAAGACTTTTTTCCAAATATTCAGTGAGAAAATTTTAGAAAATATTGTCGAGCAAACAAATTTATATGCATCTCAAATCAAAACAAAAAGGTGCTCAGTTCACTGTAAGTGAAACAACAAACAAATAGGAGGATATACATCCAGAACTGCAAGTATGGATTAAAATGAACATTATGATGGGAATTATTGTGTTGCCTAGTATCAATAACTACTGGAGTTCTGATTAGGACAACAAAGTATTTCACAAATTATGACGTGGAAAGCGTTTAAAAAATAACAGAAACAATCCATGTAAACAATAATGAGACCTTCTTCCAAGAGATGACCCAAATAATGAAAACTTCATAAGGTTAGACCTCTTACTGAACACCTCAATAAAAAACTGCTGAAGCTTTCAAACCATCTAGTGTATCTGCTGTTGATGAAAGCATGATACCTTTCAAAAGCTGGTCTACTCTAAAACAATACATGCCTTTGAAACCTATGATGAGGAAATACAAAGTTTGGTGTTTAGCTGATTCAAGAACTGGATACATACGGAGGTTTAAAATTTATACTGTTAAAGCTAAAGCTCAAATTGCAGCACACTGAGAGAACGAGTGGTACTCAATCTAACAGGTTGTTAGAAAGGTACAGGAAGTGTCGTAGCATTTGACAGTTTTTTATGATGATAAATCTAAAGAAAATGCTACATCAAAACAACATTTATGCTCTCGTTACTGTAAGAACAAACCAAAAAAGTCTTCCTGCAATAATGAGAGAAAAATTCAAAGGGGGGTGAATTCAAGTTCAAGGAGGACATTGCAGCCATCAGATATATAGATAATAAATCTGTAATCATTCTTACAAAAGTAAATAGCTTAAGTACAACTACAACAGTCCCAAGGAAGAATAAGGATGGAACCATTACTCGGGTATCTCATCCAACTGGTATTGCCACATATAATGAGATTATGGGAGCTGTTGATCACTTTGAGAAAGATATGAAATTGGATGACGTTCCCGAAAATGGTGACATCGAATCCTCTACTTCCTAATTGATCTGGAAATTGTCAATGCCTTTATTCTCTGGAAAGTAAGTAGAAGAGATTCGGGACCTCAAGAACAATTACATTTTCGACTTTGGCTAGCACAACAACTGATTTCTAGATTTTCAAGTCGTAAATGCAAAGGACGACCTGTAAGTTTTCTGAGCAGCAAGAAAATGTTCCAGATGACATACAATTGACTAAAGTTGGTGACCATATGCCAGTTTTACAAAAAACATATAGACGTTGCTGTTTGTGCTCTACTAAAACCCATGAGAAGAGAACAAGATACATTTGTACAGCTCACTGTGTGTTAATCTCTATTTTCTGAAATTTCATGGAAAGTAATGCATATAAATTCTTAAATTTTTTAATACGAACTATATCTAATTTATAATTTCTTTTATAGATTTTAATATTTGTAAATTATATTTTATGAATATCATGTAATTCGATATAAAATGAAATGCAAAACGTAAGATGTCCTACCTTTGAATAGCTCTCAGTGGGTGGTGGGAAACATACTTCCCACAAAAAGAAAAAAAAATCTTAAAAGTCAAATTCATTTTAAGTAATAAGCTAAATGAATTTCTTCTTATAAATCAATCAATTACAAAAGTATTTTAACATTACTAGGAAAAAATGGCCCTTTAAAAAGGGTTAATAAATAGTTTTTGCATTTTCGTTTCATTTCATTTTATTAATCTTTAAAACAACATAGTTTTAGATTAACATTTAAAATTATTTGCAATAAAATCTGCCATACCATATTTAATTTTTTCCATTTTATAAATTTATTGAAATTTTTCTCAGCATTTCATTTTAAAAGTTGATTTTCATAGTTTCGTTTGTGAAATGCAATATTTTACTTTTATAGGCCCTTTAAAATTTTAATGTACAAAAATATATCTGTTACAAAGTTTTGAAATTTCCCAAGGTTATAAAACAAATATATATTAATATACTGGAATATATATTAATAATTAAAGGCAATTTGCATATGCTAAATAAATAAATAAATGTATTTTTATATACTTATTGTAAGTCCTAGTGCGTATTGTGAGCGGCAAGTGCTAAGCGCCAAGGATACACATAATTACTACAATCACTAACAAAACTGTCATATGCAATTCAAGCAATGAAAACAATGCCAATGCTAGCCGGTTTCTAACTGCTTTTATTGTACAATTTATTTAATTGCATCAATTTACATAGTGCACAATTAAAAAAACTTAAATTGTGATAGAATTGCATTTTTTGTTTATATAAAATTGTGTTTTGATACATATAAAAATATACATGCAAACAATTAATTATTTAAATCTGAACCAGAATCGTTATTTTGGTTGGAACAAAAACCGGAACTGAATCGATTTCTTTTTTTTTACTTAAATTGGAAAGAAAAAAATAATGGTTCGAAGCCCTGGTAAAAACAGATACTGACATAGATTTTGTTTTACTTTTTAATAAAAATAATTTTAATGTGCTGTAGTTTTAAAAAAATACAACTGCTATATTTTAAACTATATAAACAGTATTCTTTTATTAATATAGTTTAAGGTACATACTATATCAGATAAAACAATAATATATTTTATAATTTCTAGCCCATCTCTGATAATTTAGCACAATTTAGCTCTTATATGACCATAATTATAACCTTAATATTTCCCACAGTAATACAGCAAAACCTCACAAGAGGAAACACAAGCTTTGCCTTCGTACCAAAACCATAGATCCCTATACAATATGAGCCAAAGGCTGCACTCTTCTCTAGAATGTAAGAATTCAAAAGACAAACAGTATTCTCAATATCTTAGACTTAGTGGTAGCAAGTTGCTCCAATTCATAGCATAAAAGAAACACACCTCAGTTTAACTCGAAGAGATTTTTGCTCAGAAAAAATTTCCTACATTAAGTTGGTATTAATGTAAAGAATTCAAGAGTGAATATAAGAGAAACACGCCAATATGACAATCAAATTTGCTGAAAGAACCTTGAATTTGGCGTACATTTACTAAAAATACTCAATCGATTTCGAGGGCAACTACAAGTCCCTCCTCATCAGGAGAACAAAATATCTAGAAAAGGGAAAGCAACCTCAGTAACGGCTTTTTTATATCCTCGGGTAGAACCACGCGGGAGGAGGTAACGCCATCTATGGGCAAAATTATTAATCGAGAATTAAGTTAATAGAATTTTAAAAGCGTTAGGAAGGACTGGATTAGACTTAAAATCATTCACTAAACATGCTAAACCTTCGTGAATATGAAAAGCCTCAATAAAATCCAATTCACTAACGGAAGAAGCTTTTTGGATAATTTTTGCAGATCCAAAGTCAAAATTATGATTAAATTTCCAACTATGATACGCTATTGAAGACTTGTCCGAAAGGGCGAAATTAACAAGTCTTCAATTAGCCAAGTGAACTAACTATTCATGGCGCAAACTGAAAAAAAATACGCCAAGTTAAAATTTTGAATTTCTCCTTAAATTTCGCACCAAATTTCACAAAATTTAATATCTAGGCATAATTTGAGTTGTAGAATTTACACTGGTGTGCAAAAATTAAGGACGAGACGGTTTTTTCAATATAACTTTGTACAAAAGCTTTCCAAATCAACACATTTAATACCGTAAGATCCCCAATACGTAAGGACATGAGTAATGTAAGCAACACTTACTAAAAGAGAAATCAGAGGGATAAAAAGAAGTTTTCTTGAAAAAGTAGCATGGAGCGCAATGCGAATGAAGGCCGAAACATCCCTGTGATGGGTGTCCAGCAAGAAACATCCGGTCTTTAATAGGGGATATGATCTCCCCTGACTGCTAGGCAGGTTTCACATCATTTGTGCATGCTGGATATGTGGTTGTTAATGAGCTGTTGACACAGCTGCTCGTTCCTCTTGTAGCACCAATCGCAGTTTCGGAATCGTTACTGGCGATAAGTTACGTGCTGCCACGGGTCTCCCTAGTAAGTTCCGTACATGCTTGACGGGATTTAGATCCAGAGACCTTGCCGACCAATCCATGTGTTCAATATCTTCACTCTCCAACAGCTCTTCGACAGTAACTGTGCGATGAGGTGGAGCGTTGTCGTCCATGAAGAGGAACTGAGGACCCATAGCCCTTGTGAAAAGACGCATGTAAGGAAGAAGAACCTCGTTACAATAGCAGTCCCAGGTGACGAACCTCCTTGGAAGATATGAAGGTCGGTCCGGCTACCAAGCATTATGTCTGCTCGAACGAGAACTCCGCGACCTCCAAAACAGTCCCTTTTGATGATGTTGAAGGGGTTATTGCGTGTTCCCCGCTCTGTCCAGATGTGTATGTGTCTAGAATCGCAACTCAGACTAAATCTGCTCTCATCTGTAAAGAGTACTCGTCCCCATTCATTGTCTCTCCAATTCCGGTGTTCCCGGCACCACAGAGAACGCCTTCTCCGATGGGCAGGCGTTAGAGGTACACACCGTACAGGGCGTCGTGCAAACAGACCACCACCGTGCAGTCTTCTGGCCACGGTAAAACGCGATATCGGTCGTCCAGTCGCCTGTGTCGTGTGTCTAGCGATTTCTCCCGCTGTCTGCCGCCTGTTTCTTCTGGCCTGTAAGGCAATATACCGGTCATCTGCGGGTGTGGTTCCTCGTGGACGACCACTACTAAACCCCCGGATAGCTGTTCCTGTAGTTTGAAATTGTCTCCAAAGTCGTGAAACGATGCTGTGAGCAATTCCGAACTCTGCAGCCACACTTGTCACACTGCGGCCTTCCTCCAACTTCCCAATGATTCGACCTCGGGTAAAAGCATCCAGATGTCGTCTAACAGATTGATTATTCGCCATTTCTCGCTGAGGCAGCAACTCGGTGTGATTTTAACTGCTATACGGCGTGCAATCTCTTTGCCAGAAATACTGATCTTACACCGACAACATGCTTTATACTACTCAGACACCTCCCATTACGTCTACCTGCATATCTGCGCATGTGCTACCGTACATCACCTTATTTAATCTCCTGATTGGTCTTTCTGTCCGCTCTGCCTCTTCGTTCAGCTGATATGCTAATTTTTCGACTTCGTCCTTAATTTTTGCACACCAGTGTATATCAGTCTGAACTAGTAGTTGAATATGTAAAAAAATTGGTATGTTATTTCAGAAAAAGTCCGATTTTGTGTCAAAATACCTATGTTAGTACAGTGCTATATATAAATCTAATATATATTCTAAGTCGCACTTTCGAGACATGAAGAATGCAATTTGAATTTCATCAATCGGCCCAGTAGAACAGGAGATACAGAACTGTTTTTTTTTTTCTTTTCCCATTGTACATTACAGTGTACATTTACAACACCTTTTACCCTTTTTTTAACAGTAATTTTGACCTTAAAATCCTTTTCTACTATACAAATGTAGTAAAGGAGCAGATTATGTACTTGGATTATCTCTTATAACAATATTATTAGTAACATAGTAATTTCTACTGGACTTCTGAACAAAAGCCTCTAGATTAGACAATCAATAATTTAAAGATTTCTCACCATTTTTTCACAGGCTTAAGTAATTAAACTGAATATGGAAGTCTTTATATCAGTTGTGATAGGCAAGTCTAGGTATTACTTAAAATGATTCAGAATGTTATCCAGCATAGAATCAAGCAAGCAAGAACTGTTATCCTAGTGAAATTTGCTAAATAAACTATTACAACAGATTCTATGTTTAGTTGAGTGTACATGGTTGTTTACATGGTTCTATTTTCTGATGAAAATGAAATTTTAGTGGTTGACAAACTGTAGGTGAAACATACACAAAATACTAATTGATATCAGTCTTAATAAGTAGCTGAATACTTAACAGATGAGATTATTATGTATATAGACACAGACCAGTTCCGTGATCCAAATACGAGACAGAAGTGTAGGATTTTAGTTATGTGAAGTATTACTGTACCCAAACTGGCACTCTGCATCAGAACAGTTATGATTTTTCTTTATTTTCCACTGAACAGACTGATATTACGCTTCTCAAAAATGAAATTGCAACACCAAGAAAGATTGCACGTAGCATCGCAAGAGTTGCAAAATTGGTATGCCAATGATAAAAGTTGCGCATGCATTAGATCACGTGGCACGCATATGCGGGCTATAAAGATCAGCCACTTACCCTTTTCATAAACAGCATCTGAGGGTTTACGGAGTATTGGAGACTTTATAAGCATAGAAAATGCCTCTGAGATGTCAGTGAGCTCAATGTCATGATCGGGGAATGTGACCGTATTATCGATCTTCAAGAACTTGGTTTATCGCTTCGCACAATAGCCACTCATATTGGGCACAATGTGAGTACCATCCAATGTTGTGTCACACGATGGATATAGGAAGGTATATGTGCACGTCAAAGAGGAAGTGGTGTGCATAGGTGCACGCCAGAGCACACATATGAACACATTCGGCAGTCAACTGTTGGAGACCCTTTCTCCATATCACGTGACATACGAAGACAATTGCCTCTAGGAGAAAGTGGATCTGTGTCCACCCAAACTATACGCAACAGATTGCATGAAGTGCACTTACATTCATGGGCACCAGCCACAGGGGTATCATTGACTGCTGAGCACAAGACTAAATGCTTGGTGTGGTGTCAGCATAATAGTGCATGGGCCATCGAATGGCATCAAGTTTTGTTCATAGATGAATCTTGTTTCTGGCTGTGGAGGAATGACAACCGTCGACGGATATGATGGCGACCCAGAGAAGCTACAAAACAGCCCATTTCGCCAAGTGTCACACAGGTCCTGCAACAAGCATTATGGTTTACGGTGGTATAATGTTTAATCACAAGACACCCTTGTACACATAAAGGTAGTTTGACAGCGAATCACTATGTCACACAAGTTGGTTGTGGAGCCTGTTGTTCTGTCCTGGTTACACGGTGCACCCAACGCGGTATTCCAGAAAGATAATGCCAAGCCGTATGTCGCAGGGTGTACTCTTAACAACCTGACCAGATTTGACTTCCTACCCTGGCCTGCAGCCTCTCCAGATCTGAATCCCATCGAACAACTGTGGGATATCATCAAACATGACATTAACCGAAGACCACAGCCGCAAACTCTGGATGATCTGCATACAGCAGTGGATGTGGTTTGGTAAAGTCAACCTCAGGCAACCATCAATGAACTCGATGATAGCATGCTTCGCCAGATTGCAGCCTGTATCGCTGCCTGAGATGGGCACATTAGATACTGAATAAATTGGTTTATAATGATTTTATGTATCTATTTTTTAATCATTTGCATATCCATCTCACAACTCTCGATCCTGCAATTTGCATGATGCTACGAGCATTCTTTCTTGGTGTTGCAATTTCACTTTTGAGCAGTGTATTATAAACAGCATACCTGACTTGTACTGTAAAAGATTTCATGCTAATGTATTTACTTTGGCAACACATTAAAAAATTATTCAATTACTAATCTTATAAAGAAAATTAATTTTTTAATAAAGTAATTTTAGACCATTCTAAAATTGACAATATAATGTGTTTTCACAATAAAAATTAGCATATTTGATAAAAAAATTACATTATTAATTTAAATTTTGTGTAAATGAAAATAATTATTATAAGGAAAATGCATATTTCTATATAGTGTATTTTTTTTAGTTTAAAACAATATTAAGAAATACCTATAAAGCAAAAATGCATTCTTAAGCATAAATACTCACTTCTGGATGAAAAGTATTACCAGTCTTAGCTTTCATTAAGTTAGTTGTAAGTTTTTTTAGTCTTTTACTGACCTATATAAAAGCGAAAGCACTAATTGTAAAATGGTATCAAAAGCATATTGTATGCACTAAATTAGAATATATGTACTTATATCTATGTTTTAAATACACAACCTGTTTTGAATAGATCAAAAATAAATTTTAGGTGGAAAAGTGGGAAAAAAAATATTCCTGTTTAAGGGAGATCAGAAATATGCTTCTGCAATAATTTAAAGGAAAGCAAAACTACTTTAAATTTTAAAGCCTTTATTTGATAAAAACGTGAAATACTTTCCAAAGTAATTTAAAGTATAAAAAAAATTCATATCATTTTAATCTTCTTCCAGTCTATAATCAAAGGCTTCTCACTATTGAAATACATGTGTAAGATTACATAGTTTGGCTCATCTGACTTCTAAGCCACTTTATGCAATCCAGTTTTCCTTTTTCAGGAGAAGAGGGATGGGATTCTTTCTCAAGAAAAGAGCTTTAAAATGTATATAAGTCTCAGCTTGTTTCCTTCTATAATTTTACATTGGTGTATTTTGCTCCCATGTAAATTATGCAAATATGTTAAATATATTGCTAAATAAATAACATAAGCACTTTAAATAAGCATTATTAAATAAATGTTTAAGTTGGAAAATTCTTATATTATACTTATGCTTTCTTGCTATATTAAACTTTTATAGAATTAAAAATTTTATACAAAGATGCACTGGTTATATTTTAAATATATGAGGAATTTTAAATAAATTTTTTAAAAATAATATATAAAGATAAAACCTTCAATCTGCCATTTAAAATTCAGTGTAATATGCAAGTTTATCATGATTCTAACAATTTAATTGTATTAGGCATCTTTGGTCTGCAGACTTTAGAACTTGTTGATATATAATTCAGAATTAAATAAAAGAATAAGCTATGACACTGTTTTTTAAAATAAATATTGTTTCAATGGATATTAACAGTTTAAATAAGGAAAAACACAGAGCACATCTTCAAACATCCAGGTATTTATTTAAATTCAACTTTAAAATGAAAGAGTAGATCAAGGGCAAAAATTAACTTTTTGGTATTTCTGATATCTTCCTTCCTCAACTATTTAATTTAGGATGGACCTAGGAATCAAGAAATCTGATTTCATATATATATATATATATATATATATAAGGCAAGACTTGATACAATTTAACATCCTCAGCTTCCAAAATTTTCAGAATATTACATTATGTTTATACTACCAAATATTTTTCATCTACTGTTTTGGCAAGTGTTGCCCAAACAGTATCAGGTATCAGAAGATAGAAACAAGCATCAGTTTGCTGGGATTTAATTTAAATTTAAATGTCCATCTAAATTTACCTCATTGGTGACATTTAAATTGATTTTCATAGCCCTCATGATGTGGAATCTGACCAACAGCTTTTAGGAACAGTGATGCATCTTGATTTAATTTAAAATAATAATTGTCCTACACTTGTACCCATACATATTGACCAGAACTAGCTGTCAACCTACAGGCTACCTGTGACCAATATTCTTCAGTTCATCAGTTGGAATCACTATCCAATTCTTTTTTAATAATATGTCTAAAAATATATAATTTTAATTACATATAATTTATATTATGTACATCGTGTAGATAATTTTCATTTACATCTGCAGCACTATTTTAATTTTAAAAAAATGTGTTTCTAAGGCCATATACTTTGTATCTGCTGCAGAACTATTTGGATTTAACTTCCAAATTTTATATTGTCTTTTTTATATATAAATGTTACTGAGAAAAAAGAAAAAGTATTGTTTGCATTGTATTTACATTAAGTATTAAAGCAATTAAAAGAACTATAAAAATGTACTAAAATATTTGATTTACAAATACTTTCCTGTTCCAACATTAACAAATACACTGTGGAAATAGAATTCAATAATTGACTTTCAAAGGCCACCAAAGGATTCACATTGATAAAACCATATTCCGTCTTGGCAACCTTTAACACACCTTCTACTTTATATTTAATGATGTGGATGTGTTCAAATAATGCATATACATTACAAAGAGCTACACAGAGCTATAATAAAAATATGCATAGGTTAGAAATACATTATTTTTTAATGAACATATTGAAATCACAATTATAGCTAAATGAAAAATCAATATTCAGTGCACTTAACATGAAATTTTGAGGCTGCAGATAGTTTAATAAGAAAATTTTGCCGCACAAATTAGTTCTTTTGCTTTCATCACTTTTTTTTTTAATAAACTATGATGTCTACAGAAGTTCAAAAATTAGATTGCTGTTCTATGCACAAATTGATTATTAAATAGATGTAAATAATATTATTAGAGACAAGAAAAATATATAAACTATGTTAGTCAGAGATGAACAGTAATTCTATTAAATGATTATGAAGGTAATATAAAAAAATTACACATGAGTGAAAATATTTAAATAATGGTTATTTAAATTACACTTGAATTCCATCATGAGGGAAAAAAGTAAGAAATACAGCAAATGATTGCAAACTGATTAAAATACTATATGTGCACATATAAATATCAAAATAAAAATGAAATGGTTTAGTTTGGTTTAGATGTATGTGATTACGGCAAAGCCTCAAGGCATATCTGCCTAAAGGGAGGGATGCTTTTGTGGAGGACTTTCTAAAGGAAACTGGCTCGAATACACGTTACACATGGGGAAACCACAAAAACGCCCTTGCAGCCAGACAAGCGCCTGGCCCCAGCCACCACCCCAAGCTCTTATTGGACACTACTTGTGATGTCATAGAGTGACGAAATGAATTCCTCGCAGCATTTTTGCGCGCGAAAAGCTTGCTTTAATTGCAAATACACTGTTACGTTCCACAAATTCACATTTATACAAAACATAACCAAGACCAAAAAAGTATAAGTTCATCTAACTTACACGAAACCGATAATAAAATCTCTTCAACCTGACGTAATAAACGGCAACCAATAAGAACAGGGGTGGTGGCTGGGGCCAGGCGCTTGTTGCAGCCAGCCAGTTCGCGGGATTCGAATCTCGGACCAAACTACCAAAGTTCAGCGACTTTATCGCTCGGCCGCTAAGCCATAAAAATGAAATAATCTGTTGAACAGCTTGTATTTTTTCACAAAACAGAGTTTTATTATTAATTTTATATAAATTAACTAAATGCTAGTAAATACAGTTATACAAATATAGTTCTTATAGTATAGTATTTATTACTTATGATTAATAATAACAAATGTAAGTCATCTGTAATAAATTATAAAACTGAGTAGTCGTGCCAATTTGGTATGAAAAGAATATCAGTTTCTTTCACGAATTAATGTTAAGCCTAAAACAGGATAAATATGTGGTTGTAACAAAAGTTTTCTGCTGAAAAACATTCTAAATAAAGTTAGGGAAAAAAATGAAAGCAGTACCTTTATTACGGGTAGTAATCAACACCCAAATCTATGATTTTCTGCCAATGTTTTGTAGTTTTTCATAGCTTTTGGCCCAGAAACTTGGTGGCTGCGAGTCCAAAAACAGATCAACCTCATTTCATACGTCCTGTGCAGAATGACAGACAGCACCAGCAAAGTGTAGCTGCAGGTTTGAAAAAAGGTAGAAGTCCGAAGGAGCGAATGTCAGGGCTATATGATGGGTTTTGCAAAAGATCCCATTTGAGTGTGTACAGAGACCAGCTGGTGAATGCAGACACATGTGGTCTTGCGTTATCTTGGATAGAACATTACTTTTTTGCACCAGAATTCAGTTCGATATTTTCCCCTGATAGCAGTGTCAACATTTACTAGCATCTCGGTGTACACATTACTGTCGAGGGTTTTACCCTTTTCCAGATACTCTTTGTGGATAATACCATGGCAATCCCACCGGATACAAAGCATGATCTTTTTGTTAGTTAAATTGCACTCTGCGACACTGCTAATGGGCTCACCAGGCGCAGACCTACCCCCTTTTCGGCCTGTGTAGTTGAAGTAAATCCACTTTTCATCACTGGTCAAGAATTTTGTCCTTGTGTTGATATTTGAGCAAGCCCGAACATATCTGTCCTTATCTACTTGAATAGCTCATGCAGCACCCCGCAAGTGAACTTGCATGTCAACTTTATGTGATGCATAGTGCGACTTAATAGACGTGGCCACTAACATCTAACTCCTTAGCAAGCTCTCAAGTGGTTGCATACTTTTCTTCCATAAGTTCTTGCAGGCAGGCTTCATCAACATCAGTAGGCCATCCAGTGTGCTCTGTTTCTTCAATGTCATAGTCCTTGTTTTTGAACTTTTAGTACTAAACCTTCACAGTGTCATATGATACAACATTAGTACCTAAAGCTGTACAAACGATTTGGTGGCATTCTGTAGCTGACTTTTTGCAACCGAACTGGAAGTAAATGAAGGTTCTTATCTGGTAGCCTGATGGTTCCCTTTCAGACACCTTGTACTTAATGATAACGGTATTTTTTTACAAATTTCACAATACAGTGTTCTAAAGCAAGTCTCTTTCAAATGCCAAAAATCATTTGACAAAATGTGATTAAACGTGCCAATGCAAACAGTTTGCTCAGACGGTATTTGTAGTGGCGGGAAACTTTCATTAAAACCTTATATTACAGTAACATAGTAAAGAAGAAAAAATCATGTAAAGTCTAGATGTAATTCAACCTCTGAGCGTCATGACCGGCTTTATCCATTTATGAGATTTTTTGTCACTCTGTACATATTAAATTATAACTTATGATATTTTGTTCTCTTACTTTCTTTAATAATGTAAATGTCATCTTAATAAACTTAAGTTTATGAAAATAGAGACTAAAATAAGTAAATATACAAATTTGCTAATAAAGGCTCTTTAAATACAGGTCTTCATGGCAGATCTAAAAGCTCAAAGGGTTAAAGAACTTAGAAGATTACGTCAGTAATTATTGATATCATTATAGTAATTAGATTATCTCTTACCTTTTTACTAATCTTAAATTGATGCTTTTTAGAATAGAAGTTACATTCTTTAATTTTTTCTAAAATAGCCTGTATGTATTCAAATATGCAGGATTGTACTGCCTGGAAAATGTTTAAAGCAAATTAAAATTTTCAAAATCAATGCCAAAAAATATTCAAATTATCAATATAGTTTCTAATACATTTTAAAGGTTTTATTAAAATCACTTTCATCTTCAGTGAACATAAAATTAGTAAATTATGTCTTAAAATAATATCAATAATTTCCTCCTTCATAATTACAATTTTACTCATTTATATAATAATTGTATTAGAAGAATGGTAATTTTTCCTACATCTTTAAGGATCCGTGTCTGTGTATTTCTTAGCTTAATTCAACTTCAATGGTTAGAAATGCTAAAAAATGTATTAATGCAATAAAAGAAATTAAAGAACAATTAAAAACTAATGTAAATGTATTGGTACATAAAAGCCGTATGTATTTCTGAAAATTAAGATATAAGAGCTAATAAAATATGAAAAACATATTTAAAACCAAACTTAAAAATATAAACTAATTTCTTAATGCTGACATGTATAGAACATAAAATTTATTGTATTTTAGACCCTCCCCCAAAATGCATTTGAAATTTTATTAGAGTAATCTTACACGTTGCACACTTTTTAAAATTTATCAATTAAAAAAATTCATGACTCAGTAATGGGGAGGGATTAGATACATTTTTAAGTAACTGCAACGAGACTACAAATAAAAAAGGAAGAATTTACTTCAATCAAGGCACCATGAGTATAAAACTGATCATGCCACTTTAATTTCATCCAAACATCTATCACCTACAAATTTCAGTAATAGAATAATTACAATTTCAATAAAATTATTCAAGGACAATATATATGTTTTATAAAAAATAATTCCAAATTATAAGTAAAAAATATTAGTTTGCAATATAATTCAACTTAAAAATGATGATTAATAAAGTGACATAAGAATTCAAATGTTTTGCAGTTGTAATAAGATTAAACTGAATTTATATCAATTTTATTTGCCTGTTCATTATTTTATCTGTTGTATCAGCTTTGTAGAAATAATACAATAGTTGGTAGATCACATTAATAGAGCCGAAGATTTATTTCACATAAACACATAGAACGCTTGTGTTTATGAATTTATGTTCTAAAGAAATTCCTTTACTCCCTGTAGCAAATTAAATACTAGAATGTTAACTACATATTTAAAGAATTTTTTTAACTTTTGGGATATTTGTAACATTGATTTTTTATAACACTTATACAATAATACTGTAATTACATCAGTACTTCTTTAGACTGTTGTTCACCATTTTTAACAATTCTGGTACCATATATTTCTAAAATGTTAAGTTTTAAAATATAACAACTTTAAAGAATGTAGTGTATGGTTTAGATGGTCACTAAGACTGTTCATCATATAAATAAATACACAAAATATAGACTGGTTTACATAGCACTTTTATTTATTTAAATTAATTCTTTCCACTGTCTTTTATACAAAACCGAATAAAATATTTTACAGTATACTTACAGAAAGAAAAGATATATTTAATGAGAAACATGTGAATTATTTTTAAAATGTCTATATTTTTCTGATTTTATGCTATTAAACAGAAATAAATTTTATTTAACATATTAATATTTTTTTGGATAGATGTTTATATCAGCTCAATGTTAGAAGTTTTCTTTTGGCATTAAAATTCCTTCAAATAATTTGCATCTATGTATCAGCTGAGCTTCATGTATTTAGATTAATCATAAATTACTAATAATTTCATATTAATTTATGTATTCAGTAACATAGCAGCTGATGTAACGTTATGCTTCTGTTTAATATTAATTCTTTTTTTTACCGCTTTGGCCTTTATAAAACTCAGGTAGGAAAATATATACATATATACTTCAGAAAAAATACCGTTATTTCCGGAAGAAAGGCCGCATCAGCGTAAACGCGCATTCGAGAAAAATGACGGGAACAAAATTTAAATTACACAGAAACGCCGCAATAGATTAAATTGCGCGTGACATCGTCGTGGGCCGTATAGATGCAAAATCTCAACCTATGTCCTGATATATGACATATCATTTAAGAAAAATGTATGAAATGAAACCATAACTCAAAAATGAATTAAAGGTAAGAAATGTTGAAAATATATTTACATTCACGAATATACTTATATTTATTTACCCACTAAAGAAGTCCATATTTGTAATACTCAGACTATATTATAAAAATGTTGCAACAAGGAAATATTAAATTTGGACGACAAAAGGAAATTTTAAATTTTACTTACAAAAGGTATTACAACAACCTATACATCATATGAAGCCATCAAAATCTGATTCCTCACTATCCGAATTAAAAAGATTTAGCAAATCTTGATCTAAGTCCAAGTCTTCCAGATCGTCACATTCATCCTCTTGGTTTACAGTCTCTTTATCTAAGGATATAATTTCAGCTTCTTTGAACCCTGCTATTATTGACGATGATTTTACCGATTTCCACGCACTTACTACTCACTTTGTAACTTCTTCATAAGATGCTCTACATCAGTACTTCTTTAGACTGTTGTTCACCATTTTACCACTTTTGGTATACGTATGCAATCCTTCACTCATCCTTGATCACTTGATCAAGTCTATAGTAAATTTTCTTAAAATTCTTAAACCCACAAACCTATTCACATTCAGAAGAATTCGGTACAGTTATCGAAGTTGATGATGACACTAATGTCGATATCGATAGCGAAAAGGAATTGTCTCTTGAACAAAAATTAGAATTAGCGATTACTAAAAATTTCAACAAACCAAAATACAATATAGAAATCAGTTATATCCAAAACCATCCGACGAGAAATCGATTTATTTGAAGATGAGGGATTTAGCGGTAAATATTAGAAAAAAGTATATCACGCATTGCTAACAGTACCACCAATTAGGGTAGATGCTGAAAGAGCATTTTTGACTGCTGGTAATTTTTGCACAAAATTATGTTCCAAGCTTAATGACAGTACAATTGATGCATTATGTTTTTCAAGATCATATTTCAAAAATTTGTAATAGTACCGCAGACTGAATAGTGATATTTACACTTTTTTTGTGATTTAAATACATAAGATGTTCCTTGTTTCTTTACAGTTTTGCAGTTCTTTATATACTGATATAATTTATAAGTTACAAATGATTCTTTTGTGATATTTACTCTCTCTAATAAAACTGGCAAATAAAACAAAGAAACACCTGTGTTTCCTTACTTTTTCTAAAATTCATACTACCAGTATTAAGATCTAAAAAATATCGAATACTGGTATTGAACTTTTGATTCGAAACTGCAATCCCTAGTCGCAATAGGCGGCACTCTTATACAATTGTCTCAAGAAACATAGGAACCTTTTCTCAATGAACAGAAGTCAACAGAAATGGTCTGCGTATAATAGGGAATTATTTTCAATTTATTCTGAAATTAAAAAATTCCGACACAGGGAATTAGAGGGCAGAAATTTTCAAATTTATATGGATCAGAAACCATTAATATATGCTTTTAAGCAGAGCTCCCACAAATGTTCACCTTGGCATTTACGCCATTTAGATTTTATTTCTCAGTATTCTACTGATATTAGGCATGTGCAAGGTTCTAAAAACGTCATTGTTGACGTTCTTTCGAGAATCGAAATTAATTCCATAATATGCCTTATCCAAGTACTAATTTACTTTTATGACAATTTACTTTTTTATCCTCATAGCAAAGTATTCTCACATACGTTACATGCCTTACCTAAGTGCTGTTTTGGTTTTATGTGACTGGTGCATGGAACGATTTCCGTTTGGTTGAAAATCTCCATTTCTGGATTTAAAAAAAATTCTGAAGCTGAGCAGCATGATTCAGAGGTATAAAACCTTTTCAAAAATAATACATTATCTTTTAAGCTGGAATTCAAATTGTGCCAATACTTCGATGGTAACATTCTTTGTGACATCTCTAGAAATGTTCCTCATGCATTTGTTCTTAATTTCTTTCACAGTCTCATCTTTAATCACCTGCATAATCACATCCAGGAATTGCAGTTACTATGAAACTCATCTGTTCCCGTTATGTATGGCACAATATGAAATATCATATCAAATATTGGGTGAAATCCAGTTTATCTTGCCAGAGCTTGAAAATAACCAGGCATATTGAAGCACCAGTGGGTACATTCATTTTTCAGAAATCCACATGGATATTAGTGGCCTGTTACCGCTATCAGATGGCAATATGTACCTTTTGACTCTAGATTTTCCTGATGGCCTAAGGCCATACCTATCTCTGATATGAAAGCAAAAACTATTTGCAGAGCTATTTTCAACTCATGGATATATGGCTTTAGCTGCCCATCTGTCATAACAACTGACCAAGGTTCTCAAATAAGATTCGTAATGCTTGCAGACTTTCAACGCATTTTGCACACAAAAAGAATAGGAACAACTGCCTATCATCCAATGCCAAATGACATATCTGAATGATTTCATCGACATTTAAAATCCTCTCTCAAGGCTTACGAGACCAATAATTGGACTGAAACACTCCCAGTTGTTCTGCTTGTTGTTCGGACAGCTATTAAAGAGGATCTGCAGACATCTTGTGCAGAACTGGTGTATGGCACAACTCTCAGGCTGCCTAGTGATATGATAACACCATCTATGATATCACCTGTGTAACACTCAATTCATCACTAATCTCTGGCATGGAATGCAACAACTAAACCTGTTAGTGACATCTGCACAATGTCAAGATAAGTATTATATAAGTCCTAATTTAAAATTGAATACACATGTATATTTACATATTTATCAAGCAAAGAAGCCGCTGTGCCAGCCATACTCTGGATACTCAGATAGCCATACTCAGGTCTGCACCAGATCATTACTAGAACGGACAAAATTTTTACAATTGAAATAAATGGCTTTAAATCTACTGTGTCTTTAGAACGTGTAAGACGGCCTATGTGCTTTCGGACTCTGATTTGCCTGAACTGAAACCAAACAGAGACTTAAAGTCTATTCAACAAAATAAATCTGCTTCCGAGCTCTCTAAGACACAAATTGTCACAAAATCGGGAAGACATATTTACTTGCCAAAGAAACTTGCTTCTTACATTACAATCCAAATTTTTTTTTAAATTTGCTTTGTCACTTATTTATTAATATTTCATTTTTTATTAGTCATTTATAACTTTATCATATATTGACTGCATTCTGAGCTGTTCTAGTTTTGTATCCTAAATTTGTTATGGGGAAAAAAAAACCTTGACAACTTGGATCTGAACTATTTCATAATCTGATGTTCCTTTGAGTAGCCATCAAAGGAAATAGGAGGAAACTCTGCGGTGATAGCGATAAGGAGCATGCCTTGTTGCCGATATATATGACAACCGTAAGGAGAAATTTCTAGAGAAAAAACACAGACCGACTGTTGAGGAATTGAGGATATATGAATAATGAGGATCGCGTGGATACGACTATAGTTTCTACAGACGTATACTGGACATACTTTAAAATTCTATACAAGGAATTTTGTGTCACATTGTATATGCATTAATATGGATATAATAGCAGCTTTTAAATAGATAAAGTAATAAAATAAAATACATACCATTTCATCAATTATTAAAATTGCATCTAGAATGGAAGCACTATGCAGAATATTCTTATTTATTTGGTCCATCTAAAATACGTATATTCATGGTTAGGAATATTCTAAAAATTGTATTCTAGAAATAAAATTTAATCTTAATGATTAGTTTTATATGAAACTTGTGTTATGGTTTTATGCTATGTATTTTTTCTCCTCTTGTTCACACACACACATTTTTTTTTTCTGAAAAAACACAAAGTGTTCACTAATAGCATTTACCTATGTTTACATATAAATCTGAAGGGGATTAAAACGAATAATAAAGAAATAGTCATTTATACAAGTTAGTTAAAGTAACACAAATACATGGTCCATTCATATTGCTTACATTTAAGTAAATAGGAGTTTTGAAAGTATTTCATTTAATAAATATTACACCTCATTACTATACCTAATCTATTATTATTGTGGTTACACAATTATTAATGTAGTGCTTCCTTTAAAGCAAAATCAAAATTAATTCAGTAGTTTTTAAACCATATACGATTATTTTAAATATACAATGCTCATTAACATGAGAAATCAGCTAGTGAATTTTATTTACAGTTTTACATAATAAATATATAATTTTTAGGTTTATTTTGTATGTAAGTGTGGAATTTTATTTAAAGCTAAGCAAATATAATAAGCTATATGCTTTTATTTCTTCAAACTATGATATTCTGTACAATGTAAGCTCAATTATTTGTTATTCTTTTAATCACTGGTTTCTGTTATCTGTCAGTCACTGAGACTGCGAGATGAAAAAGTTGCTAAGTAAATGGGAAAATTAAAATGCAAGAAGGGAATAATTTATATATAAAAACTGCAGTTCTCAAAAAGAGAAATCCTTTAGAGGATGATAAAATTAAAAAGGCATAAATATTTAACTTAATAAGTTTTGATTAAAAAAATTATTTACTTTTTATTTTCAAGACAAAAGAAGAGATCTCTTCATGAATTTACAAAACACTGGAATTCTCCAAATAATGATGCTGTTAAATGTATTGATCACAAAGTTTCAATTTTTTTTGTATGCACTACTATTTCCGATTGAATCTATGTGCATACAGTGCAGTTTATACATACCAATTTATACACAATGGAGTGGCAACAGATAAAATAGGATAATTTAGCAGGAACTTGCAATGCAAATGTCCCAGCAACAGACCTTATAACCATATTTAATTTCTTTGATTTTTAATCTCCACTGCATAGTATTTTTAATCAAAAGCAGTTCATATATTTACAGTTATTATCAGGGTGAATTGTTTAATTTTTATTGTTTAAGGATCATATCCTCTTACATTCACAGAGACGAAAATTTTCCTTCCCACTCCAATGATATCAGAAGTATTCAATTTAAAATTATTGCAACTTTCTAATTTCTCACAATGATATCTCTAGTACCATTTCAGTGTAGTAACAGCAATTATCTGACCTATTTCTTCTAGAACAGCAATTGAACTCAAATTCTAGGTTAGTTAAGTTAAAAATTACTTTCAGACACTTTTTTTTTCAGATTAAAGCCTTTCAGAATTCCACATAAGACAACACCTATTATATTCTTCCTTTTATATTTATTACTTATTATATTTTCTTGAATTATCATTTCATATCAATAACAGGGAGATTTATTCTCTCAAATTAAGTACATCATAGTTACGATCCTCTACAGAAGATAATTTAAGCTATCTTAATTATAGCAGAAAACATTAGTCACAACCATGTTAAAAAATTTCTTAGATCAGCTTTTTTCAAGTGGGAACTATTTTTATGAATTAGAGTGTTTCGCAGACCACCTTACTCTTGCTCTCTTTAAAAACAAAAATTTTTAGCACATACTGCTAGCAGTATATTTATATTCTAAAAATTTCTAACAATTAATTCAAATTCATTTAGTTTATATTGGTATAAATAATTAAGTTTATAGAAGAAAATTCATATTTGATTTTAACAATTCCTCATCTTATTGACAAAAATTAAATAAATGTCATATTGATGATATGGATTTGCCATAGCTATTTTATGTTTGGATATATGCTGGCAAATTTAAGTTTCAGATTGGTATATACATAAAGTCGAGTTGTTTTCATTTGAGTTAGTGGTGAAAACCGTTTTCCACACAGATACATAGAAGCAAACTGAATTATAATTTTTAAACCATCGTACAGTTTACTGTATTCTGTTTTCACTTGTAATGAGATCTTGAAATTAATAATACCTTCTACTTGGAATTTTATTTTAAATCTGGTTTCATCTGAGAATTTAATGAATTTAATTCAGTAATAGTTTATTAGTTTCAATAATGTAATAGGAAATAAAATGAACTCGCGAAAATTTGTTATTGAAAACTTGGAAAATAAGTTTCAAATTATGACCTCAGAGTCCCTAGGTGTAAACATCTGGCATTGCAAATTCTTTCCTAATAATAATATCATTTTCTACTAAAAAAAGATTCCAAGGTTGGAAATGGCGAAAAAAGCAAGCAACCAAGTCTTCTCTCAAATTCTTTATTTTCTAATACCCACTAAGAACAATTTTAGCGGCAAACAGACTAGGTGGTTTCTTTTGACAAAAAACTCTCTGGATGGAGGTTTCTAAACGAAGTATATTATCAATGGTCAAGCTACATTTACAGAAATAACTCTGATATGAGAAGATTATGTTCCCCCACCCCAAGTCAAGGATTAATCGACAGGTTGCTATTTTTTTAAACAACCTGCAAACACAACTAATAAGTGCAACAATGGGCAAATAGTCAGTGGGGTTATTTGGGTCTTTCCCTGGCTTTACTATGAGAATGAAAACATCTTTCTTTCATGCACTGGGAAAGGTGTGCTCTTTCCACATTCTCTTATAAAGACAGAGAAAAGCAATCAGCAACTTACAGTAGAGATGCTTCACCATTTCATAACAGATAACATCTGGACCTAGACTAGACCTTCGTATCTGCAACAGAGCTACCCTACTAATTAAAGGGTGAATTTCATGAGTAACATGAAAAAATTCATTTACCTTTCAAAAATGCTTGGCTTAAAATAGCTATGTTTGAGAATTAGCTGGAAAGAATGAAAACAAACAATAGCTTAATCTAGAATAGTCAAACAACAAAAATCAACGTTATATTTGCATATTTTTACAGGACTAGTTTCGATGGTTTTACCAAACCATCATTGACATCCGTGCTTTGACAGCTGAGGATGATGGTTCAGTAAAACCATCGAAACTAGTCCTGTAAAAATTTGCAAATATAACACTGATTTTTGTTGTTTGACTATTCCAGATTAATACTTGTTCAGCATGTTATTCTATCTTTAAACAACAGCCTATTGCAAGTTATATAAATGTGAACTGAGAGCACATACAATTTATTTACTAAAAGACAGCTTTTCTTAGCACAAACAAAATTTATGTTTGAAAACGGTTAGTTGTCTTAGAGTGTGTTCGCTGTGTTTTTTCTGTATTACTTATTTCAAATGTTACTTGATTAAGATGAAAAATTTTTAGAATAATGGATACATACAGTTTGCATAAAACAGAGTGAAACTTCTAGAAGCTAAGCCGTAAATGTTTATTCAAAATTGAAACAACCATCCCATTGTTAAGAGCAACATAAATAAATTTATAATGAAAGAAAGCAGCTTTCTGTCAGCAATCAGAGTCTGATAAAATGAAATAAGTTTGTAAGGTTTTAGTTTAAACTAACAAAGTTTTATTTTAATTAGCCCTTTTCTATCTGTTCTCATTTCAACTTCCCGTTAGAATAAGTACGCGTTTCAGCTTTATGCTAATTTGAAGTGGAGCCAAGCTCTATTTAAACCGTGTAAATGAGATACATTCCGCAAGAGAAGAAGAGGGAAAAAATGGTCACGTGGTTTAAGAACAACAATTCCGCAGTCTACGATGGAGGCTATAGCCGATGTACCACTAAAATTAATTGATTTTCCTAATTTAGAAATTTACAGCTATTGTGAGAAATTAAAAAGTACTATTGGAAGTTATTTCTCTTTTCTTGATGTTAATAAAAAAAGATCTTCTCTTGTTCAAGTTAATAACATTTGTTTTAAAGTAATGCCAGATAGTAAGGTACTTCTAGCAAGCTGTATTCAGGCAGAAATGAAGAAAACAATTCATTATAAAACGTCTGTGGAAATTTCTGCAGAAAATGAGGTAAGATTCATAATTTTTTTTATGCACAATACTTACCAATATTCATCTTTTACTTTATTAGGAATGTTAAGTGTATATCAATAGTTGAAAAATATTTCCGAGACCTTGAATAATGTTTTCCAGACTGTACAATGTAAATATTTGTTAATAGTTCATGAATACTTGTTCTAAATTATTGGAATAGTTGAATTCATGCAAGATCGGCTTATTTGCAAAAACATTAACACCAAGCCAATTTTGTCTTATTAATTACGGTTCCATAGAACATGCTATACCACTAAATTTTTATTAATTTTATCACATTGTGTTTTAATAATGGGGCTGTTATAATCAAGTTTTAATCAATACGCATAAATGTAGTACATTTTATCGCGTTTTACTATAAAATAAAGAAATATCTATGACCAAAAAATTATTAATTTCACAGCTAGAATTACAGCGAACTCAGTTGTGCAAATCCATACAATTTTCTTTTTGACATTTATACTGTAATATAAAAAATACATGTTAATCTGAAGTTTATGCTATCTGTAGATTAAGAGTCAGTTATGAACAATTAAATTTCAAGGGGTACAAAATTATGTATTAATTTTGAACTGTGTATAATATTAATATCACTATCGTCACATAGTTTTAGGGCAACTGTATTTATAATGTTCCAGACATTTGAGTCTACCATTTTGAAAACCATCTTGTGCTTGTCAGGCTGATAAAATTGTGACTTAAAATTATAATAGTAATTATATTTTTCTTTTCAGTGTAGAACAACAACATACATGAACATTATTTTATGCATTTCGTTTTGCAGTGTACAGAATTATTATTGCAAATGATTCATGAGATTTCAAAAAAGTACTGGAAATAATTTAAAAAATAAAGTTAATTAATACTATATGAAATCAAGTAGAAAGCTTTCAAATTTTACTGATAAAACTATAAATGTTCAATGTGTGTTCTGGTTTTATGATGTACATAGAAATGAGTATCCCAATCCTCTCAACATGTGTTGTAACTTTTTCTACACTTTCTTTAGAAATGCTTGGCCATCTAAAGTTGTTGCCTTTATATAGGCAAGTATTATTCTTAAACTGTCAATATTATCTCATATTCTGGTAGCTTGTTGGAATATACTGTTGCCGAATATCCGAATTTTCAACACATCTACCACAGCACAAGCTTGTTTGTTTACATTAGCAGTTCTTACATCATGTGACCTCTGACGTCACCGGAATGTATCTCATTCAGTGTGAGAGCGAGGCCAACGTTGGCCTCGGTGTGAGAGAGCTTTTAGTCTCAGACTACTGTTACTCTATTCAACGTTCGCCTGATTAGCTAGTATTTAAATTCTAAGCCGTAGCGCTGTTACGCTATTACTTATTGAAGTAATTCTAAGTGCGTTAGTATTAGTTAAATCTTGCTACGCACCATTTAATTTAGAGGCCAACCTCGCCTTTATAGCTCTGTGAGCAACGACTACTTAATTTCTAATTGCTTTTAGTTTAAATTATCTGATTGTTCAGTTTAGACCCAAGTGGCGGTTATTATTTTCTGTATCCCAATTGTTTTCTGTATCCCTCCTGAGTTGGGAAGTGGCTGTAAATAATTGTGGGTTAATAAAAGAGGATTTTAAATCCTTCTGAAGTGTAGTTGTTCTACCACTTAATCACAGTATTCTACCACAGAACATAGCTGCATTCAGCTCCCTGTTCAAGATCAGGACTTACGATTTACACGAAGATGTTCGCCAAGAATATGCATCGAACACTCAGTCCTGACAAGTTCAATCAGAACAAAATATTAACTGAAGAGCATTACGTAAAACAAGGAACAAGGAAAAAAACAAAATAAAATAAACTGCCAATTGAAAAGAATTAGTACAACAATGTTAGCAATCCAAACATGAGATATTATCTAACAGTGGATATAAATAAATTAACCGCAAAATAACAACTTAAATTAATTGAAAATAAATTTAAAACAAAAAAAAAAAATCTGAAAGGTTTCAGATTTTAATTACGTCCAAAGGGGCGTTTATCTAACATTTTGTGTGTTACCTTTATTTGTTAAATACCATGTTCTTCGCAATTAAACCATAAAATTCAGTTCAACAGCAATATCGCAAAATAATTTTAAATTGTGCATATCTTTAGAAATTTCGGTACACGCTCTCACGCGCTGGAGATAAAAATGTTTTTCTGTACAACGTTGGTATTGCTGGCTTTGAAATCTTTGAG
>KK114655.1:66327-84457 GCA_000611955.2 Stegodyphus mimosarum
TATATAAATATGTATATAATATATTCTTTACGAAAACGTTGCGTTGACGTTGCATAATACAAAAAATAAAATTAAAACATTGTAAAAAAAACATGAATTTTAACACACATACGTATAAAAAATTGCACTGGTACTGTACTATACATGTAAATAAAAAGGACTACATAATAAATACCATAAGCAAGAAAGAAATGAAGCATTGAATTTCGTAATTTTTGATGCATGCAGCTATATTGATGTATGTACATTCTCTGGAGCAGAGAAAAATTCAAACTTTATTATGAACAGTTTGTAATTTGCGCCTTTTAACACATATTAGGCTTAGGCACATTATTCATTTTTTTACAATATTCATTTAAGAATGAATTCGTTGCCGCATTTATTAAATAAATGTTTTACAATAATTTTAGCCGAATGACTGAATTCATATGCATCCATAAATATATCAAAATATTTCAAATTTTGTAAAGTTAATTTCACGGCTATTTGTCTCTGAGTTTTACTTTATAGGATTTTTTTTTTCATTGTCCACTGAGAGAAGTTTTTGAACTATTACATAATTATACATAATTATATTAACAACATCGGCTTGTGGGCATAATAAACTTCCGCGGAATTTTTATTCTTCCATAAGTGCTAGATTTCAGAGTAGAGGAAGGAAATTCTGAACACGTAATTTTGTTTCTACTTCATAAACTTGTCTCATAGATACTAAATATTATGATCCAGCTAAAGACCTGCATTTTCCAAATCTCGCTTCCAGGGCATCAGTTTGAATTTTCGTTGGAAGAAAGTATTTAAATTTCATCTCTTGAATGCAGTATTTTGACATTTCCATTAAACCATGTGTCGTATGTCAGCCAAAAGTGTATCCTTTGTAAAAGTACCTGTTGAAGAATTTTCTTTCCGATAGTCGAGCCGAAGGAGAAAATTTTCAAGAAACTTTAATAATTAATTAATTCAAGAAGCTTTAACTAATAATAATTTTAAAATTTTACTAAATAAATTATTACTATTACGAATCTATTGAGATACTCAAATGCAAACATTCTGCAGCATACCAAATGTACTTAAAGTTTCAAATTTTCCTTAGTCCTATATTTCATGTAACTCTAATTTAAAGTAAAATCACACTTTTGTTTATTAGGATAATTTTGCTAAATAATGCCATCTGCTATAGATTAAGCGATTAGCATAATGATAAAGAATACTAATTGCTATGAATTAAATTACTAGTATGGTATAAGTCATTATATTTATATAATCACTTGATGTACTTATTATAAGAATAAATGTATTTACTTTCCTAAAATATATATACACGCTTTAATTCATGATAATTATATTATATTTCAGAAGTACTTTTTAACACAGATAAATATAAACTCATTCATTCAAAAACAAAGAAAACAGCAACTTACCTTTGAAAATTTTGTTGGTATAAAATGCACTAATATAAAATGAAATATTCTTAAAACACTTGAAAATATAGGACGAATTCGACCGCTGTAACGCACGTATAGTGACCGAATGACCGTCAAATCTTCGGAAATCCACCCCACTACATTCCTGAGTGAAGGGGAGTAAAGTGAAACCTTATCCCTACTAACACTGACGTCATACCTCCTCTTAGCGAGCGTGCCTTGGTCTTCCTGTTATTTTTTTAGGGGGTGTTGGTACAAGTGAATGAGAGATAGAATCGGTGCCCAATCCTCGTTAATCGATTCAGAACGATTTTTAATTTTTTTTTGGATAAAATAAATAATATTTGCGTATGGAACTAAAGAGCCGCAGTTTCACATCAAAAGAGCCGCAGTTTGCCGACCCCGGCCCTAAGGTATGCAACAGCAGGTGCAGTTTCACCAAATGCATTATATTAGTTTACTGCAGACAGCTTGTCTTAAGAGGTTTCTTATTGTTTGGTTGCTCGTGACATTTCGTTGTTGATTCTTTTGTGGTACAGTGTGCTTTTAAGCTTTAAACATCAATAAAAATGCAAGAAAGCATTCAACAGCAATAAAGGTCCTATAAAAATAAAGGAAGTAAACAAAATCTCCGTTGTGATCATAACAAAGCCAGAAAGGCTTGTTGGTCTGACCTTCAGAATAGTTTTACAAAGAACGGGGTCAAAGGCCCGAGGCTCGGCGACATTTGAATTCGGTTGGTTTACCTGATGACTCAAAAATAGTCCTGACTGTTGACAACTGTTCGGCGCTAACTTCACTTAAAGTTTTAGTGAAAGGTAATGTATCCGTATTATTCTTCCCTCCAAACTGTACGTCTATCATTCAGCCTATGGATATGGGAATAGTGCACACGCTGAAATGCAAATATAAAGTAGCATTTTTAAAATCTATGTTAATCTTCTTGAACAATGGCAAGACTATTCAAGAATTTTTGAAATATTTTAGCATAAAATCTGCTGTATGGAGCATCGCAAGATTGTGGGAGGATGTGTCTCCAGATACGTTAAAAAATGCTTGGCATACACTGGTGTGCAAAAATTAAGGACGAAGTCGAAAAATTAGCATATCAGCTGAACGAAGAGGCAGAGCGGACAGAAAGACCAATCAGGAGATTAAGTAAGGTGATGCACGGTAGCACATGCACAGATATGCAGGTAGACGTAATGGGGGATTGCCTGAGTAGTATAAAGCATGTTGTCGGTGTAAGATCAGTATTTCTGGCAAAGAGATTGCACGCCGTATAGCAGTTAAAATAACACCGAGTTGCTGCCTCAGCGAGAAATGGCGAATAATCAATCTGTTAGACGACATCTGGATGCTTTTACCCGAGGTCGAATCATTGGGAAGTTGGAGGAAGGCCGCAGTGTGACAAGTGTGGCTGCAGAGTTCGGAATTGCTCACAGCATCGTTTCACGACTTTGGAGACAATTTCAAACTACAGGAACAGCTATCCGGGGGTTTAGTAGTGGTCGTCCACGAGGAACCACACCCGCAGATGACCGGTATATTGCCTTACAGGCCAGAAGAAACAGGCGGCAGACAGCGGGAGAAATCGCTAGACACACGACACAGGCGACTGGACGACCGATATCGCGTTTTACCGTGGCCAGAAGACTGCACGGTGGTGGTCTGTTTGCACGACGCCCTGTACGGTGTGTACCTCTAACGCCTGCCCATCGGAGAAGGCGTTCTCTGTGGTGCCGGGAACACCGGAATTGGAGAGACAATGAATGGGGACGAGTACTCTTTACAGATGAGAGCAGATTTAGTCTGAGTTGCGATTCTAGACACATACACATCTGGACAGAGCGGGGAACACGCAATAACCCCTTCAACATCATCAAAAGGGACTGTTTTGGAGGTCGCGGAGTTCTCGTTCAAGCAGACATAATGCTTGGTAGCCGGACCGACCTTCATATCTCCCAAGGAGGTTCGTCACCTGGAACTGCTATTGTAACGAGGTTCTTCTTCCTTACATGCGTCTTTTCACAAGGGCTATGGGTCCTCAGTTCCTCTTCATGGACGACAACCTTGCACCTCATCGCACAGTTACTGTCAAAGAGCTGTTGGAGAGTGAAGATATTGAACACATGGATTGGTCGGCAAGGTCTTTGGATCTAAATCCCGTCAAGCATGTACGGAACTTGCTAGGAAGACCCGTGGCAGCACGTAACTTATCGCCAGTAACGATTCCGAAACTGCGATTGGTGCTACAAGAGGAACGAGCAGCAGTGTCTCAACAGCTCATTAACAACCCCATATCCAGCATGCACAAATAATGTGAAACCTGCCTAGCAGTCAGGGGAGATCATATCCCCTATTAAAGACCGGATGTTTCTTGCTGGACACCAATCACAGGGATGTTTCGGCCTTCATTCGCATTGCGCTCCATGCTACTTTTTCAAGAAAGCTTCTTTTTATCCCTCTGATTTCTCTTTTAGTAAGTGTTGCTTACATTACTCATGTCCTTACGTATTGGGGATCTTACAGTATTAAATGTGTTGATTTGGAAAGCTTTTGTACAAAGTTATATTGAAAAAACCGTCTCGTCCTTAATTTTTTCACACCAGTGTAATTTATGGCCTGCTACCATATTTCATTGTGAGGACGATGAAGATGATAGCCGCGAATTTGAAGGTTTTCGGACATCGCAAACTAAAGGTGAAATTTTCCTGTGATTGGATTATGTAAAGAAATGTGGAGAAGCGGTAATAAATGAAGATGATATAACAGAAGTTTTTGTTTGCGACGACAATGCCCCAATCATCAATTAATTAACGGACGGCGAAATCTGTAGTATGGTTCTAGATCCAGAAAATACCACTTCCGATTGTGAAGCAAGTGACAGAGAGGTTATTGAAAACGAAAAAATTTCAATTGACAAGTTAGTCGGTATTCTCGACACAGCAATTACAGGACTTGAACAGTGGAACTTTGTAACTGAACAAGAAATTATGTCTGTTTATAGAATTAAAGAGAAAGTATTAGTATAAAAAACGAAGCAACTTAAACAACTTACATTGAAAGAAATGTTATTTTGTAAAATGTGATACCCTTTAGATCATAATTGTTCTTTATTTCATAAATTACTGTTTCATGTTTTTAATTGTATAATTTCTGCATGCCATCTTACGAGATTTAAATTGTAGATCTATAATCCGGAATCGCCGAGGTTCCGACGAGTCCGGACTGTGTACTGTACATGTAATGTAACGTCCAAGAATAGAATTACAATTCGTAACCTACAGAACCTTTGAAGACCAAATATGTGATGAAGTCAGAGGTCATGTGAGCTTATGAATTTATGACAAAAAATAATGACATGGCCTTTGATGTCGAATGCTACTTTTCAATTCTTCTCTTGCTACTTCAGCTCAATTTCTTGCAACGCTGCTTTGAGACCTTTATGCCCAAGCATTTTTACTCCAAAAAGAGTGACTGATTGAGATGGAGTACTAGTTTCGGTAAGAAGGTCTACAGATTGCAGATGTTTAATTTTCTTAGGTTCACTTATGTATGATTTTACATATTTGTGTACGACGAAAGGTGACACTTTTTTATAGATTGCCTGTTAAATTGTTAATAAAGAGAAATCAAGGTATTTTTTTTATATCTGCTTGTACTTACATTTGTTTAAATCTTTTTTTATGAAGAAAGATTTAATTTGAAGTTGCCGAAATTAAATTTTCCCTTTTAGAAGAAAAAAAAAAAAAAAGGATGATTCAGACTTGGTGACCTCTCACATCATGGAGTCCAACAAGGGCACACAGATTTCTGTGCCAGAACTAAGGCTGTTTATGTGCAATCTGAAGTCAATGTGCAGTCAGCTTTGCCAAAAGCAGGAACTCTCAAAAGCTTATCCCTAAGTCATTGACTCAAAGGACTAGTAACCAGCTGATTCACACTAACGGGGACACACTAACGGCCTTCCATTTCAGTTTCAAACAAAGTCCGAAGCAATGTGTTGGGGACAGCACTCCTCTCCTCAACTGCCAAGACTCTCCCTTCTAGCCTTACAGGTTTCCACACATATCAAATATGGAGGTGGATTTCTTTCCATGCATAAGAAACTAGAACCAAATGGATGTAACGGCATCTCATTTTGAGCCCCAGCCCCCAAAAAGGAAAACCATAAAGGATGATAAACAGATAAAAGGAAAGGAGGAAAGAGTACTGAGTCTCTGAGATTGCGACTCCTGTCTCACACTCCTGAAGGGTTAGGGTGCCTCAGGATTTCTATATTCATACTCATAGAGAATGAGCTTTTGTGGACAAACTGATATTAGAAACATTCAATTCTTCAGCATATGCTTGGAAAAATTAAACAAATTTACTTTTTACACTTACGTTTTTCATCTCTAAATGCCATTTCTCTTTTGAAGGTTTCATACACATTTGGAAGCACTTTATAATATAAAATTTGGTTCACTCTCATTGCCCCACCCAGTAAATTCAAATACCAAATAACTCTTGCCATATATGAAAACATTTTTGCTTTGAAGGCTATGAGCATCATTACATATTTCTTTAATGGCACTAGAATTAATGATATTAATATCATAGTCACTCACAGATTTTGCAGTATTCAATGGCAGTGCAGAACTGTACTCTCCTTAAATAAAGAGTATGACTGTGTTCCTTTCTTTTCAAAAATATGGGTAACAGATTTCTATTATGTACAATGGGCACTACATAATACAGACAGTTACTAATATCTATCATAAGGATTTCAACTAACACACAACTGACATACAGTGCATACAGGGTGTTTTGAAACTCATGAGCGAAATTTTAAGGGGTGATAAAGATGCATATTAGAAATGCATTTATGAGCAAAGATGTATTCATCCATGAATAACACATGTGCATCAGGCTGTACTGCTAGTTGTCGCAAAAACCAACTTGCAAACTTGACATGTGGCACATAATCTGCAGGAATCAAGGCTTGCAGTTTCTGTACATGATAGGGGTGTAATCTTTCATCCTGTAATACTTGCCAAAATTGAGCGGGAGACATTTATGGCACACGAAACCTCTCGCGTGCTTATATCAGAATGATCTTCCACTTTTTACAGAATGTCTTTTACATCTTATGGCATCTGCACACTCCTGCCATAACATGCATCATGCATGTCAGTGACAAAGGATCCCGTTTCACACAGGCACTGATGCAAATGCTCGAACATTTTTCGGTCTGGCTTATGTCTTCTTGGAGAATGCTGCTTATACAGTCTTTCGGCTTCCAGAGCATTCCCATTCTTGAGACCATACATAAAATGTTTGTTTGCCTTTTCCTAATTACTGCACGTCTACATGCCTTCTGAAATCCATGGCAGAAATTACAAGGTATAAGCACGCTTTATGCTTTCCATTACAGCACCATCTAGTGGTTCACCGCTTGCTCTCTGCCCATGCATTGTGTGGTAAAATTGCTTGTTTAGATGTTTTCTATGGCCCCTTAAATTTTTGCCCATGAGTTTTGAAACACCCTGCATAACTAACTCTTTACAAGTTACTTCTGATTGGCTACCCCCCAAAAAATATATATATATTCTAATTTGAATTTCTGTATTTTATCTGCTTGGATTTAGAAACAGGCACAGCCTGAAATTTCTCCCATCATTATTTGGGGAAATACAAATGAAAAAATTAATGCAGAAGTGTCTAATTTTCAACAAGTAAAGGTGCAATTTATTGGTGTATGTGACATTTCAATGTGTCAAAAAAATTATCAAGAAAATCGTAAACAAATGAAAAGATAGTTTGGTACTTTGGTGTTCTGTGATGAACGGGAATGGTCTCTGGCTTGATTACAGCTGCAAACCCAGATGTGTAGCAAAAGGATGGTGACAAGTACAACAGTCATATTTCTTTAAATCCCTCTTTTATCGATAAGACTATAGATAGGGTAGCCGGTAACAAATTTCACAAAATGTCAATCTGGGGAGACACAGTGATAGTCGATTGTTATGTGTAGTTTTCAAACTCTGAGAATTTCAGCTATTGTGTTTTATTTTTTGTCTTTTTTGGAAATCTGGAAAGACCACATGGATTCAAGGGGCACCTTTGTCTATGGACGACAGATTGAGAAACACTGCCTTATATTTTGAAATTTAATGATATCATTTATATCAAATTCAAATGTTTTACACAAAATAATCTAAGAGTAATTAAATGGTACTTACAAAACTTAGTCAAATAATTATATTATTTTGCATACTAACTATATGTTTTCATTAAAATATACTTCAATCATACATTGTCAGCAAGCACTGCTCTTTTAATATAAGGTTGTGTATAAATATCACAAAGAAGAAACCATTCAAGAATTATATCTTCTCCAAACCAGCTAGCATAGTCTTCCATACAGTATTTATCTCTGAAAATAAACAATAAACCCAAAACAAGAGAACAAAATACTTACTTCTATGGATAATTAAAATGAAAACAAAATTACTAAAGAAATTAAATTATTTATCTTTAAAAGTCTAAGAAATTAATTTAACACTTGCTATAAATGAATTTGATGTTAAAGTTCTCTCACTTTCAAGCTCCAAAAAACTCAATCTAATTTGCATTCTTGGGAGGAATGTGTAAAGAAGAAGTTAAAGTTTATAAAGATTAAAATCTTAATAACTGGTTACTTTAAAATAAGAATAAATAAGAATATAATAAGAGAAAATAAGAATTTTAAATAAGAATAACATATTAATGGTATTATTAGAACCATTAAATAAAAATATTGAAAGAAAAGGAGTTTTTTCTTTTTCTCTTTTAACTCAAATATTTTAAAATTTATTTATTCTTATTTTAGACGAGAAACTAAATGTTAAAGTTTGTCCTTTGTCTAAGGTATAAAAATTTTAAATAAATTAATTACTCAAAAGAGTAATGGGAAAAAAAAACTAAATGCTGGTATTTATTAAAATCAATATTTAAAAAAAATTGTAACTCATAAAAAAACATTTAAAGCACAATCATAATTAAAATTAAAAAACCAGAAAAAATACAAAAAATGGTAGTAAATGGCAATTTAGCCTACGTCGAGCTTTTTGTGGACTTGTCAAGGTAAAAAGCACTTTAGCTGATACATAGGTAAACTCCATTACGCGTTTCGTCAAACGACAATAATTGAGACAAAAGCGAAAAACATTTTTTAATGGATAAAAATAGATAATAATCTATTTAATACATGGGTCTCAATTCTTATCATTTCTTTTCCCGACGCGCCACATATATATATCCCCTTGCAAGTATTCTCAATAACAAATGCATCATTATTAGCTATAAAATTCTCATTAATAAATGTTTGATGTACTAATTTATGATGAAAGCATACTCAGTACATAAATAGGTACCCATTACCAAATGATACTAATACCTACTATACACTGAATATTGCCTATATTACAATGCATGTTATTCCCTTACACTGAATAAATAAAATGCATGTTTCCTATAAAGTAAAATTCTTCTCATTATTATTATTATTATATTATTTCAATAACACACTTATTTGAATTGTTTTTACATAATATGCATTGAATGTTGCCTTTATTACAATTGTATATTTTTCTCTTACTCTGCACAAATAAAATGTATATTTTCTATAAAGTAAAATTCTCTATTTTATTATTATATTATTTCAATAGCATACTTATTTGATTGTTTTTGCCCAACAATGCGGTTTTTTGGGGGGGGGAGAAGGGGTGAATATTTATATGGATACATTACTGATACATTCAGAATTTGCTAATTTTTTGTAAAATGAATTTGTTTACTAAAAAAAAAAAACTCATATGTAACATCAATGGAACCATTTCTAACATTACCTTTCAGAGCCACAATGTGCTAAAACATAATGAACCAAATTTCTGAAACTGTGATACAGCTGAAGCATTTTAAGAGATTCTATCACTTTTCTTTTTCTTTTAGAATCTTCTACAATAATCTTAAGGTGTCCGATTATGGGCTTTAATGTATGATATATCTGTTAAATAAACAATAATATACAACATAAGTTTAATAATTTCACATAATAAAAGTAAATGGAACGAACCATTCTGCACATAGAAGTGCAAACCAACAGATAGTTATATTGATTCAACACAAAAAGTGAATAATAACTTGCATGAAATATTCAAATTTTTTTTTCAGAAAAAGTGTTCTGTACATTTTATTATTGTAAATGCATATTTTTTAAGTCATAAAATAAATATAGTAGTGAAACATAAAACACAGAGAAAAATTACCTTAAAACTGACTTATTGAGGACATTCATTTATTTTTGATAAAACAGGAGAAAAAAACCATTATACACATTTTAAAGCAACATCATATCAGCATTACCAGTCACATCACAGGTTAGATCAGGGGTTGGCAAACTTTCGGTCCTCGAGCGCACAAAATAAAATTTTAAATTTTTACCTGGCGCCACCCATTCAAACGTCATTTTGCAAACTAGTTTTGTTTAAAAAATATATAATTTTATTAAAATAAATAGCAAATATTTATAATTTATACTCTTTACACACACACACACATATATATATACATATATATATATATACACATATATATATACATATATATATATATTATATGTCAGTGTGAAATTTGTAATTCGTCTAACTTATTAGAATTCATAATATAATTTGAGTTGCATGCACTTAAACAATTATCTAAGTGCTCATCAGTAAGTTTTGAATGATATTTTGACTTCAAATAAGTCATATTCAAAAACAATGTCTTACAATGACAGGTACTTGAGCAATAAGGATTTATCTTTACCACACATGACTTTAAAATAGGATACTGATTTCTGTTTACCAAACTGCAAAATATCTTATTAGTATCTTAAGATTTTAAAATAACATCATTTTGCAAGCTTACTATGTCTAAGTTTTTCTACTATTAGGATGAAAATAGTTCAAAATTGCTGTACCTTGTACATTCAATCCATTATGAACCCATACGCATGCAACAATTTTTGGTGTCACAAGTGGGATTTGAATGCCACTTACTAGAGCGATGGAAGAACAATTGAGACAGCTCGTATCTGCTTTTGCTGCATTTCAAGAAAAGATGGAAGCTGGCCAAGAATCCGTTAAAGAAGAGATGAGAGCCATTCAAGAAAAGCTAGGAGCTGGTCAAGTTCCCGTTAAAGAAGAGATGAGAGCTGTTCAAGAAAAGATGGAAGAATCTGTTAAGAAATGAAGGCTGTTCAAGACAAGATTGAAGCAGATCTAGAGGAAATGAAAAGAGAAATTACCTGTGTAATAGAAAATAAGTTCGAGGCTATGGAAGGCAGAATTGACGTTGTTGAAAACAAAGTTAAACACATTGAAGGAAGAGTTTCTACTGTAAGAGAACAAACAGAAGAAAGAGTTGATTCTGTAAAAGAACAAATAGAAGGAAGAGTTTCTGATGTGGAGCAATGAATCGAAGGAAGGGTCTCTGCCGTACAACACCAAATCGAACAACAAATTGATGACAGGGTTTCTGCAGTTGCCAAAGAAGTTGATACTTTAAAGAAATTCGTAGCGACAGCAGGGAGCAATTTAGATGGTCTTAAATTTCTACCCATGTCTGCTCGATTCTCTCTGAAGCTATCGACATAGGATGGGAAGACCTCCTGGCAAGTGTGTAACACACAATTTTCTACATTTGCAGATACGAATGAATGAAATTCCCTAGCTAAGGCCTGTCATCTCACCGCTTCTCTGAGAGCAGATGCAGTGGATATCCTTCAAACTCTTCCCGAAAACCAGAGGCTAGATTTTGAAGCTTTATTCGGCGCGTTGAAGCTGCGCTTTGGGGAGAAATGCTGAAAAGACTATAGTAGGCTTCAATTAAAATCCCGCCAACAGAAGCCCATGGAAACACTCCATGAGCTCGCCACGGATGTTGAAAGGCTATCTCACCCCGTGTTTTCGGAATGCCTGACAGAAACAAGGGAAATCCTGTCCTTGCAATATTTCATCAACAGCATCCTGGATCCTGAAATACAGAAAGCACTGCGAATGGCTGATGTGAAGGACTTAAAAAGTGCTCTGGTGTACGCCATAAAATTCAAGGCAGCCCAGCAAGCAACTCGCAGAGACCGGCACCTAATCAGAGCTGCGCAAGTCCTAGTGCCAGTGGATCAAATGGCTGCTCGCCTAGATGAAATAACAAGACAACTGAATGCCTTGCAACAGAATATTGGTGACAAGAAACCGACCGTAAAGTGCTGGAAATGCGGTGCTGAAGGGCACATACAAAAAAAACTACAGAGCACCCCAGGGCACAGATGTTAAAACCGTGCCTATCAGGAAGGAGGGACACTAATTATTGGCCATCTCGCGAGGCAGAGGTTGCCAGAGAATGAAAAGCTCCAGTTTAAAGCGCTTCAGATTTTTGCAGTGTGTGGCGGCAATAATGGACTTTTCATCATGGGACACACCAATGGAGTTCACTGCAATATGATGATTGACAAGAGAGACATCATCCGAAAGATTTGGCTCAACAACTCAAAGGTAAACTTATCTAGATGCTACCCTGCATTGCCCTCCCGACTGTGTCCGGGGAGAAGATTGACAATGGAGGAAAATTAAACGTTAACATCACGTTTGGAAGAACCGCATACCATCACAGGGCATATGTACCAGAGATTGCAGACCCTTGAATACTCGGATTGGACTTTCTAAGGGAATACAATTTTTCCTTGGACTTTAAAAATAACGAATTCCATTCTGTCTCTGAGGACATAGCCTTATTCGGAATTAATGATGAAGGAGTGAAATCTGTAAACAAAATCACAGCACAAGACAATAATATCACAATCTCAGCAAGAACAGAATTTTTACTTCCTGGATCTATAGCTGAAAATAGAAATTTCTGCTACGGCATCATAGAATATCCCAATAACTGTAACAGCCTGAAAGGAGTACTAGTAGCCTCAGCCCTTATCGACCTATCCAGAACAGTTATTCCGGTGAGAGTTGCCAATGTAACTGAGAAGGCGAGAGTTATTAAGAAAAGTGAAGTGGTGGCAGCATGTACTTCAGTGACCAGAGTTAAACAAAACTTTAACCCTCCAGAATCCGGGTCTTCAGAGAGCATTACATCGGAGCTATTTCAGAATGCGCAATTAAGTGATGATGAGAGGAATACTGCCGAACATGTCATTCAAGAATTTCAGGATGTTTTCTCCCACTCGTCTTCTGAAGTGGGTCAAACCAGTTAGACTCATCATAGAATTGATACTGGAGACCACCCACCAATCAAGCAACATCCAAGACGTCTGCCGATAGCTAAACAGGAAGAGATAGGAAAGCTTCTAAAGGATATGTAAGAAAGCAATGCCATCGAACCTTCAGCAAGTCCCTGGGAATCTCCCATTGTTCTGGTGAAGAAGACAGTTCAACCAGATTTTGCATTGACTATCGCCGGCTGAACGAGGTTACGAAGAAAGACAGCTACCGTCTTCCTAGAACTGATGACATTCTGGACACTTTTTCTGGTAGCAAGTGGTTTTTGACGTTAGATCTAAAAAGTCGATATTGGCAAGCAGAGATCCATCCTGAAGAAAGAGAAAAGATGGCATTTACTACCGGAAAAAGACTTTGGCACTTCAAGGTGAAGCCATTTGGATTATGTAATGCACAGGCAACATTTGAACGCCTCATGGAGACTGTTTTGAAAGGTCTTTCCTAAAAAGCCTGTCTGATGTACCTGGATGTCATCATCGTCGTCGAGAAGAGCTCCAGAAAACATCTAGAAAATCTTAGAAAGGTGCTTCACAAACTGAAGAAGACAATCTAAAGTAAGTCCCACTAAATGCAAATTATTCAGGCAGGAAGTGACTTACCTCAGACATGTCATCTCTGCTGAAGGTGTGTGCATGGATCCTGAAAAATTGCCAGCAGTTAAAGACTGGAAATATGCCGAAAATATCCATCAGCTGAGAAGCTTCCTAGGGCTTTGCCCCTATTGTAGGAGATTCATGAAGGATTTTTCTTCCATTGCAAGACCCCCTTCACAAGCTGACAGAGAGCAAACAAAAGTTCTTGTGGACAAAAGATTGTGAGGATGCATTTAATAAACTGAAGGAAGCTTTAACATTGGCCCCAATCCTGACGTATCCTCAGCTCGACAAACCATTTATTCTTGACACTAATGCGAGCAATGAGAGTGTCAGTGCTGTTTTGTCCCAAGAAATTAACAGCCAAGAACGTGTAGTGGCTTACTGGAGCAAGTGCCTGTCTAAACTGGAGAGGAATTACTGTGTCACCAGGAAAGAATTGCTCACCATAGTTAAAGCCATAGAACATTTCCATCATCATCTCTACAGTAGAAAATCCTTACTCCACACAGATCATGCTTTGTTGATCTGGCTTTCAAATTTCAAGAATCCTGAAGGTCAAATTGTCAGACTCCAGGAACATGACATCGCTATCCATCATCAGAAGGGATTATCACATGCAGACGCCCTGTCTAGAAGATCTTGCCCAGAAAACTGCCGATATTGTTCCATTGTTGAAGCTAAATGCCAGCTGCTTAATCCAGTTGCACGACAAATTACAACATCAACATTGGCTGATCCAGACCCATGGAGTGACAAAGAAGTCAGGAAAGACCAGCTGGAAGACTGTGACATTAAACCCATAATTGATTTAATGGAGTCCTGAAACAGAAAACCCACCTGTCAGGACATTTCGAGCTGTAGTTCCATGACAAAACAATATTGGGCTCTCTGGGACTCACTCCATATTCGAAACATCATCTTGTACTGGAAATTCGAATTGGATGATGGAAAGACATTCTGATGGCAGCTGCTACTCCCAAGATCCCGGACATCCTTAAAGAACTACAGGCCACTTCAGAATAATGAAGATCTTGCAGAAAGTTAGGTAGCGCTTGTACTGGAATAATGTAAAGGATGATGTGCAAAAGTGGTGCCAATCTTGCAATGCCTGTGCAGGTTGGAAAGGACCGAAGAAATACTGCTGAGGCAAGTTGTAACGTTATAACGTCGGAGCGTCTTTTGAGCGTATCGCCATTGACATTTTAGGGCCTCTGCCACGAACTGCTGATGGCAACAAATACATCCTCGTTGTCATTGATTACTTCACCAAGTGGTCTGAAGCATATCCTAGTCCTGATCAAGAGGCTGCCACAGTAGCAGAGATGATGGTACAGCAATGGATTTCAAGGTTCGGAGTGCCTCTTCAGTTACATTCAGATCAGGGATGGAATTTTACCACGGCAGTAGTCAAAGAACTCTGCAAGCTACTCGGCATTGACGGAACCCAAACGACGTCTTTACATACCCAGTCGGACGGCATGCTAGAGAGGTTCAACCGAATCATCCTTAATAACCTCTCATTAATGGTTTCAAGAAACCAACAGGACTGGGACAAGAAGTTTCTACTGGCATTGCTGTCTACGAGACCACTGGCTATTCCCCATCTCAGATGCTCTTTGGTCGTGACCTTCATCTGCCTTTTGATCTTTTGTTTGGTCGCCCTCTGGATGTACCTTCATCGCCTGAGGAATACATTCAAGATCTCCAGGCCCGGTTTGAAGTGATGCACAACTTTGCACAAGAGCAAATCAACTTGGTGACAGAGAAGATAAAGACCCAATACGACACCAGAGCTACTGGATATCGTTTCAACAAAGGACACAAGGTGTGGTTGTGGAATCCGACTTGACAGAAAGGACTCTGTCGGAAACTACAGTCACCTTGGGATGATGTGTACACGGTCCTAAACAAGCTGAACAACGTCGTAGTTCGGATCCACAAGTCATCGAACTCTAAGCCTAAAGTTGTTCATTACGACAGGTTAGCTCCTCAATATGATCATAGTACGTTGTGTAAATAATTGTAAATAGTAATGCAAATAGTATAAGACCATGGTCCTTTTTGTATTTAGTATTTGATTTGTTTTAAGTTACTTATTGCAATTAATGTTTATGTTGTTTGTTATTATAATGAAATGTTTGTTATTGCATTGATGCCTTAGTTGTAAGTTTGACTTCCTGTCCAGGGATTGTACTGCCTGGGACGTGCAGTCCTTGGGAATGGGGAAATGTTATGGATTTTGTATTTATTTAGCTACTTTAATGGAACTGTAATTAAAATTGGTATATTTTCCTGTGCAATGCAGCGCGTGACGAATTTGATGAGAACTCATGCATTTAATATTTAAGATAAGAGAATGATCTCATGCTGATTAAAAAGCTTATAAAAGCCAGATTAAAAACGTCTCAGTTCAGTTGTAGCTGTTTTAAGCAAACTGTTGTTTACTTAGCACTGTTTTTTGATTGCAGTAAGTTCGCTGTGAGATCGAATTAGTTTCCCTGTATTTTGAATTTGTGTTTTATTTAAAGCTGTAGTAGTTAAAAATATAACTACTGAGAGATTTTGCAATATTGTACAAATATCGCTGAAGAAATATTTCAGCATTTTGTTTTATTTCTTGTGAAAAAAATGAATTTTATTAACTTTTTAACGACTTGTGCATTCAATCCATTACGAACCCGAACATACCCAACAATATTTTAATAATTAAGTAGAAGATGTAGTCTTATTAAACATTGGTGATAATTTAGTAAAAAGAATCAAAATCTGTGAAGGCAGGAATTATCATTTGGAATCTTTGCAAAAGAGCAAATTGATATTTCAGAAACTAGCTCGATAGGTCTTGGTAAATGTCTTTTTCTCCTAGTTTGTTAATTCTTACAATTTAAGTAGCCATATTATTTTATCACTTAACTTTGTAAAATATATGTGTACACTTACCACATTATCTAATTTTTTCAGAGTTATTTTGGTATAGCTTATGGTCCAAGCACTAAAAAATGGGAAAAAAAAATATGAATGAATCCATAAAACCACAAATTAAATAAATTTCACAATTCTGTTACTACAAAATTTTTAATATCTCATTAATTAAAAAGTCAGATTAGTTCATGAAAAATAATTAATTAACAACTAAATGTATTGCTAATTGTTAGGATACTAATGGAAATTAAAATAAATTGATTTTAATGAAGTGGAAATTGTACTACATTACTTAAGGATGATTAACTATGACTACAACAAATTCTGAACCAGAACTTACCTAATGAATATATCATCATATGTGACTTGATTTCTCAAGTAACCTTTTACAGTTTCATTCAAGATATCACATATTTTTTCTACACAGCAGTCATTTTCCTCCATTTCCATTAATCAACAAATAATTAATACATTACTAACAAAGTCATGATACTTTTTCAATCAGAACTAATTGATTTGCCACAGTAAATTATAACAAAACTAAATTTAACTAGAACAATCTGATTAAAATAACTGAAAAAATATTTTATGCTTTTCATTAGTATTTCTGCAACAACATTAATTTGATTGTAGCAGACCAAACAAATTTCCAATATTAAAAATTAGGAAAATATTGACTTATTTAGAAATTACTATTTCAGAAATCTAAGGTTTAAATACTTTACACTCAGTAATTTTAGAACACTGATATATCCTTAAAGAAAACAATCAAATGATGGCCTATCAAGGGGCTGACAGACTGAAATTTGCTTTACTTTTACTGTCAGCTATATATAGGCTATGACTTTGCTCATATAAAAGGTAAATACACGAAAGTTTTTTTTTTTTGGCAAGTTCTCCGTGTAAGTATGTTCTTCATAAGAATGTAGCTTACTGCGCTTTGTTAAGGTACAGGGTATTTAAGGTAATTCAAAAGTTCTTTTAACAGACAATTTTCCCTCTCTTTTAAACATGTTATTAAGAAACTTCTTTAAATTACCATTCATATGCTTTATTTTTCTTAAAAATTTTCATTCATGAATAATTCATTCTATCTAGTATGCTTTTTTTGCATCTTTATTTCATATTTATAAAATATCAAATCAAATCAAAAACATTTTTACACATTTTTATATTTTAAAGAGAGACTTTTGTAATGATATTTTATAAATAAAATTCTAATTTTGAACCTAGAGGAGGAATATTTTAATTGAAATAATTTTAGAAAAAATGCAGTATATGGTAACACAGGTGTCAATTACAGAAACAGTTTAATGAAAAAAAGAACGGAAAATAGTTTTTACCATTAATCCTTTTTTGTAATTACTAATAATTTTTAGGTACCAATAATATCCCTCTTCCTAAAAGTATAACAAAAACAATTTTTTATAAAGAAAAAAATAAGTCATTGGAAAGTCAGTCATTTGCCTGGAATATTCACAAAATGCTTTTTATCACTTTTTAAAGAAGAAGTAAAATAGGAGGAATTAATTCAGAACTACTAAAGAAAAAGTACATTCAGGGAAAATTTTCATTCCATACATTTTTATAACAATACAACATATGCCTCTAGTGATAAAACTGCTATATTTTCATTTAATGAATAAAAAAAACGTGCTTTTACATTCAAATTCTCTATCACTAATAAAGATCTTAAGTTGTAGAACACATTCTCACTAAAATTTTGTGGTGTACAATTTAAAGGTGTATAAAAATAATATTGCAATTTTGAATCCTTTTTCAGCATTTGAGTCTACTGCATGCAGTTAAAAATATATGTAATGTAATTAATATTTAATTTACTTTCATTAATAATGCACAAAATGAATTTAAAATTTATTGCTACTTCATATTA
>KK114655.1:84496-109634 GCA_000611955.2 Stegodyphus mimosarum
AATTTCTTTCATTAATAATGAACAAAATGAATTTAAAATTTATTGCTACTTCATATTATAACTATAAATTAATTAATTATTTTATTATATTATTAGAATAAGTTTTTTGTTATTAATTCAATTGTTAAAAGTGATGTATAGCTATGAGTGCATGGTAAAAATTTGATTATAATTTCATTCACATGATGATGAGATATTTGTAGAAAATCATTTTAAAAAGATTAAAAAAAATGTAATACCTTGAAGAAGAAAGAAAGATCCAAGTGTTAAAACAAATATTCACAGCTCATTTAATTTTTTTTAAATGAATAATATTTAATTATAACCACAGTTATGTTTTCTTTATTCTGTGAATACTAATATACTGTACATTTAATCCTTTGAATGAGATGCTTTCTACTATCTTTGAAATGCATTTTTCAAGTACTTTTGTTTTCAATCTATATAATAATTTATTGTCTAGCTTCCCAACTTATACACAATGAGATTGATTTCTAGATATAGTAGAATCTGATATGTTTTTAACCTAAAATTGTGCGGGCTAGACAGTTTTAGGGATTACATGTTAATGCTTGAATTTTGTATATTGTTTCCCTTTCTAAATTGTACTTAAATTTTGATTGTTTCCACTTGAATAAGTTACTAAAAATATCCATATCTCAAGAATTATTTAATAAGATTTGTTAAATACAAAATTATTGCAAGTTTTAAACTAATTATAAACAAATAAAATAATTTTAGTACAAGGAGAAAATGCAATAAAGAGAAAAAAGATAAATTACAAAGAACTGTTTTGTAAAAAAGAATTCTGTAGTAAAAATGCATCAAAATATCGTAAAATTTGCGATATTGTATGCACTGTAAATATCTAAATACTTTTGATTGCATTGCAGTTTTCTTGTACTGTTGTAACACTGTATACTGTTTTATTTATTTATTTATTTGTTGCTGTCAGGTAGATAATTTTTAAGTTTTTTTTTGTGTGCAATTAAATTTGTGGCTACACTTTGTATATAAAAAAGCATTTATTTTTTGGAAAGAACTGTAGATTTTTCAATCCTGAGTCCAACAATCTTTAAAATGTAAAAATAGTTTAGATAAAACTCTTGATGTAGACAAATACACTCATAACAGACCTTGGCGACAAAGCCTTTATTGCTAGGCTGGTGTCATTTGGCAGTAACTAGCCAACTTTGCAACTTTCAGGAAGATCAGGAAAGCACGTTTTTATAGATGCCTTATGACCAATTTTTCTTGAAGCTTCTAGACACCCATGCTACACTATATAAATATGGCTAGGACGAGAGAGTTGTTATCCAGCTGCAGGACTTAGTGATTAAAATATAATAAGCTGAATTGTATTTTGGAGTTTTCTCTGTAATTGGTTTTGGAACTCAATAATATTTTTTGAGTGTTAAAGAGGAATGACTTAATATCTGCATTTTCATTGAACTATCTACAAGCTATTTTATTTTGCCGTATGACAATAATAAATTGTTATTTATTTTCATTCTGCTTATCTCGAGTGATTATTTAGAAAGACAGAAAAAACTTTCAGATTTTATGTTATGCCCAAAGAGACATCTTTTTAACATTTTGTGTGTTACCTTTATTTATTAAATATTATGTTCTTCGCACTTAAAATTCAAACCAACAGCAATATCGCACACACACACACATAAAAGAAACCTCACACATAAAATATTAGTGCTTAAAGATGCATGCAATGTTAATGTTAATGGAACACTTTGAAATTACTGAGTTTGTTAATAAAAAATTCGTTAAAGTTTTACAAAATATGAAATCGATAATAAAACAAATTTCAGATTTTGGCTTCCAGATCCCCATATTCACACGGAGGACTATGTTATGAAAAATTTGATGATGTTAGGTACCACTGTTTTTCCACAATGCAAGAAACATACATACATTCACGCAAATTCTTCATTATTTAATTTCTTTAAATGTAATGCAGGGTTCTAATATTTGTTGGCAACAATTTGAAAAGTGATTCAGACTTTTATAGTGAACCAATGCAAAATGCCCTTCTGGGCTAAAAAGAAGAAACTGTATATCCACTGTGAAATTGCTAAGTTAATTTTTCTGTGGTTAAACAAGAGAATAAATAAATAAATACATTCTTTATAAGACACAAAAGTAAAGTTTTCTTAAATTGAATTTCCCTGATAACTTTGCCATTAGGATCTGTACTTATTTTTGAATGTAAAACAAATGAAATTTTGATTTTATTTGTTTACATATGTATGTTTGATTGCATATATAATCAGATTGATGGCATTATGAGCAGTTGATACAGAAAAAAGGAAATGAAGTTTTAGATTTATGGAGAGAAAAACTTCTCTGCTCTGAACCTCTTTTTATTATGTTTCCACTTTTAATCCAGAAACATCTTTAGTTTAGGGATGCTATTTTTAAGAACCTATCCTCATTTATAGCCAATGGATGCATTTAAGTTGTCTGAAAAAGTTGAGAATAAATAAATTTTTTACACATGTTGATCATATAAACTTGAAAAACAGCATACGAAGTAGAAATTTTTGAACCAAAAGTAGGGATTTATCTAAAATGGAAAAATTAGCAGATGTTTTCAATTTCTTCCCCTCTATAAAACACATGCAAAAAATATATAAATTTAATATAGCACAAAATTGCTTCTTTAATCAAAATATGTATTAAGTTAACACTATTTTTGTTAAAAAATTTCTTTGCATAGACATGCAAGAAAAAACTGCTAATAAATTTTCCATGCTAAATATTTTGAAAATCAAAATTTAATTTGTTTTACATTCAAAAATAAGTGCAGATTACAGATATTCACAGATTAAGTAGTTACAGATTATTAGAATTCAACAATAATTAAAAAAATGATACTAAAATATTTCAAAGAAAAATAAAGTATACAAAGAGAGCGTGTATATGTATCTTATGATGTAAATAATTATATTATTCAAAAGGTTAATTGACTAGACCTGACTTTAGTGTTATTTTCAGAAGTATAACTAAGATTCTAAAATAACCAATGTTCATTCTAATTTTAAGATGTATTATGTTAAATGAAATAAGAAAGCAAAAAGGTTTTTTGGGATAAAAATTTCAGTTTGAATTTTTCATAAAATTTCCTATATCTTTACACTTTTTAGTTCCAATACTTAACACAATTTAATAATAATATCCAGTCAAATAAATGAATTTTTCACATAAAAGTGTACTTAAAACAAAACTGTTTATAAAATGAATCATTTTGAACAAAATATAACTTTCAGTAGCACAATTAATAATAATAATAATTTAAGATTCTAGAATCCTCTATTAATTGAAATATCAGATTTTCATTATTAATAAGAAATAAGCAAAAGCTTAATTTATTCAAATCATACTTCAATAATCTTGTATAAATCAGGCTTCTGATAACACGTTTCCATTTTTGCACATATCATATACATACACCTAAGAAATACAATAATAATAAACTGCAAGTAGAAAGTGTACAAAGAGGTAAATGAAGAGGATTATGCAAATAAACACAACTATTTTAAATTATCAAACAAAATACAAACTACAACTTCTGTCTGAACACATAAAGACAGCAATATTAATTATGCAAAAGACACAAGAAAAGGAAAAAAATAAAAGGACAACTGAAGGAAAAAAATAAAAGTTATGCAAGTTAAATAATTGAAAGTGATGAAAAATTTAACTTTTAAGGGCATAAAATTTTCAACTAGCCAAGATGAAATTTTTTATTTATAAATAATAAAGCATTTTTAAAAAACCACAAGCATACATTTGTTACAGAAGTCCTATTGCTTTACATTATAAAAATATATCTGGTAAATAACCTTGGAAGCTTTTATTTTCAAAACTTTTTCTTCCTTCAAAAATCATTTTGAAATTTGCAGTAAAAATGGTATTCTCTTGCATATCCTATTCATATTATATAGTTTAAAATGAAATCTTTCTCTACCATTTAAATTAATTCACAATTGTATAATATAAAATATATATATTTGCAAATATAGTAACAAAAACAATATATATATACATATATATATATTAGTGTTTATATATATATATTGCTTTTATTCTTATTTGTTTTTATGATACAGGAATATGTAATTTACTCTCCAGACCAGCTCCAAGCATAAGCAACATAAGCAGCTCTCTAGGGCACTGATTTTCAGAGGATACCACTTAAGCTGTTCTCATAAACAAAAACAAAATTAATATGCTTAATTTATGTACTCAGTAACTAGATCTCTAAAAATGTTGGAACTGAGTCTGTTACCAAGGATTTTATTTATAAAATAAGAATAATTTAATATTACACAATTATTATACACCTATCTAAAAATTTTTTTATATACAAATTTGTTAAAAATTGATGTAGAATTAATATGTTTCAATCTGTGTTATACATACGTTGCAACATATGCATACTAGATATTATAAATTTCTATTCATATTATAGCTATTATAAAAGAAAATCTTTCTCTACAATTTCGATTAATTCATGATTTTTATATTTATAAATTTGATTATGCAGTAACTTAATTCTGTTATGTATATGTTGCAACATATATGAGTACATAACAGAATTAAGTCAAGAATTTAACTTGCTACAAATTTTTTATAAATTAAAAATGTGTTATAAATGCTTTTTAGTTAGGTAATACATTTTAAATACTTACTTCAGCATGCAAAATAAATCATCTTGCATCTGCATATTTTGTATTTGAAAATTGTCATGCAATTTTCGTAACATATCTAAAGCATATTCAAAAACGTTATGTATGCTATTACAAAGGGCTTCTTCTAGATACATTTCAAGTGAATTTTCAGAGACATTAATCATCAGCATTTCCAAAAGGAACTTAAGGAAATAAAAACTAATGTGATTCTCTTTTCGAATTTTCAGTGTTGATGCTACTAGCCATGAACTGTTGTGAGAGAAGATAAAATGTATAATATATATATGTTGAAAAAATACAATTTAAACAGATATACTCACTAAATAACTTATTAACATACTAATAAAAATAATTTGCTAATAATTTGAATAAAAGCCATAAAATACCCAAATAACATAAAAACGTTTTCCTAGCTTTAAACACATGAAAAAAATTCATGTATACAATTAATAAGCATTTAGATATAAATATAAATCTTTAAACAATTAACACACAAAAAGAAACTATTTAAATGAACTTCAGAATTACATATAATTATTTAAAAATTAAGGAACAAAAATGTTATGCATTACACACACAGAAAAACCCAATTATTAACAGTAAATTATATGAACTTGAATAAGGAAAAAAGCTAGTTAATTTTTATAACACTGATACAGTCTAACTGCACTATAGTGAACCCATTTTATAATGAACAAACATTTTGATCTCATCCAGTTTCTTTCACATTTAATATTATTTTATATTGTTATAGAGAACTTCCATTTATATCAAAATTGGATATAATGAAATTTCAGAATATCTTCAATTGAAAATTTTTTGTATTTTTCACAATATTTTCCATAATTTTGGCAAGTTTTTAAAAAAATTGCTAAACATTAATATCACTCATGTTTAGGATGTAGGATCCTATCCTTGACAACAGAAAACACTGATGTAATTGTTCTTTTCATCTTCACTCCTATTTTTCTCAGCATTCGAAACAAACACCATGTGAGGTAGGTGTAACACCTAGTTATTGGAGAACCAGGACAAACAAGAAAGATATTTTAAAACACCACATGGTGTCCATTACCATCAAGTCAAAGAATTTGAATGGGCTCCCTGATTCCATTCAAGTTTTTCGACCAAATGTCAGACGAAGCTCTCGTAAAAGCTGATACTATGATAGAAATTTTACTATTAAAGGAAAGAGGAAGTAGTGATAGATTCTTATGAATTTGGAGCTATACTGCTGATTCATCTTTTAAAGAATGGAAACTTTTTATTCTTATCAGTTTGTTTGTTGTAGTATTTAAAACACTGCAACTTATATTTAAGAATTTCATATTCCAATGCAGCATTTCTTTCCCAAATGTTTATTTGGTAGAGTAATAGATACAAATTAGAATAATGAAAATAATTTTTTCTTTTTACATTCTATTTATAGTAACACCACAACATGTGCACCTTTATAAGGGCTACTACCTCTTTGCTTTGCACCATATATATCTTGGAGGGAATGAATGTGTTCTCATTGGACATATGGTAGATTAGTGATGGAAATTATTTTCTCTTTACATATTTCCCAAAATGGTGAAACTTCATGCATTCTTTTACGTAATTTCTCTTCACTCACTCCACAATTTACTATGTCAAATACTCATCTGTATGCTAAGTGATAAATATATGGCATCCTATTGTGAGGGTAGGGTCAGTACTATTTAAAAAATACAGAACAGATGTAGCCAAATCACTGTCAGGAATATAGTTTATCCAAATCTATAATTAGTACCATGTGGAAAAATTTAGACTCAATAATTTCTAATCGTGGGGAAAAAATTTGGATTTAAGGGAAAAGTTTAAAAAGGGCAAGTACAAAGATATTAAAGAAGCATTTTTAAAATGGTTCACCATTCAAAGAAGCCATAATCATTATTTGGACAAATGCTAATTATAAATGTGTATTTTAGATGGAGATGTATAACTGAAGAGGCAGACCTAAATCAGGACTTTTATGCTAAGTAATTTATAGTGTAAAATTATTAATGTATGGTTAACTAAAAAACTACAAAAAAGAAACTTAGTAATTGCAAACAATAATAACTGTAATTAAACATCAGTATGATTTTTTTTTAAATCAGAGTTCTTCTTCGTCTTTCTTTTTGGTAGATATGACAATGCTAACTAGTCTTTTTTTATGATTTATTTATCAATTTTCACACTATTTTATAAGATAATGCATTATTTTAATTAGATCAGATATAGGGAACCAAACTTCTGGTCCTTAAAGTTGGTCATAGTAAGATTCAACTGCATTACAATCTAGAAACAGATTTAAAGAAATCACATAACATTAATCTTGTGTTTTATATAACAACAATAAGAATAATAGAAAGTACAAATGACATGAGAATGCTGTTACTCTACTGCATAACATAACTCCAAATTAAAATTCAGTAACAGATTTGTTAGAGATCTGATATATAACTATGGCTCTAACACTTCCTGGCTACATATGCTGATTAACAATCTTAAAATGTATTAAATTAAAAAGAATGCCACTGCTGGGTAGTAAGCAGGTATAAAATTTGGCAAATAATATTCCATTATTTATAAAACAAATAAAAGATATGAAACTATTTTATTAAATGCTTCCTAAGTAAACCAATCAATGCTTAAGAAAATGTAAAAATCCCTTCTGGTTTTTCATATTAATGGGACAAAAATTATCTAATAAAAGAGCATAAATTACAAGTTTTTGTAACTTACCTTTGATACAGATTGACATAAATTTTATCATAAAATTAGAATGAAAATACAAACATGACACTATCTTATAATACGAATATCATGGATTTATTAGAACTTTCATATAAAAATAATGCATATTATTAAAAAAAATGACAAAAATTTGTTATCATGTTTACATCTTAGCACTGATTTTTATGATAATTTTGAAACAACCAGTAAATATGAACTAAAGCAGTTCCTTCAGAAAATCATTGGACAAGATTGCATGGAATTTCAGATGGTTTCTGTGCAGCTCATTCCAGCACTTTATTTTTAATCCAAACATTATTTTGAATGAAACATTTTACTATGTTTTGAAATATTTGAAATGCTTCAAGATATATTAAGATGTATTTATATAGGGAGCTTACTCAGTTATGGCAAAGCACACGAGGGCTATCTGCCTAAGGGGAGGGATGCCTTCGTGGAGGACTTTCTAAGGGAAACTGGTTCGTATACACGTTACACATGGGGAAAACCACGAAAACACCCATGCAGCCAGCCCGTTCGCGGGATTCGAACCTCGGACCGAACTACCAGTGTTCAGCGTCTTTACCGCTCGGCCGCTGGTGGGCCTATGTATTTATATAACTACAAAGCTAGTAATCATTGATTTGCACAAAAGCTAAACTATTCAGCAACTACATATTTAAGAAAATATCTGCAAAATTTCAGACTGCTTTAATAAATATAAATTATTTAAAAATGATTTAATTTTAATGAAGCTATACCTTTCAACAAGAAAAGAGAAAAAAGACTGTTATTTGTAGCAAAAACAGACAACTATGATTTTTGGAAAAGGCAAATTCTGGTCAATGAACAAAATATTTTTATAGCATCTTATTTTTAATTATTATTCATTAGTTAAAGTAAATTTGTTCTTTGGTGTACTATTGAAAGTTATGATATTTGTTAATTATTTATAGTTCATGCCTAAGATGTTTTTTCAATTTTTCTCTAAGTGTATTGTTTCACTGAACATAGAAAATCCTATCCTGCCAAATTGATGGATGAGAAGAACCAAAAGAATCAAGAAGTAACCCATGTCATTGTATGAAACATACAGGCATTTAATTTGTGTTTCATATGCTTTCACATACAGCAGATTTTCAGAGTGTTGCCACTTCAATACTAGTCAAGTGATAAAAGATTGCTAAATACTGGTAGTTAGTTCAAACACAGGAGAATGGGCTCACTGCATAGTTGGTTTTCGTGGTTTGCCCAATGTGTAGTATGAATACAAGCCAGTTTCTCTTAGAATGTCCTCTATGAAAGGATCCTCCTTAGGCAGACAGCCCACTGTGCTTTTCCATGTACACTGACTTAAGAGTGTTGCCATTCAGCAAAGTATAAGGTCTTTAATTTATCACTGAAACCTAATCTGTATATTATTAACAAATATAAGGATCTGAAAACACTATGCTGCTATGGCACAAATCAGACTTTTAAATTTCTGTGTGACTCTTGCACACAGCCAGTGAACAATGCGCAAAGCAAAGGATCTTTCAGATTAAATGTCTCTTAGTAATAATAAACTGAAGAAGTCAAAAACAATAAATGCAGCTATTAATAATTTAAATTATGATTTTACTCTCTTTTAAATAATGCATCTAATTGATTTAAATTAAAATGCATTTAATTTATAATGCAGTGGAGCTTCATTTATAAGTTTCTTGCTTGATTATACATCTTTATATTTGTTTCATCTGATTCAGTTTTATTTATTCTAGTTGTAAAATATTTCTTTTATATGCCAAATAATTTCAGTAACATGTCACTTTTGCATGACTTACTGCACTGGTTTTACATTTTGCAGTCTCACTGCTTAAGTATTCTTCCCAGAAATGTGGATATAAGAAGGAAACAAAAGCATGAGACATCACAGTCTCATACAGGAGTTTAAAACATGTTCATGAACAGAGGTTACTGTGTTCAGCAAACTATGAGCAGAATTAACTGACACAAAATGTCACGAAAGTGAAAGGCACTTTTGTTAAATGGTAAGATTAAAATCTTAAAAAGAATTTGATGAGATTACTGGTTTGATGAAAACTGAGTAAGCAAAGAAGCTGGATATTCCCATGACAACACAGAAAACAATTGTTTACAAAAGAAAAAAAAGTTGAAGAAAGAGAAGAAATTTATGAACAGTCTACTTCAAAAAAATTACATTTTCAAAATAGACAGTTTCCTGAGGTCAAAGTCATTTAGTTAAAATTTTTCATTTAGTGTTGTGCATACAATATTCCAGCGAATGGTCCCATGCTAATTGAGAAGTCAAAAGAAACAGCACTTCAATTGAATGTGAAGGAAACTTGCTTTTCAACTGAATGGTTGCATAAATTTAAATTGCAGCATGAAACTTCATGCCATATAATAATTGGAGAATAACAAGCACTCCTGCTGAGTCAGTTGAAGAGTGGTTCAAGAAAGTTTCCACCAGAACAAATGGATATGAATTAAGAGGCATTCTTAATATTGAGGAAACTACTCTTTTATTTAACCTAATGGCAGCAAGAACCCTAGCTTTCAGAGGCGACCACTTTCAAAAGAATCTCTCACTGTGCAAATGCTGATGGTGTGGAGCAAATGGCTCTTGGAGAAAATGAACAATGTACTGCTCCTCCTCAAATGACAGATTTCTTGCAAAACGTGAAAGTTGTTTTCTTCCCAACAAATTTCATTAGTGTAGTTTAACATTTAGATCTGTGTGTCATTAAGAATTTGAAAATGTTCTACAAGCAAAGGTGATTCAAATAGCATTTCAAAATATAACTACAGAAAATACACAAACAATTAAATATTCTTGAGGCAATGAATATGATTTCACTTGTCTGGATTCAAATAAAATCACAAACAATTAAAAACTGCATCTTTAAAGAGGGATTTTTGAAGTCATATGGAAGTGTTGATGTTGAAAATGATGATGAAACTGTGATTATGAGTGAAGAAGATTGGAAACTACTGGAATAAGACATTACAATCGAGGAATATGTAAACTGTGATGCCAATGTAATGACATCAAATTTATGCACAGTTGAAGAACTGATTGAAAACATTTTACCAGATGAATATTTAAGTAGCGAGGATGAAGATGAAAATGAAGAAATAATCACACCTCCTTTTCAAAATGATCTCTACTCCACTGACACTTAAGAAATTTCTTTGTAAATAATACAAGCGAGAAAACACTTCATGAACTGAATATGATTTGAAGTGCTTTGCTTAGGATTCAGAATTAAAAGGTATGTCAGATGACAATTAATGATTTTTTCTTTAAAAAAAATTTTTAATTTATTTTAAAATGTTCTCGGGAAAAAAATTTTTACTTATTCAAGATGGTAATCAAATAAAAGTATGACTTTTTTTTTATTAATTTTACAAAAAACATACTGAAATATCTTATGATTTTAAAAATATTAAATTTGTACTACTAAATTAAAAGGTATGTCAGATGACAATTAATGATTTTTTCTTTAAAAAAAATTTTTAATTTATTTTAAAATGTTCTCGGGAAAAAAATTTTTACTTATTCAAGATGGTAATCAAATAAAAGTATGACTTTTTTTTTATTAATTTTACAAAAAACATACTGAAATATCTTATGATTTTAAAAATATTAAATTTGTACTACTACTATAATAATAATAAAATTGCATAATATCAGCAGTAGGTTAGTAGTACAAAAAATTTACAGTTAATATACTTATGTATATGTTTCACATTTTTAGTTAAAATTCCGTTCATATGTCTTTTTCATTTATATGCTGTTTGTAAATGGTTCCTTGAAAGACATATAAATGGGGCTCCACTGTATATCCAACTGTTAATTTTATGATGTTTTGTAGCTTTAGTATAACAAATAAAAGATGTTTGTAATGTCATATGTTATGCAGCTGGTTCAAAGTGGTATTTTATATTTAAAAATATTTTTCATAATTTTAAAACTTTCCATAAAAGAATTCTTTTTGAAATGTTGGACTATAATACAAAACTTTTGTCAGTTTTTTAAAATAAGTAACACTACTATTATTGTAAAGATACAGGTACACTGATATAATAGTTAACTTCAAAATTTTTTTAGTATTCTAAATTTCATTTTTTTAATATTTAGGAATTATTCACCACAATTTCAAATTCCCAATATTTATACAGTTTTAATTATAATCCCTGAATTTTTTTACACGCTATTTTTTTTTTTGTGAGGAGGGATATGTTGCCTAAATGGTTTGAGCATATTTCTAGATGTCCATGTACGTACCTCACTCATGGTAAAGAGATATACTATTTAATAGATAATTTTCAATTGATATATTAAATCTGAAAACTTGCATGCAAAATCTCAACTTGACAAAGGTAAAATAAAGGAATTTTAATATTAAATTTTTAACTTGGAAATATATTCCAGTTAAATACTACAATATTTAAACACAATCTTTTAATAAATGCTTATAAAAAATATAAAAATGAACATATTTTGCCTAAGAGAGTTAAATATGATAACTCATAAAATATATGAAATATATATCTCAGGGCTATGCCAAGATTTGGAGTAAAATATCTGATTATAAAAATAACTTATGAAAGCCATTTTATTTCATTTCAGACTGCTTAAAAAAAGATCACTCTTTAAATTAAATTAGAATAATTATGTAACATCCAGTCTTACTTCAATTTTAAGAATAAATGAATTTAAAAATACATATATATATTTACCATAAAAACTGCTCAATGGAAGTTATCCCATGCTGGATAGCATGCTGCTGAATTAAAGTCAAGGCAGCATTTGGGAGGATTTCCAACCAATTTTTGTACAACTTCGAACTCTATTTTTAGCAAATAATAATTACTGTGTTATGAAATTATTTTATATCACAGTAAAATAATCTATGTACAAGGAAAAAAATCGTCAATTAATAATGTCAAATAAATCGAGCATATATTTTGTACTTCTATTATGGTCTTCATAGAATGCACTTATGACACATAATATATCAGAAATCCTCATTAAGATATCTTTATAACATAAATGCAAATTTAAAAATATTATAAAATTTTTGAGAAAATAATAATCTGGCTTCAAAAAAAATATATCAACAAATAAACGTTGTTTCTCTTTTCTTGTAATTAATTGGTAGACTTTTCTCTTTTGAAATAATTTATCAATTACAGTTATAAAAAATTTCACATCAGTGAATGAATTATTCAAGACTGCACCATAATTACTATTTTTTCTGCATTTCACACAAATATAGATTTAAGTTATAATCCTCAGCTTCATGCAATGCATATTATATATGCTTACTATGGAATAAAATTTTTATATATTAATAAAATGCATTCTATAAAATAAAATGATTATAATTGGCAAGAAATTTCAGAAATTTATAAGAACTAGTATATTAAATTTTAAATTGCTTCTTATTTGCTTTTTAACCACTGGAATGCTGAATTAGATATGAATTAGATCATAACTTAACTCGTATTACTGAATAAATTTTACACTTTTTATTATTAGTGCACACACAAAGCTATCTACTTTAAAGAGAACATATTTCATAAATACTTTCACAAAAATATTAGTTTCTGAATTAGTTAAACCTTTTTTAACAATAACATTAAAGCTACTAAATTAAAAGCTATGATATTAAGAAAAATGAAAAATTTAATTATTTTCACATTAAAGTCTGTAAATTTACCACTGTTTAAAACTTAAATCATATAATGCCTTATATTACTTTAGAAAAAAAATCAAATAAATAAATCAAAATGTTTAAAAACCATTATGATTAAAAACTGATTGTACAATACCTTTCATGACATAGAAGTAAATAAAAAGTACAAAATATGATTCTGCAAAAAAGCATGGAAAATTATAAAGTACCTGGATATTGTCCAATTGTTTTCTATAACATAAAAGCAGAAGGGTCAAATGAATGTAAATATGAAGATGATGATTTTGTCTTTTAAGGCTAGATAGCTGTATATGAACTTGGATCTTTCCTCTTGTGTAACACCTTCGTGCTCCTTTCTTTAATAACCATATAAAATCTTGACCAGTACAGGGTATAGACTGAAACAAAATAGTTCTCTCAAATGCAAGGAAATTAAAATTTTTCCACTTTTCAAGCTGGATGTTACACAATTTAAGGAAACATGTTTATATTATGTTGAAAATAATATTAGGCAAACAGTAGTCATTGTGAAAAATCAACTTTAACTGCTCCACGCAGGTTGTTTTTATAACTCCCGATAGAACTGTAGGTTTCAATACTTACACTGCTCATCAACTGTTGGCTTTAAGTTACTGCATAGCTCGTGGCGTGCTTGTAGCTTGCATACACCTTTCCTTTAATTAGTGCAGAGACAAAATCTGTAAACCATTAAATCAGACAACTAAAATGATCAGGACACATAAAAACAGAACTCTCCTGCATGAATATCCTTCTTCAAGTTGGAAGGATAATGAAGTGAAAGTTGGATTCTCAATATATATATATATGATGATTTCGATGAGCTTAGAAGAAGGAATTAGCTTGCAGTCATCGTAGCTGAGCATGAAGGCTTACAGATGAAGATAACAAAACATGAACTTGAAGAATTTCCAGTCTTTATTTTCACACATTGTAAAACAATCTCCATAGATCTTTATCCAATCATAATGAAATCCGATACATTTCTATGATTCAATCATAATGAAAGATGATAAATTGCTATTTCCATTGATTCTTAAAATTAAGATGCAGGCACTTTAGATGGGAAAGCAAAACGATAAGTTATTAGCAAGGTGGGAAGCTAGCAGAAGAAGGGATGACATATTTGATACTTTGATACTATTGTTATTATTCTGGCATGCAACGGGGAATACCTGTCTCTGCTCTTTCCAGATTCCTGAGTGAATCCTGAATTGGGCCTGATGTCTGAAGAAGTTCATAGATAGTATTCTCCAGATGAGGTATAAGTTGAGGTGGGAAGGATGACATAATTAGCTTGCTGGAGTATTTATACCAGAGTAAGTGTGACTCTTGAGACAAGCTATGATTGGTTAGTATTAGTTTTGGTTTGCACTCTGAGCAACATCCTCTGCTGCTCAGGTAATCCTTCATTTAAGGTGTCAATTAATAATGTATCATTTAATTTTAGACTCACAGCACATTTCTCTAAAATATTTTTCATTGTCATTGAATTTGGAATATGTTATATTTACAAAATCACTAAAATTAACACTTTTCACATGGGCAAAATAAGTAAGAAATTTATCTTTTACTGTTGACCAATCTAATTCGACATATTTTCTGAGAAAAAATGCCAGAGCTTTACCATATATGCATTTAGAAAAAAGTAAAAGTTTGTCTGTATCAGCAATATTTTTAGCTTTATAATTTTTTTCAAATAATAAAAGAAACTTATCATTCAGAATATCACTGCTAGAACCATTGAAAATGTCACACTGAAATTTGTTAATACTAATCGTGGCAGATTCAATTTATTGTTTGTTTTTCATTCTAATTTGTGAACATGTTTTCACTATTAAATTATAATTTTTCTGAATAATTCACTTTAAGTAATTTAAAGAGGAATAAGTAAATAAATTCACTTTAAATTCACAAATCTAAAATATTGAATCACTTTAATCACACACTGAAATTTCAGATTACTGGAATTTTTTTCACATTATACCAAAATACTAAACTGAATCACGGTGCACATTTCTGAAAAATTTTCACCAATCACTTTTCACTTATAACAAATAACACTTGGTAGGCACACTTGCACTCGCTTGAAAACAGCCTGTACACATCTATTGGAAAGCTGCACTACCATCCTGTGCAACTTATAATTATATTGTGATGATTTCTATGAGCATAGAAGGAGAAATTAGCTTGCAGTCGTAGTAGCTGAGTGTGAAGGCTTACAGATGAAGATAATAAAACATGAACTTGAAGAATTTCCAGTCTTTATATTCACACATTTAAATTGATCTCCATAGATGTTTATCCAACCATAAAGAAATCCGATTCATTTCTATGATTCAGTCATAATGAAAGATGATAAATTGCTATTTACATTGATTCTTAAAATTAACACGCAGGCACTTTAGATGGGGAAGCAAAGCAAGGAGTTATTAGCAAGGTGAAAGCTAGCAGAAAAGGGATGATGTAATTAGCTCATTGGAGTATTTATACCAGAGTAGGTGTGATTCTAGAGACAAGCTATGATTGGTTAGTATTAGTTTTAAGAAATAAAGCTTTCAAGTATGAAACTCCTTCTTTTAGAAATGTGCTGTATTGCTGCAATTTTTTTTTTATATTTTATATAAAAGCTGCTTAGAATTTAGAAAAATTACATAATGATAGTGCTGATATTTACTGCATTACTTCAGCTTTTTTAAATTTAAGTTGCACTTTTTATTTATATTTCTAAAATGTAAAATTAGGATGAAACTTAAATTCAAAGTTTATTTTAACACCTTATATTTAACAATCTTCTCCTCTCTCCATCTTCCCAAAGAATATATATATATATATATATGGGGAAGTTGAAGACAATATCACACAGTAAATAATGAGGAATCCTTTTTCCACACCACAAAAACATTTAATAATATATATATATAAAGATACAGATTAAATTGGGATTTAACGGTGCCTTAGTATCTTCTCATGCTAGCTGGACCCGAGAATAATTTTGCATCACTTTTTATATTTAAAGAGTCACACAATGCCTACTTGCACTCATGAACAGAATAAAGGCCATTGTCATCACCTTCATGTGGTCAGACATCTACTTGTCTCCACCTTGCTCTGTCTGCAGGTACACAGGTGATGAATTTTCGCTGTCTGCTGGTGATTCCCTCTGGTGGCTGCAGAACTGTCCGTGCCACCAAACGAACTTTGGTGGTGTCCTCTGGTGGCTGTCCGTACAGCTTCGGCGGCCCTGACTCTGTTTTCGGCCTCAAAAACATGGATCAGCGAGAGAACAAAAGTAAAGGATCTATCGGGAAAAATAAGCATCTGATGATAATTTTCCCCGATACATGGCGTTGCCTCCTCGCGCGTGTTTCTACCCGAGAGTATAAAAAGCCGTTACTCAGCTTTCTTTCCCTTTCTAGATATTTTTGTTCTCCTGATGAGGAGGGACCTATAGCTGCCCTCGAAATCGATTGAGTGTTTTTTGTAAATGTACGCCAAATATAAAGTTGTTTCAGCTAATTTGATTGTTACATTGGCATGGTTCTCTTCTATTGTAACACTCTACACAATTTGCAATAACTTGTTCAATTCATCTTCTAAAGTTAGGATATAAATTTCTATTTTCTGCAGATCTTCTGTTTTATACATTGCAAAGTGTCCTTTGTTGGGGATACTACATATGATTTCTAACTCCAATGCTTCGGGTACCACAAGTAACTCATGATCACTGTCAAACTTGTATAACACACCATTCTTTACTAAGAAATCTTCCTTTAGTCCTTGCTCAGCTAAAAATTTTAGTAACTGGAGATGCTCATCACTTCTTTGCAATTTTGGCAGTAACTTCTCCCTGAGAAGCTGATGATTTGAATTCTTTCTGTACTTTCAGTCATTGAAGCCTTAAGAGATCAGTTGAGCCAAACATTTAGGCGGTTTACGTACATCAAAATGACGTTCATTCTGATTTTGGAAGGATTTCTTCTTTTTGGAGGCATATCTAGCTTTTGGTAACCATCATGACAGCGTTTCTACTCAATGGGTCCATGTGCTTCTGCCCAGATCTGTGTACATGGTCAAATTCTTCTAGAAGTAACACCCATCTTGACACTTTAGGAGTTAAATCCTTCTTGAACACACTCTTTTGAAAAGCATCGCAATCAGTAATCATGACCTTAGATTCCAAAAGGTAATTTCTGAATTTCTTTACAGCTTCCACTATAACTAAAACTTCAAGCTAATAACTAGGCAGCTTCTCTTTGTGCAGGCTAGTTTTTTACTCAGAAAGTAAATGGGGTGTAGCTGTCCATCATCGGACTTCTGTAGCAAAACAGTGCTGAAACCATGACTGTTTGAATCTGTATACAATTCTAGCAATGTTCCTTGTTTGAAAATATGAAGAACTAGACTTGTCGATAAAAGTTCTTTCACTTTGTTAAATGCCTCTTTTTCCTCTGGTCCGAATTTGAATTCTACGCCGTTATGAAGAAGTTCACTTAGTGGTTTCGCTATTTCTGAATAGTTGGCAATATATTTCCTAAAATATCCTGTTAGACCCAAGAAGCTCTGAATCTGCTTAACGTTTTTGGGGTCTGGGAAATTTTGAATAAACCTGGTTTTTTCAGAAGAGAGGCGAATTGTACCATCCTCAGTGATATACCCAAGAAATTCTATTTTTCTTTTGGAAAATTGGCATTTTTAAAACTGATCTCCAAACCGTACTCTTTGGCTACTTTTAAAATGTGTTTTAACTTTTTAAAACCTTCTTCCTCATTTCATGCTGGAGTAACAAAATTGTCCATGTAAGTAACAACAGTGCCTTCTTGAATTAAATCTTTAAACACATTATAAATAAACCTTCGGAACATATTCGGCGATGTGCACAATGCAAAAGGCGCTTTTAGGAATTCGTGAAGACCTGTATGTTTAATGAATGCCAAATATTTAGTGCAGTTTTCCTCCTATTGAACATGAAAAAAATTTTTTTTAAGTCTAACGTCAAAAAAAACCCTTGTTTCACCCAAATGAGCTAAAACCTCTTCTACTTGTGCCTGGGAAAAGAATCCTTTACTACTTTTTTATTTAATTCCCGAAAGTGAACACAAATGCACGTCTTGCTGCATTTTTTTTTTTCTACACAAACAATTGGCAAAGCATATTCTGAACAAGATGGCTTTATAATCCCATCATTTAGCCATTCCTCTATTTGGTCATTAAACAATTTTTTGGTCAGCAAAAAGAATTCTCCTCAAAAGCTGAGAAACTGAAATTTCCTCTTTTAATATTACTTTAATTTTTAAATCTGTACTACGTGGTTTTTTCTCGGTGAACTACTGTTCAGTTGTAGGTTGTTGTTGTTCCTGGGTGTAGTCCTATCTCAGTATAGTAATTGTATCTTTTTTCGAATGTTGAAAATAGCATTGTACAATTTTGTAGAAAATAGTAATTCAGTGAGCAACTGAAGCATGAAGAGATAGCAGTTTTGACATATTCAGAAGTAATGGCAAAGTTCACAGCAATTATTGAGTTCATCGCAAGTGCTAAGTTGAAGAGAAATCCCGAAAAAGTTGAAGAAGTGGTGAAGACCTGGAATTTGTTCAGCAGTCAGGGAGTAACCAGGAACTTGCAAGTCTGCTTTTGGCTGCAGAGAAGGAGTCTTATTGAGTAAGGTGAGATCTGCAGTGTGCTAGGGAAAGGGGCTAGGCTCTTTTTAGTTCCATACTAATTTAGGGGGCTGGCCGAATGAATGAGGGGTGTGGAAGCAGATGAAAAAGTTAAATTAAGCCTGTTACAAGTTTAATTAATAAACAGGAAGGATTAAAAGTTTAAGTTTTTCAAATTATTAGTGCTAAGCCATGCATTTTGATATATTAAATGTAGTATAAATTGATTAAGAAATAAATATTGAGGTTTTTTTTTAGAAGTTTTAGGTAATTAAAAGTTTGTCAAAGGAGGAAATACCTCTATAATACGCTTCTGAGGATGGCAGTGGCTTTTCTCATGGTTTATACTCTTTAATAAGAGTGGAAAAAGTATTGCATAAGGTGCAATCCTTTGCATTAATCTGCGTTAAATCTATTTCTTCCTTGATGGCTGTAGAAACAAAAGACAAAAAGTTCCTTTTCGAAGAGACGGAGTCATTTTTATATTGCGTAATCATCACCTGATTAAAGCAGGTGCCAACTAACCTTTCCATACATGTGTGGGGGCATGAGATATGAGGAGATAACAGACAATATGTTATCAACTCATAAACCATTGCTGCTTTTATTTTGATTTGTTTTTCACTTTCGCATAAAGAAAAAAATAGACTTAGCCATTTCCGCTTGACCCACGTGACTGAAAGAACTTTTAATTTTTATTAATCCAGATGGTATTTTATTTGGAGAAAGAGATTTATTTACAACTATCAATTCACTTCCAGAATCTATTAAACATTTTATTTTCCTACCATCAATCAACAATTCAATAAATTAACTCATTTCTAGCTGTACTATCCGATCTAATTTTTAACACAAACACCTTTTTTTGAGATGAATTTTCTTCCTTTTCGAAACATTTAGGACAGTTTTTTGCAAAATGAAACAATTCATCCTTACTCCTCTTACATAGTAAATATGTTCTCATTTACGAGTTTGCATTCTGAATCCTTCAGATTGCTCTGTGCTTTTTTAAGATTGTTTTTGGAAAAATTAAACCTTTTATTTTCTGGAGTTTCGACTTGTGTGTTACCGATATCAGCTAAGGACTTACCCCTGGATGAATAAAATAAATCACATTCTCTTCCCCATTGATTAGGTGGAAAGCAATTTTGGGCCATCCCGAATACTAATATGTTTCTTTGTTTAATAATCAAGCGTTTTGTACAACTTATACAATGAGATCACACAATTTCTTAAAATCATCTACTTCTCTTAATCTACAATAATAATCAAAAGTTGCACTGAGTCGAGATGCAAACTGAACATGTGACTCAGATGAATGTCTCTGTGTATTTTAAAAATTATTCAAACATTCACGTGGTGTTGGCTGAAATTCCTTCAAGATTAGTGCTTTTAATTTATCATAATCCATGATTTCTTGTTCAGAAGCACACATTAAAACATGACTACATTTATCACCTAATAAATTAATCGACACTTCTGATTTTAACTCCACTGGTATGCTTTTAGTAGTAAAAGCTTTTTCAAGTGACTGAAAAAACAAATGCAGAGCTTTCAGTCTCTGAGGGACAGCTATAGTTAGTGTTTTAATGCTTTTGATGATATTTTCTAAACTTTGCGATGCTGGTTCAGAATCTGTAAACACAGCATGATCCGGATTTTCCCCAGCCAATTGTAGCAGTTTTTGGAGCTCTATCTTCTTCTCAGCTGAGCTAATTTAATTTTTTTTGTGCTCTAATTTTGACTGCTCTTCGGTCACTTTGTTCTTTTGATTCTCTGCAATGACTTAATAATTCCAAAAACCAATTCAGGATCAGTTTTATAAATACTAGCATTCTCAATACAGTATTGATTTCGAATACTTTCGCTCCAGCCCGCACTGTTAGGCCTAATTCATCTGCGATTATTTTCAAAATCTTGCTTGCTGATATTATTTAACACTCATTTTAATAGTAAATTGATACAAAACTACTTTATCTTGCTCGTTTCTTGGTCGAATCCAGCACCAGGCCCTCAGATTTTCTGTGGGGGAAGATGAAGACGATGTCACTGAGTAAATAATTAGGAATCCTTTTTCCAAACCACAGAAGCATTTAATAATAATATATATATATATTTAAAAAAAAAAGCTACAGATTAAATTGGGAATTAACAGTGCCTTAGCGCCTTCTCGTGCTAGTTGGACGGAAGAACAATTTTACATCACTTTTTATATTTAAAGTGTCACTTAGTGCCTACTCGCACTCACGATCAGAATAAAGTTCATTGTCACCACCTTCACGTGGTCCGACATCTCCTTGCCTCCATCTCGCTCTCTCTGCAGGTACACAGGTATCAAAAGAAATGATATGGTATTATATCTCTTGACTTCATGAGACAGCTGATCATACTTAGTACCAATTAAAGGCAATACTTCAACAAACTACAAAAATAATCATTTTACTTACAAAAACAAACCTGGAATGCATCAGTGGTAATTTCTCGTTCTACATCGTAAACTAAACTAACACTCTTTTCTAAAATGAGAAGCACCCTATAACGGCGATACAAAAATCGTTTGTGGGATTTTTCAACACTCCCCACCTGATAATTTTTTCAAAAATTATCACTATTTCAGCATACAAAAGAATTTAAATGTAAGAAAGCAACTTACATATAAATATCAAGTACATTTACCTGATGTAAACATAAACAGCAAAGGGGAAATTCTATAAAATTAATAAACATAGATAACAGCATACAATCAAAATATTACTCAATAAGTAAATATTAATTTGAATTACAAACAGTAAATTATTAGTAATAACTAAATTAATTAACTAAAATTAATGAACATGAAATATAAGGAAAAAATATAAGTTACAAAATTAGTTCATTTTCTGTCTCATAGTTCAAGGGAGTATATCAATTTCACAGGTCTCTTAAAGTTCCCTTTCTTAGTTTTTACCATACATAATCGTACAAGACCATCATGTCCTTTAAAAACTTGAATAATTCGACCTAAATCCCAGAGGAACTTAGATTAAGTTGTTCCTTCAAGAAAAACTACATCACCAGTTTTAAGATTTTTCTTAGTTTCGGGTGTACCGAAGAAATGAGCATTTCTTAACTCAAGAAGATATTGATTTTTCCATTTCTTCCGAAACTGTTTTATAAGTGTTGTCTGATATCCCTTTCATTTTATTAGACTTTCTCCTGTTGAAGAGCTATTCAGGATCTCAGCAAAATTGTATGGATATTCATCCTTATGTCCGATCAATAGAAAATCAGCCGGTGACAGTGGTTCACATTCATGTAAATCATTGTAAACGTATGTCAGAGGATGTCTATTCCCAATATTTTCCACTTCTGTCAGTACAGTCATAACTTCTTCAAAATTCAGTTGAGCTCTGCCTAATATCTTTTTCAACGGTTCCTTAACGCTTTTCATAAGTCGTTTGTAAAAAGCTCCCCACCATGGAGCAAGTTCCACGATAAATTTTCAAGTCAAGCCTTTATTTCCTACAAAATTTTGAAAGTCTGCTCCTTTAATTATGCTGTAAAAATATTGTAAATCTTTGGCAGCATATTTGAAACTGTTCGCGTTGTCTGAATAAAAGGTGTGACAGTTTCTTCTTTTTGAGATGAAATGTCTGACAGCCAAAATGAATTTATTTGCAGACATATTGGAAATGAGTTCTAGATGTAATGCTCATGTAACAGCGGACGTAAAATATACGATGTATGATTTCTGAATGTCATTTATAGACTTGATGTAAATCAGACCGGTGAAGTCCACCCCTGTAACACAGAAGGGTGGAGTTTCAACAGTTTGGTCTTTAGGTAGTTGAGTTGTCATTTGCTTCACTGGTTTTACTGCATACTTTCGACATATTAAACAGTTCCCTAGGACTTTCTTCACCAACAGGCAGCCTTTAGGAATCTAAAAATTTCTGCCTTAATTGTAAAAAGGGAACATAATAACGTTCTGAAAGCAGGAGTTGTAGTAACTTCAGCCAAAACAGATGATGAGTTTTTGCTGCCAGATGATGCCATCTGGTGGCTGCAAAACTTACTGTTCCTACATACACTGGTGTGCAAAAATTAAGGACGAGACGGTTTTTTCAATATAACTTTGTACAAAAGCTTTCCAAATCAACACATTTAATACCGTAAGATCCCCAATACGTAACGACATGGGTAATGTAAGCAACACTTACTAAAAGAGAAATCAGAAGGATAAAAAGAAGCTTTATTGAAAAAGTAGCATGGAGCGCAATGCGACTGAAGGCCGAAACATCCCTGTGATGGGTGTCCAACAAGAAACATCCGGTCTTTAATAGGGGATATGATCTCCCCTGACTGCTAGGCAGGTTTCACATCATTTGTGCATGTTGGATTTGTGGTTGTCAATGAGCTGTTGAGACACTTCTGCTCGTTCCTCTTGTAGCACCAATCGCAGTTTCGGAATCGTTACTGGCGATAAGTTACGTGCTGCCACAGGTCTCCCTAGTAAGTTCCGTACATGCTTGACGGGATTTAGATCCAGAGACCTTGCCGACCAATCCATGTGTTCAATATCTTCACTCTCGAACAGCTCTTCGACAGTAAGTGCGCGATGAGGTGGAGCGTTGTCATCCATGAAGAGGAACTGAGGATCCATAGCCCTTGTGAAAAGATGCATGTAAGGAAGAAGAACCTCGTTACAAAAGCAGTCCCAGGTGACGAACCTCCTTGGGAGATATGAAGGTCGGTTCGGCTACCAAGCATTACACTGGTGTGCAAAAATTAAGGACGAAGTCGAAAAATTAGCATATCAGCTGAACGAAGAGGCAGAGCGGACAGAAAGACCAATCAGGATATTAAGTAAGGTGATGTACGGTAGCACGTGCGCAGATATGCAGGTAGATGTAATGGGGGAGTGTCTGAGTACTATAAAGCATGTTGTCGGTGTAAGATCAGTATTTCTGCCAAAGAGATTGCATGCCGTATAGCAGTTAAAATCCACCGAGTTGCTGCCTCAGCGAGAAATGGCGAATAATCAATCTGTTAGACGACATCTGGATGCTTTTACCCGAGGTCGAATCATTGGGAAGTTGGAGGAAGGCCGCAGTGTGACAAGTGTGGCTGCAGAGTTCGGAATTGCTCACAGCATCGTTTCAAGACTTTGGAGACAATTTCAAACTACAGGAACAGCTATCCGTGGGTTTAGTAGTGGTCGTCCACAAGGAACCACACCCGGAGATGACCGGTATATTGCCTTACAGGCCAGAAAAAACAGGTGGCAGACAGCGGGACAAATCGCTAGACACACGATACAGGCGACTGGACGACCGATATCGCATTTTAGCTTGGCCAGAAGACTGCACGGTGATGGTCTGTTTGCACGACGCCCTGTACGGTGTGTACCTCTAACGCCTGCCCATCGGAGAAGGCGTTCTCTGTGGTGCACGGAACACCGGAATTGGAGAGACAATGAATGGGGACGAGTACTCTTTATAGATGAGAGCAGATTTAGTCTGAGTTGCGATTCTAGACACATACACATCCGGACCGAGCGGGGAACACGGAATAACCCCTTCAACATCAACGAAAGGGACTGTTTTGGAGGTCTCGGAATTCTCGTTCGAGCAGACATAATGCTTGGTAGCTGGACCGACCTTCATATCTCCCAAGGAGGTTCGTCACCTGGGACTGCTATTGTAACGAGGTTCTTCTTCCTTACATGCGTCTTTTCACAAGGGCTATGGGTCCTCAATTCCTCTTCATGGAGACAACCCTCCACCTCATCGCACAGTTACTGTCAAAGAGCTGTTGAAGAACGAAGATATTGAACACATGGATTGGTCGGCAAGGTCTCGGGATCTAAATCCCGTTAAGCATGTACGGAACTTACTAGGGATACCCGTGGCAGCCCGTAACTTATCGCCAGTAACGATTCCGAAACTGCGATTGGTGCTGCGAGAGGAACGAGCAGCAGTGTCTCAACAGCTTAACAAACACATATCCAGCATGCACAAATGATGTGAAACCTGCCTAGCAGTCAGAGAAGATCATATCCCCTAAATTAAAGACCGGATGTTTCTTGCTGGACACCCATCACAGGGATGTTTCGGCCTTCATTCACATTGTGCTCCATGCTACTTTTTCAATAAAGCTTCTTTTCATCCCTCTGATTTCTCTTTTAGTAAGTGTTGCTCACATTACTCATGTCCTTACGTATCGGGGATCTTACGGTATTAAATGTGTTGATTTGGAAAGCTTTTGTACAAAGTTATATTGAAAAAACCGTCTCGTCCTTAATTTTTGCACACCAGTGTATATT
>KK114655.1:109727-150345 GCA_000611955.2 Stegodyphus mimosarum
GTGCAAACAGACCACCACCGTGCAGTCTTCTGGCCACGGTAAAACGCGATATCGGTCGTCCAGTCGCCTGTGTCGTGTGTCTAGCGATTTCTCCCGCTGTCTGCCGCCTGTTTCTTCTGTAAGGCAATATACCGGTCATCTGCTGGTGTGGTTCCTCGTGGACGACCACTACTAAACCCCCGGGTAGCTGTTCCTGTAGTTTGAAATTGTCTCCAAAGTCATGAAACGATGCTGTGAGCAATTCCGAACTCTGCAGCCACACTTGTCACACTGCGGCCTTACTCCAACTTCCCAATGATTCGACCTCGGGTAAAAGCATCCAGATGTCGTCTAACAGATTGATTATTCGCCATTTCTCGCTGAGGCAGCAACTCGGTGGATTTTAACTGCTATACGGCGTGCAATCTCTTTGCCAGAAATACTGATCTTACACCGACATGCTTTATACTACTCAGACACTCCCCCATTACATCTACCTGCATAGCTGCGCATGTGCTACCGTACATCACCTTACTTAATCTCCTGATTGGTCTTTCTGTCCGCTCTGCCTCTTCGTTCAGCTGATATGCTAATTTTTCGACTTCGTCCTTAATTTTTGCACACCTGTGTATATATATAATGTCATAAAAACATGTAGTAATGCTGATGGCATAGAACATAGATATATACTGAAGAGGAACCTTGGCAGCCGAGTAAGATTAAATATTCCACTTTATCAATTTGACATGTGCAGCCACAATTTACTTGGCACTCTAATCATGCCTATTCAAGAACATTTAGACTTTTGATATCGTTGCAATAGGAAGAAAGCAGATGAAAATAGTGTTTTAACAGGAAGATATGTAGAAGCTAAAGTGCACTGTTATCCAATATGGAAGCAAACCAAGAGAGGGTTTTGATTTAGGTTGCTTATTAAGAGAAAGTTTTCAGTTCTCGAAATTCTGAGTTCAGGTTCCAAATTAGCTACATCATCAGCATTATACAAGCCATATGACATAGATTGATCTCGAAATGATATACTTCAGAAAAGTTATTACTATTTTTAGAATAGAGAGGGGGAATTTAGGGCTATTGCTAGTTTAAATTATAATTTTGAGATTTATATATATAAATTCTGTTTCTTAGAGATGGTATATGAAAAAATTTCTTCTTATTATTTATTATGAACTAATAAACTAATAATTTATATATGTATATATACACACACCGACACACACACAAAATAAATAAACAAAAAAAATATATAAAAAATAATTATTCTAGTGATGTAAATGGAACAAAGATGATGTGTTCTGGAATAAAAGTGAAAATCAGATTTCATGTTCTAAAAGTGTAGATGTCAAAAGTGATAGCAAACATCGGGAGAAAAAAAAATTAAGTAGGTTATTACATTTATAGCAGTACCTATTTAAGTAATTTAATAATTTTCTTATTTTTTAATACCTTCTATAAAATAATGTTTATTTAAAAAAAAATTTTGGCAGTTTTCCAGTTTTAAAGTCCTATGGGATTAAATTTGAAGGCAGCTACTTTTTATTATGTTTTCCACTTTTAAAACCTTATTTGTCTTAAATTTGAAGCAATGAAATATATATAACTAAGAAACCACTATTCAAATAATAGCTATTTCATTAGCAATTAAAATATATTGAAAAGTATCAAAATACTTTTAATAAGTATACTAGCCAGCATTATTACTGATAATATTTACAATATTACCAATCTGAAAGATTTAAAAATGGCATATGGCTGCCAAAGAGTACTTCTAATTTAGATTAAAATAACACGCCAAACAACGATTACTTTAGAAGTCAAACAACAAAAATCATGTTATATTTGCAAATTCTCCAACATGAATTCCGATGATTTAATGATCAGTTAAACCATCGAAACTAGTCCTGAAGAATTTATAAATGTAACACTGATTTTTGTTGTTTGACTTTTAAAAGAAACACCATTATAATTTTTCTTTCTTTTACTGCTGAAAACAAAAGTGCCAAAAATTAAGTATTTCATATAGAGAAAGTCGATATATGTAATTCTTTAATAATATAATAATTAATTAGTTAACATAAACACAATAAATATTATTTCAGGATGTACTTTCTAACTTTTAAATTTTGGTTAAAAATAACATACATATTAAATTGTCCCTCCTATGTCCAGAAGTTAGTTGCCACTGATCTAAACAATGCTAAACTTAATCTTGCAATCAAAAAAGAATTAGTTTTTATGGCCTGTCATATTTTTTAAAAGTCAAAATTTTCATACAAAATTCATATACGTGTTCAGAAGAAAATTACTTTCCCTGAAAAAAAATTTTCTCCATCCTAAATCTCACAGTGTAAATGATAGTAAAATAACATTCACCTTTATATCTTGTACAGCATGACCAATAAAATAGTTTCTAGATAGATTATGTGGAACATTTTCTTTGGAACTAAAAAAACAAAACAAAATTAAAAAATTATTTTTAATAATGTCTCAAGTAAAACATGATTAATATTTGGTAATCCAATAAAAATAACAACAAAATAATAATAATAAAAAAGTAACATAGTAAAAACATAATCCATTCTAATACATATTGCAAAGTTAAAATTTATATTTAAAAAATTATTTCTAAACAGCTTTATTTCAGATATATGCAATAACATATACTTTATACAGAGATAATATTCTGCATATACTGACAAAGCATTTTTTAAGCAATGCTACTTTTTCATGCATATCATAAATATTTTATTCAATTCTAATAAGTTTGGAAAATTATACTTCATATTTTGAATTTTATACACTTTTTTGTGCAAGCTAAATAAATCTTCAAATAGAAATTTGTAAAAAGGCGAGCATAAAGTAGCAACATGCATTGCCCCAGCTTTGAAATTTTGTGCTATTTTTCAGTTCTGCAAATAGCTATCTAACAGTTTTTATATTCAAATAACAAGTTTTTCATTTGTGGCTAAATATCCGGTAGTAAATGTGAGATGCAATTAAACAATCTTATACTAGACAAGGCAAAGGGCAAAAAATGTGTGTGATTTAGCTGTACTAGGCTGATCAATGCTTAACAACGTTTTTGCCCAAAACAGTACACAGAATGTGTACAGTGATGTTTTTGATTAATTTCATGAGTTGATTTCTTTTGTTAACTTCACTGCTCATTGTTGCACAGAGTTAGAGTTGTGTTGTAAAATAAAACAATAAAATAATTGATCCACCTTTATTTAATATTATTTATTTATTATTTAATTTTGTTTAATCTTATATATACAACATTAAAGTTGGATTTATTCTCCACTTTTAAATTCTCCCAGTCTCATTTCCACGCAATTCATACCACAGTGTTTTACACATTCACTAATTTGATTTGTTAGAGAATCAAGGGATTACTAGTAAATATAAGAATAAATTACTAGTAAATATAAGAATAACAAACTGACAAGTCAAATGTTAGCAACTTCCTACACCACTTTAAGACACCCATAGTTATAGTACTTACTGATGAAATTCTACAAACCATGTTCTCTAGAAAAGCATATGACATCTGGGTGTTGGAAAACAATACAACTGCAGTACAGTGAGAGATCATTTGGAGAAATACCTTGATATCTTGATCCATAGATGTTATATTAAACTAAATTCACTAAAATCATTTAAAGACTCAAAGACTCAATGGTGAGAAATTCATGCATTCATATTCTTTACAACAATAAGACAGCTGTGACTTAAAATATTAGAAGAAGGAGCCTCATTTGACAAAAATAGTTTAGGGAAGGAAAAAAGATAACTGTTGATAACAAAAAGTTTATTGACATATTAATACACTGAAGTGCCACTGAATTAGGAATAGCAAGTGCTATGCAAATTGTGTAGCGCTGCGCATCATTTATGCGCAAGTGAGGGCGCTGTGGTAACTGCATATATAGTGCATACTGTGGTTGTCCTGAATTAGTTGTTGGAATTGCCAGTATGGGTAAACTGCCTGATTTAGACACCTTCAATCGAGGACAAATTGTAGGTGCGTGGCATATGGGTCATGAATTTCTGAAATTGTTAGATAGCTTGGATTTTCAAGGTCGACAGTGTCAAGAGTATACCAAGAATACATAGATAGTGGACAAAAAACTAGCAATCGGGCAAACTGCAAAGGACAATTAGCCTTGATAGTGCATGGCGAGAGACTGCTCAGGCATATTGTACGTAGACAACAAAGCCAAACATTAGCTCAAATTACTAGAGTACCACTGCTCAATGCTCACCATCGGACTGCATGTCTTGCCTGGGCAAGAAAGCACAGGGACTGGAGTGTAGAGGACTGGAAATGAGTAGCATGGAGTGCTGAGTCTTGATTTCAACTACTTAATGCCGATGTGAAGCTGAGAGTATGGCATCAGGCTCATGAAGCCATGGATCCTGCATGCCAGGTTGGAAACTGTACAAGGGCATGGTAACTCAATCATGGTCTGGGGTGTTTTTTCGTGGCACTGTTTGGGATCTTTGGGACATATACAAACCTCCCTCAATGCAATTGAGTTGCTGGGTGATCACCTCCATCCATTTATGCTCTTCTGTTATCCGCATGGTAATGCAGTTTTTCAGCAAGACAACTGTACTTCTCACAAGTTCTGGTTGGCTCCTGGCTGGTTGGATAAGCATTCCTCTGACTTCTCTGTCATAAATTGGCCATCTAGAAGCACAGAATTAAATCCTATTGAGCATCTTTGGGATGTTTTGGAACAAGGCATGAAAGGCCATCATACAGCACCAACAAACCTTACTGAATTATGGACAGCTTTAGCCAATATTTGGCAAGCCATTCCCATGGAACATTTCCAGAAATTTGTTGAATCTATGCGTCATCATGTGGCTGCCGTTATCAAGGCCAGAGGAGGCTCAACTCGTTATTGTATAGGTATCCCTAATTATTCAGTGGCACTTCAATGTATATACATATATATATATCTTTTGTCAGTATTTAGCCAGTATCACAGCCAATATTTCAGTATAACAGAAGATGAAGTCCTGAGATTGAGTAATTGATATGTTCAATGGATAATAAAAAGAAAAAAAAACATTAAAGTTGGTTTTCCTACATATGATAAGTTTGCAAATGGTTGTCAAGAAATAAACAGACATTGCAATACAATAATAATTTCTTCCTCAGACAAGTTTTAACTGCCATATTAATATAAAAAAGAAACAAAAGTGCACAAGAAAAAAAAAAGATAAAAAGGATTTCTAAAAAGGAAATTAAAAAAAAGGTCATATAATTTCATTAAAAGTTGTCAAAATGAATGGATATATGATGGAGCTTAATCTTAACATTAATAGAAAGATCTTGCTCAGTTAAATAATAATGAAATTAAAATGTAGATAGACAGTGAAAGCTATACAGTAAGAAAAATTTCCATTATTTAACCCATCCAGCCTGGAAACAGATTATTACTCAGCTTAAAGCTCACAAAGAAACAGGCATATTTCTAAAAGAAAACTGAAGCTCTTCAATTTAAAAAATTTTCAGTGAAAATTAAAAACCTTATATGTAGAAATCCATGCCACCTTGACAATGTTGAATTAAGATGAGATCAGCATTTAAAACATGCCTAACAGATAAAAATTACTTTTGTTTTCTGGAAAAGAATTTTATCAGCGGCAGGTGAACTAATTTAATATTAATGAATTCTTTACAGTTTTAATTAATATTGAATCAATAAAAAATCCTATCCTGATATACATAAGTTAATAAAAAATATTAAGAGAATAACATTACAGAAATACTACAGATAATTAATACAATTTTTCACACCTTGTCACTTAAACAAATCCAATGACTCATTCAAAACAAAAATTTGAAATATATATATCATCAGTTGCAAAGTTGGCATTTTTCATCTAAGAATCATTAACAATATTTCCCATCTTGCAAAACAAGCAATCAAAATATATTTTTAAAATTAACTTATTTAACAATGTTGAACGTAAAACCTGTTTAGTTAAATTCTGAATGGTGTTAAGTACCGAATTAAGTATAACATTTAAATAGATGTTATTTTTTTCCCTTTCATGAAAATTTTTCAAGACTGTACAGGATGAGTGAAAAGTCACTGTTCTGATAAAGTTACACAGATATTACATTATTTTACATTACAATGTAAGCCATTATTTATGCAGTTTCAAATGCTAAGAAATCACTTTTTGATTGGAAAAGAAAAAGAAATAAAACTACTACAAAGTACAAAATATGGCAATCTTTTATCCAGGTGTTAATAATTAGGGGTATGCATTTTTCATATTTATGAAATAGATACAAATAAATGCAAAATTTACCAATATTACCATATAAATGTGAAATTTACCAACATTAGCAATTAAATGTGAGATGCTGCTTATGAACTTTTTGAATGAAAAGTGGAGAATTTAATCTTCTGACTGGCTAGGGTTTTCGCTAAGAAAGCACAAATTTCCCAAATCTACTATGAGGAAAAATTATTTTCTTGATTTTAATATAAAAATTCTCCTGGTATTTTATACCTGGATTTATGTACTTTTATAATATTGCCTCGATTTCTTTAACATATTTTAATATGCACATGTATATACATTCTTACAAATATCACAAAAAATATTCTAGGCCGTATTTATACGTCCTTGCCAGTTAGAGGGTTAAAGATAATTTATTTAATATGTGTGACACTCACTGTCCAGTGGCTCGCTGCATTTACTCGAAGTCTCTATTTCCCTTTTACGTATACCTATCCCCCACCTCTCCCCATGCACACTAAGACACTTCATTTCTGTTACAAACTGTGAATTAAGTACATGTTTCTTTTGCTTTCCACATACACAGTTAAATTTAGTGATAATAAATTTTGATAAATGGTATACATAGTACACATTGTTTTGAATGCATGTCATGTTTATATGAATTGCTCTTCATGAAGAACTACATTATTGACCTTTAAAACTCCGTAATGTAATGATCTTTACAGGGTAAATGTTATAATAAGACAGTGATAGATGCATCAAACCTTTTGAAATGAAACCTGCATGCATAAAATGAAAATTATCAATACCCATTTGAAAACATTCTTTGAAGTGACAAGGCTGAGTTTTACTTGGATGTTTCATTTATTCCTATAATGTCATTACTTTGCATACATCTCTAGGAGATCACTGAAAGCATGCAGAACAAGCTAAATGTGATGACAGTTCAATGTCGTATCACCTGGAGTGTGATTGGTCTTGGATTATGTCTAACATGAAACATTCAGAACATTGAAAGTTACTTAAAAATGTTACAAAATTTTGTGTGGCTAATACTTTCTGCACTCTTCTGGGCTACCATTTATGCAAGACTGTTATCCACTATATTTGGCCTTCACTATTAGGAACTGGATCAATGAGTATATTCACAGATGCTGGACTAGCAGTTTCACAAAATGACTGCTATGAAATCCAAACCTGATACCATGCTCCTATTTTTTATGGAGTGGTCTAAGCAAGAAAAAATCTGAACAAACAGCAGATCACTAATGGGCTTGAAAACAAAATCTGTGAAATCATATTTAGTGCTCCAACTCATCTCATAAAGGAAGGCATGGATAATATATCTTTTCATTTAAGATAATATGTAGAAATTACTGAAAGCCATAATGCATTGTAAACTAAAGAAAACCCACGATGAACAACTAATTATGAATGAAAAAAATGTATAATGCTTATTTACATATTTTACTGAGAAATAATTTTTTAAAAAACAGGAAGTGAGTTTGTAAGCAGATAATAACAAATATATTTTATACACATAAATTATACCATTATATCACCATTATTACGACATAATATTATATTTGTTGAATGAACTTACCAGACATTTTATGGAGTGTAACATTCTAGACAAAATTTTCATTTAATAAATTATTTTCATATACAGATATTATGTTAATTGTATGTATACTCTTTGCAATGCAATCAAAAATAATAATTAATTAATTTATAAAAATTAAAAGCATTTAGAAAATCTATAAAAAATTCAGATCTCACATGATTTTTTGTACTGGGTTCACAACAACAGGATACAATGCCCTGCAAATACATTAAGTCAAAGGTGTAATAAAACGAATATCATATAAAATGCCTTAATTTAGATTTCCATTAATTTATGGTCATTTAAATATCTGATAACTTACCAAAGTTCTAAATGAAGGTTATCGGACTGATAATTAGGAACTTCTCTAAGAATTAAAAATACATTATAGTTACACAAAAACAAAACATATATATAAAATTCACTTAGTATATTATTAAAATATTCTAAAATCTAAATGATATTAACATAAAAGCATTTCTTACAATGTGAAGTCACATTAACATATCAAGTTTAGCACTGAACTCAGAAAAATGAATCTGAAAAAATATTTTCATGTTCATATTGCAGACGTCATATATTAAAGGTGATTTTAAGTTTTTCTTATTTGAAATGGATATTTGGATGAGAGTAATTTTCAAATAAAAAGGTAAATTGCTGTAAATACACTCATGTCCATAAATTAAGGATAATGCAAAATCAGGCAAAGGAAGAGTTAGCAAAACAAATTTGACTTATTAGTAAAGCTTATATATTAAACAAAAGGTAAAGAGCAAAAAAAGATGCTGTACGTTTGATATTATTAAAAAAATTAGCGATTTTTTCTCCCTGGAGCAAATTGCAAAAAAACCTATTTATAAAAAACCAATATTACATGGTTGGTATGATTGTTAATACATTGTATGTCTCCCAGACGACGTAATACAGTCCGTACAATGCCTAGGCATGCTGAGTATCAAATTATCGATCTGATCTTGGGGGATATTACACCATTCAAAAAGAAATGCTCTCCGAAGTTACGGTAGACATGTAGGAGGAGGTTGACGGGCTGCAACTTGTTGGCCAAGCATGTCCAGCACGTGCTCTACTGGATTCAAGTCGGTGAGAATGCTGGCCAGTCCATACGGGTGATATCCTCCGATTGAAGGCATTCGCTTACGATGTTTGCACAGTGAGGATGGGCGTTGTCATCCATAAACATAAATTGTGCGCCCATGGCGTCCCGAAACAAAAGTACGTATTGTTCCAGAATGACGTCCCAATAGATTTGGCTTGTCATGGTTCCAATTTGAACATGCAGGTCAGTTCTGGAACCCAAAATAATTCAACCCCAAAGAGCACTTCTGCACCACCATAATGGTGTTGTTCAATGATGTTTTCTTGGCGGTAACGGGTACCTGGAGCTCTCCATATGAAAGTCCGGAGAGAATCAGACTGCAAGCTAAACCTGGACTCGTCGGAAAACATCGCACAAGCCCACTGTTGCGGTGTCCACAATCCATGCTCTCTACTCCAGGCTAACCGCAGGCGACAGTGAGTTGCAGTAAATGGAACGCATCTGACAGGTCTACCAGCATATAGACCAATCTGCCCTAAGCGTCTGTACATGGCCTGCCTTGAAATTGTCGTACCAGTGGCTGAAGAAAGCTGACAAGACAGGTCTGAGGCTGTGCTCCGCCTGTTTCTTTTGGCAGTAAATGCCAAATACCGGTCCTCATTCTGCGTTGTAACTCTGGGGCGACCTGTGCTGTAATGTCTACTCACATTACCATGATCTTTGAATTGTTGCCAAAGCCTGGAGATGACACTCTGCACAATTCTAAGTTCGTCTGATACTTCCAGTTGGGTACGCCCACATTCCAGACGGCCGATAATTCTACCACGTAAAAAATCATCCAAATGCGTCCTTTGTGTCATAACTATTTGGTTATTGCACTGAAATGCTTATAAAGCGCCTGCGAACAATTTTACTTCTTTGCCTGTATTCCTTATATATCACTCTCGTCATTGTGATGTACCATCGATGTCATCTGGTTACTTCCTGAAATTTGCATATGATTCTTGAAGATGTGTGTAGTGATTTTACAGGTGATATATTTTAGAGTTCGATTTTCGCGTGACTCCGAATTATCCTTAATTTATGGACATGAGTGTATATATATATATATATATATATATATTAAAAAATATTAATATCAAAATATCAAAAAGTCTAGCTTTATATGGACAAATATTCCAAAACAAAGAACTATAGTTTTGCTCATGATTAACCTTGCTCTAAGTTCCTGTACACTCTTATTCTAAAATATATCCATCATTCAGTATACTCGTCTTTTAACAAGTGAATTCATAACATAATTTAAATTTTTTAGATAGGAAAACAAGGCCTTCATTTCCATCCCATATTCAATTGCTATTTCTGCCTTACAATGATTTCACAGCATCATTTTTTAAAAACAATTTTCACTTTTGCTTAAACAGTTAAAATTTTGTACTTTTCATTTGGAGCATCTTTTACACTATATACATTCTAAAACAAAAATGTGAAATAATTTTCTCTGTGAAAACATTAAGTATTCAGAAAGATCTTAAAATCACAACTAATGCATACAGAGAATGTAAAAGTCATTGTTGCATAACACAGGTTATAAACAACATACTGGATATGACTTGACAGGATCTCATTGAAAAGCATGCAATATGCTTGAACAATTAGTGATAAAAATATTTTAAGCCATGTAAAAAATAAAATTGTTCAGTTTTTTAAACAGTTTATGGTATTTTACTGTTTTTGTTAGTCAAAGTTGTGAAAATAACTTGGAATACTTCCAACAGAAAGATGGAAAACAACCCTTTTGTAAGACTTTGACCCTTTTGTAATAAATATGTCACATTTTTTAAAAATGTGACATATTTATCAGCATAAAATTGTGAATATTAATTAATTAAAAACGTTTACAGTTTACAAATTTGATATTTTCCTTTATGCACAATTCCATTTTTGAATTAAAATAAATTTTTGCATGTGATTTTGTGACACCATATTACTTAATTGTGGATAAATTTTACATATACAGAGCCCTCTCTAACATGATTACACTCAGAGAGAATTTCTGAGAATTTTTATCTTTTTTGGAAATGGCAGCCTCACAAGGCAATATTCAATACTATTATTTATATTTTTAAAAATAATGATCACTTTCAGAAGTGGTTGTCTATGGGAGGTAATCGCAAAGATAACTATATTAAGATTTATATAAGAACTGCAGTTAAAGTCAAGGGCATGAATAAATTTTAGTATCTACACTCATGTCCATAAATTAAGGATAATTCAGAGTCACGCGGAAATCAAACTCTAAAATAAATATATCACCTGTAAAATCAGTACACACATCTTCAAGAATCATATGCAAATTTCAGGAAGTAACCAGATGACATCGATGGTACGTCACAATGACGAGAGTGTAAGAGAGTGATATATAAGGAATACAGGCAAAGAAGTAAGATTGTTTGCAGGTGCTTTATAAGCATTTCAGTGCAATAACCAAATAGTTATGACACAAAGAATGCATTTGGATGATTTTTTACGTGGTAGAATTATCGGCCGTCTGGAATGTGGGCGTACCTGACTGGAAGTATCAGACGAACTTGGAATTGCTCAGAGTGTCATCGCCAGGCTTTGGCAGCACTTCCAAGATGATGGTAATGTGAGTAGACATTATGGTCGCCCCAGAGTTACGACGCCGAATGAAGACCGGTATTTGGCAGTTACTGCCAAAAGAAAGAGGCGCAACACTGCCTCAGACCTGTCTCGTCAGCTCTCTTCAGCCACTGGTACTAACTAACATTTATACCACCGTCCGTTCAATTAAGAACACTCGGGGAAAAACATCACCCGTCTAGCAATGACCTTGCACACCTGCTGGGCCTGAGGTCCCACATCCTCGAACCACCAACAATTTTATCAGGTTCCCTCTGCTAAACGCTCAACATTTAGCCGACCCACCTTTAAACACGACCAGTCAAGACCACCGCCTCGGCCGGACCGAGACCACGGTGGGGTGGGCGATGACAACTTGGAGCGATGACTGGCTGTTGATTTAGGCTACCTGCCAGCACTACACGGGATGCCCCTCTCCTTAGGCTTTACATAGAATACCAAGGGCAGCAGTGACCAGACTCTCAATGGTCCAGTTTGCTATTTGGCTACCAATACCCTGGTGGAGGGGACTAACACCACCCGGCCCATGAAGAGCAAGTATAGACTTACCCCATGGACCATCGGGAACTGCCAAGTTCATAAAGTTTATACCGCCGTGGCCGAGACTGCCTAGGTACAGATCCTAGCCAGTAGCTTCGCATAGTACTCTGTGTCGACCCCGGGGAGGGGGCAACCACTGGTACGACAATTTAAAGGCAGACCGTGTACAGACACTTAGGGCAGATTGGTCTATATGCTCGTAGACCTGTCAGATGCGTTTCACTTACTGCAACTCACTGTCGCCTGTGGTTAGCCTGGAGTAGAGAGCATGCATTGTGGACATCGCAACAGTGGGCTTGTGTGATGTTTTCCAACGAGTCCAGGTTTAGCTTGCAGTCTGATTCTCGCTGGACTTTAATATGGAGAGCTCCAGGTACCCGTTACCACCAAGAAAACATCATTGAACGACACCGTTACGGCGGTGCAGAAGTGCTCGTTTGGGGTGGAATTAGTCTGGGTTCCAGAACTGACCTGCATGTTCAAATTGGAACCATGAGAAGCCAAATCTATCAGGACGTCATTCTGGAACAACATGTACGTTTGTTTCGGGGCGCCATGGGCGCACAATTTGTGTTTATGGATGACAACGCCCATCCTCACAGTGCAAACATCGTAAGCGAATGCCTTCAATCGGAGGATATCACCCGTATGGACTGGCCAGCATTCTCACTGGACTTGAATCCAGTAGAGCATGTGTGGGACATGCTTGGCCGACGAGTTGTAGCCTCGAGTTGTGGCCGACGAGTTGTAGTTACGGTAGACATGCTCCTCCTACATGTCTACCGTAACTTCGGAGAGCATTGCTTTTTGAGTGGTGTAATATCCCCCAAGATCAGATTGATAATTTGATACTCAGCATGCCTAGGCATTGTACGGACTGTATTGCATCGTGTGGGAGACATACAATGTATTAACAATCATACCAAACATGATAGCATCTTTTTGCTCTTTACCTTTTGTTTAATAAATAAGTTTTACAATAAGTCAAATTTGTTTTGCTTTTAATATTTGGATCATTCATCTATCATTCATATATAGTTATTGATTTGCCAAAGTCCCATCTGTTTGTATATGAAAACATGGAAAATACATCACTTATTGTCATCAATAATTCAGTTAATATGATCAAATTATTATAGAATAAACAGAAGTAAGATTGAACTGAAGTAAAATCACCAAATAAATTCAAAATAGATTATAAATATAGTCAAGTGACACAAAAATGCCAACAAGTGAGGGGTTAAGTGGCAAAATAGCTTGGTTTCAATTTCAGTCAAACATTTAAAACTTGGCGAAAAAGCATTAATTTGATGTAGATTTTGAGTAACTTGATCGATTTTAAGAATGATTACACCTGAGTCTTTCTTCTTCAAGAACAAAAAAAAAAAAAAGTTCTGCAGACTTTTTTCTTTTCTCTTGGGGGGGGGGGAACCCTATTTAAAATTTGACATTAGTACGATCGTTTTGAATGAGGGATGTCTTCCAAATATTTAGATTAGGAGTACAGCATTGGTGAAATAATTCCCAGAAATGTTATGAATAGTTCATAAACAAACTCTTGCATTTCCTAATTAAAATATCTTTTTATATCTTTCTTGAAATTTTTATATTAAATAACTTAAATTCCATTAGTCTTTTGTAGGATATTTTTTCTCGACATTTAACATTATCAAAATCACAGTGGACAAATATGATCACATTAAAATGTACTGTTTATTTTACTTTTTCTATGAAAATCTAAGGGAATATGATACACAATACAATAGTTTCATGATTTCTAAATAATATTTTTCAGCAGACTTATTAAGGTTCACATTTTTTATAGGGTTTATACTAGCGTGAATAAATAAAATCTATTTACTAAAAGTACGAAAAATAGCATGCACAGAAAAGAAAATTTTATTCAGAAAGTATTAAATTACCTATCAAAGATTTAACCATTCAGATATATTTAGTAGTATATAAAAATTATCAAAAGGGATTATTTTACTTCTTCATACTTACAAAACAAAAGTTTCATTCCAATACAAATTAGAAGGTGAATCTTTAGCTGTTGTTTTGAATTGTTTTCCAAGCTCAACCCACAACTTGCAATGCACATTAGAAAAATTTGAAACTATAAAAAAAACTACACATTAAAGTGCTTACAGTTTAAGAATTTGCATTCATAAACAACAAAAAAGAGGGGAAAGGGGAAAATGAAACATTGTCAGATCACCAAAAATGATAGTATATTCTTCAAGATTACATTTGTCTATAAAATGTTGTTGCATTACCTAACAGTTATACAGCTTTTATCTTATTTTACTCTTAAATATTCTTAGACATGCTTACTCAGCCTTTATACAACTATCATTAAAATTAGCTTCTAGCATGCATATGTGGATTTTTTCTATACAGTTTGATTTCAAGAACAGCATTATGTATACAAGAAAAAAAATGCTAATGATTTATTGACCTTCTTCAAATAATAAAACCAAATTCCCAGAAGATTCCTGTGTATCAAAGGCCTAGATCATTGAATGTTAACAAGTAATTCTAAGGCCATTGATTTTCTCTGTAACATTAATACAAATCAGATTTAGTATGAAGTGTTTCTCTAAGGTATTTCTTCTAAGGCAGGCAATTCTTGACAGCTTTTGTGTAATAATGATTTAATTATTTTAAAGTTAATTTCCAGAAACATTAATTTACTCTCTCCAAAACTTTGTGATTTCTTACACACATAATATGAATGGGCACTTTCTGATTACCTGCTTCCTTATGAAAAGTTGCAAAGTCATTGGTGATTTTGCTAATCTACAAAAAAACATTTGTTTAGTTTCTTTATGGCTCATAGGTAGTGTTTTTTTCATAAATAATTACGAAAAGAAGCATTTTATGAGAAAAAACAAGTCTATATAATCAATATTAATATTTGTGCAGCCAGTGGATAATACTGTTAAGCCAAATGACTGCTGAATATAAAGCATATAAATCCATTTGTACTCAGACACACATGCATAGTTTATTTATTGTTGGTATATGTCCAAAAATATGCCAAAACAAGACATTCTACTGCAAATTGAAACCAGGGGTATGAATAATCAGGAACTACCTATGAAAGCAAGATAGTCTCATTCTTCTAATTTATTAGACGGTCAGTATCTGTGTCCAAGAGTCCTTTATAGCACTACCTTCCTTCTTCTTGAAGGTCTTAAGTTCACTTAAACAGATAGTTCTCAGTGCTTTTTCAGTGAGTAAATTACCCTTCTAAATTCTACTCATTATGTCATGATTAATACTTATCAATAATTTTTGTTTACTTAAAAATGTATTCGTTTATTTTTCACTTGACATTTATGGGAAAATTTTGTAAAAATGTTAAAATAATTTTGCTACTATAGACATACAGGAAAATATTTAGCCAATGAGGTTAAATTTTTTTCACCTTTTTCAATATGTAAAAAAATAGTTCCACAAAAGACATACTCTAATAGAAATTAATATATACATATATAATTAGGAAACTTTCCATACACCATCTTCAAGGAACAGAAATTCAATTAAAAAACATCAAATGTTTTTAGTCAGTATTTAAATTAGTATTTTCTAGATCTCCTTTGCTTTAAAAACATAAAAATCTGCAAAGAAAAATCTTTAATCACAAAAATACCAAAATCAAAAGTAAAAAATTTTTAAGTATTTAAAAAGTAGCTATTGTCATTGATTGCAGATTAATTGACTTGCCAAGTTAAATAAATCAATCTACTATCAATCAACAACAACTAAAATTATGTGAGAGTGTTTGGTCTTTCATCCAAGCAAGGACCAAATTATATTTCTGCAAGAGCCAAAAGTATAATTTGATTCTTACTTGGAAAAAAAATGAAACACTCTCACTTAATTTTAGTTGTTGTTAATTGACAGTAGATTGGTTTATTCCCAAGTCAATTAATCTGTGATCAATAACAATAGCTACTTTTTCAATACTTAAAAATTTTTACTTTTGATTTTGGTATTTTTATGATTAAGGATTTTTCTGTACTGACTTTTCTGTTTTTAATTGAATTTCTGTTCTTTGGAGATGGTACACAGAAAGTTTTCTAATTATAAATTATTGGTTTATTACTTTGCTGCTTTACCGCAAGTTATAGGCTTTTTAATATACTTTTAATTGCTTTTGTTTAGAATTTATATATATATATATACACTTGTAATTTTTAGCACAGTTAAATGCACATATTTGAACTTTAATGAGTTTCATGGACTGCATTAGCCAGCTGAACAATTTTTTTTTTTTTTAGTACTTTGCATTAGAGCTTCTCAAATATACAATTTTTTATTGGTTGGAATTTCCTACAAATTTCCTCAAAAATTTTGTAAATTCCCACGATCCTAGCAATTGCAGAAATTTAGAAATATTGACTCCTTTTATTTACATCTTGCTTTATCTATCTTTAATAAACTGAAAGCATCAATACTTTTATCACTAAGATTAATTCTAAATTTTGTAATAAACAGCATGCAGAAACTGTACAAAATTTTCTATCTGCTTCAACAGAGAAAGGCAGATTAGATTGGATTACTTAGATTATGGCAAAGCATGTGAGGGAGGGATGCCTTTATGGATCTTTTTACATAAAAATGGCTCATATTCCATCATCTATGGGAAAAACAAAAGATTCATACAGCATCCTGTTCACAAGAATATGAATCTTATTCAAACTACCAGTATTCAGCAGTTTTGACACTGGTTCTCTGGCAGATGACAGGAGGACCAAGTTTCAGGAAATCTTCCATGCGTATATGAAAGTTCTATGGACAGTTATCTCAAAAGTTATTTTTAAAAACCATGTCTAAGCAATAGTTCTGATTTTGAAATAAAGATGGAGATGTCATCTTTGACTAAATTGCCAAATCTAATTCATCTTTAAGTGCCTTTGTACTCACAAGTAGTACAACTTACCATCGTTAGTTTACTGTCAGCAATGAAAAGATTCACTGAAAAGTATTATCAATAGCTTCTTAGAAAATTCAAATAATACTCCTTTGTTTCTGTAATGATAGATGCCTGGAAGTCTATTTAGAATTAGCACAGTTTTCACATTTCTTTAAATACTGAAGTATACTGATTCACTAAGCTTGGTTTATTGAACTTTTTAAAAAACACTTTTTTCTATCATTGCAATAAACTATCTTGCATTCTTTCTCATTTAATAGGCATAAAGAAGTTTTAAGTCACTGCCAAATTAATTGTCATAACAAACTTGAGTTAATTACCTGAGTATCTGCATTAAATTTTCGAAGTTGTAATTCATGAAAATCATCTTTTACTACTAAATTGTAGGAAACTATTTCACGTTATAATTCAAGCCATAATTTAAAACAAATAAATTTAAGACAATCGCATTTCTTGAATATGTATGAGAAGTAAAAATTTTTAGGAAGAGGAAAACAGTAAAAATAAATTGTTTTGCAAGCAAAAGAAATTGCAGTTAGCATCCTAATAATATACACATCAAAGATTTAAATCCCAGATAGCAAACTAGTTAGGCTGCTATGAAAAGCTCTTACAGAAGAGAATAAACTAGCACGCTTTTAAAAGTGTGGATTTTGATCTTCATTATTCAGTCTAGTTAAATCCTTTTCTTAACAATTATTTAACAATTTTTACATTATTTAACTATATTTTAACAATTGTAAATGAGCACTGTTTTACATCCTGCATCTTTCTCAATTCATAATTTTTTTATGATCTTGTAGTTTATATGTATGTTTCTATTTATATTTTTATGCCACATAAAATTACTCAGAATATAATGAATTATAAGTTATTTCTATATTTAAATTACTCTAAAAGATTAACATATTAATTTCATGTTCAGCAAATGAAAAATATTCATATATTAAAAAAAAAATAAAATAACTATGAAGACTTAAAATCCTGCAATAGAAACAGAATTTTTTAAACAAAAGTTAAAAGTTACTTACTATCATAATTTGGATGTGAAATCTGTGCTGTTTTTACTGTTAAATGCAAGAGAATTTTCCTCTAAAATAAAATGCACAGACAAAATTTAGATAATTAGAATGAACACAGGTAATTAAATCACAATACATAAATATTTCATTTTACATTTTTACTTGAAGAATTTATTCAAAAAAAAAATCTAGAGAAATTTAAGTTTTTTTGGATTATTCACTCCCTCCCCCAAGTTTTAACACTTAGTAAAATGATATTTTTTAGTATACATGTAACAATAGCCAACCTATGAATATGCATATCTCACATATATATGATTACACATGTATTTACATGCTTTATGCTTAATCACTATTTTGATGACCCTCCTCCCCTCCAAGAGCACTTTTTAGGGTCAAAACTAACTTCAATGGAGGTTGGGGAGTTTATAAAATGCCTTCTTTTAGTATTATTTATGAACAGAACGATACCCATGAGCTGTAAAAACAGCTAAACTACAGTTTTTTGCCATTTCACAAAGTTGGTAATGAATTGGTGGCTTTTCATGGGGATGTAGATAATCAGAATATATCAAAATTCATTATAAGGGGGAAAAAGAGCTATCAAAAATAAATTTGAAATAATATAAGAAATTACATTTGTTTCAATTACAAGATTATTAGAGAATTAAGATAGAAACTGAATATTTTTGTATAAATTCGTAGTACTACTAAAATATAATTGCTGTTTTTTAGTGAATGGATAAAATCATGTTTAGACCATTATCATGTTTAGACTGAATATCATGGTTGCAATTCTTTTTATATGGAGCTTCTTAAAAGTCTTGTTCTGTGTTGTCCCATTGTAAACTATGATATGTAATAGACTTAAAGATAAATGATGCAAGAGTGTATCTCTTCCATTTACTCCTTTCTTATTTATTTTTTGAATTCAAATTTTGCATTAATATTCGCTGATGCTTCTTATTTGCTTCCATCTAAACTAAAAATTTTCAAGGAGGGGAGAAGTATATTTTAAATTACAGAAATTTAAATTAAATAACATTTCTTTATTCAGAATTTGAAACCCATATGTCAGACGACTTTAAAAGACAAAATAAAATACTATAAGAATAAATGCATGCACTTAGTTTGATAAAAATGCCATTAATACAGTAAAACTTCCAGTAATGGACACTTCCTTTTTATGGATAGTTTTTGAATTCTAGATCCTTGAAATAGAATGAATTTGTATATTGCCAATAGAGGATACTCTTCATAATGGACAAGATATGGTCTGATCGTATTCATTGTCGGAAAGTTTGATTTTATATGTGATGTACAGCTGCAGTGAATTTACAGATGTACGTTAGAAGAGGAGAAGGAAAGGAAAGTAAGCGTAGGAAGGAATTATGGAACACTTGGAATCAAGTGATAATAGAAATTGCTTTCTGTGGCATAATGTTCAGTAAATTACAAGTAGAAATGTTTACCTTTTAGAATCAGTCTAAATATTTTTGTTGAGAAGAATGGTCGTTATGTTTTTTGTGTTCATTAGATGAAAGTAGTAGTTCAAGATGTTGTAGGGCTATAGTAAAGATTAAAATGGATTTGATGTGGATAAAACTACACCAGAAGAAGAGAATCACGTATCAATTGACAAATCTTCTTTATCTGATAAAGAAATAGAGATAGGAAGGAAATTACTTCTACTATGATATCAAAAGATGGAAAAATAAACTATTTCCAAATGTTAGTCGATGGCAATGTAGTAATATATTGAATCTTACACCTTGATTCTACTCAGATTTCAACAATGTGAGTTGAAGATGAATACACAGTGCTTTTGAATTGGTTTTTCTTCAAAATTTGAAAACTGTATAAATTATTTAAATGTAGAAGATAAATGTGTATATGGAGAAAATTGGACAGATCTAAATATTATAGCTTTGGATGCATCTATAAGCCTTGTGTTGCTGGCATGTGTAAATAGATCAAACAACAAATTAACGACAGATCTCAGGGATGAATATAAAAACAGACACTTGTTTAGAAAACCAAGTCTTTATAAAAACTCAAAATGATACCTAGAGCTATTCAATATGATGACAAAGAAACCCAAAAAAGTAAAAGTTCAAATGACAAATTTACTGAGGTCAGAGAATTGTGGAATAAATGGGTAGAAATTTTATCGTCTTATATAAATATGATAGCATATGTAAATATTCATGAACAACTTATTGCTTTTGGGCAATATATGCCCAGCAAACCTGCTAAGTGTGATATAAAACTCTGAATTTTGTCTGAGAATGATGCTTTCCATTTGTGAAATATCCAGCCCTATTTAGAAAAACACACAGGATCTGCTCCATGAAACAATCAAGGAAGGAGGGTGAATGGTTTTCAATTTATCATATGGTTTACGAGGACATAATATTCCTTGTGACAATTTCTTTACATGCTATGATTTAGGTAAAATGCTACTCAGAAGGTATATCACAATGATTGGCACACTATGAAAAAATTTACCTGTAGAAATTTTTCAAAAAAAAAAAAAAAATAAATAAATGAAAGTGCTGTTCAAAGTTTTCCTTTACTAAAGAAAATACTTATATCCAATGAAAAATAAATGTATTGTTCTCCAAAGTATTTTACATAGATATGAAAAAAAAACTGCACAAAGAGTTGAAGGAAAACCAGAAATCATCATTGTTTATAATAAAATTAAGAAAGCTGAGATAGGCTAGACAAAATGGTAGCTATTTATACTGCAAAAAGAAAGACAAAATGTTGGCTGGATGTTGTAGTTGGCAATATTTTAGATATAGCTTTTGTACTTTACACCAGAGCTTAAACTGTGCTGGAGCCCAGCTCTAGCACTTCTCAGAGATAAATTATAATTTCAGCCAGAGTGCAACCACAGCCATAAGTAAAAGGGCTCCGGCACTTCTTTAATGTAAGTGAACCACAATTGTAGCACAAAAATTTTATTTTAACAGTAAACATGCCTTAAAAATTAAATTATAACTTCTGAATGCAGACCTGTCTTTCCCTTCCATTCAAGCCTTGCGCAGAGGTTGAGATTTTTAAGGAAAGAAAAGCCCCAAATCATATGTCAAAGGCTTATTCTCCAGGCTATGTGATGAATTTATGAGTGCGGGTAAATTTTGTATTCCTCAAAGAGCTAAAAGTGATACTCTGTTGTGCACATTTCACGCTAGTGACTTCCTACTGCAGAGCTCCTGTAGACTTTTCTGAATGATGTAACTAAATGGGAGAATCACTGCTGTCACTTGTACAGAGAAGTCTTAGTTTATTCTCACGTTGTATTCAGGAAAATTTATGCAGAAAAAGTATTCAGGGAAAATTTCTGCTTGATGGCTAGAATTATATCAACAGGGCATCGCGATCAGAAAGTCCTGAACTCTATCTTCAAAGCTAGACTTTTCCATTAAATTTCTTTCCATAGCCTCATACTGTTTCTAGAATTCTTACTATTCTCCTTAGTGGAGCTTTAATCATTTTATCCTTTTTCTTTGGTGTGCTGCAAAAAAAGAGTGGTATCTGTCATCCCTTGGAATAGTACATTATATGTATAATCAGGGCTTAAACTCAGTCGGAGATCAGCTAAGCTGTTTCTTAGCATCTAAGTGGAATTGCAATTCCAGCCGAATTCCCAAATAAGACATAGTCCGATACATTTTTTTCTATTTAACTATTTGAAATTAATTTAATAATTTATTAGATTTCTCTTTATCTCTTTGCATTTTTCTTAATTTGAATTTATTATTTAATTAATTAAATAAATTAATATTAACCTTAATTTAATATTTAATTATTTTAATTTTTAGCTATTTATTTATTTATTTTTTCTTTCCTTCCTCACAGTCTACCACAGGGCTGTAGCACTTCTAATTTTAGAAATTAAGCCTTGCTTAAGACTTATTGAAAATACGTGATTTCATAACAAAATCACGTATTGTAATCATGCATAATATGTGACATTGTTATTTTCAATAAAAAATTAAATTCATGATTAAAACAAAATTAAATAAATATACCAAAAGTAAGAAAAAAATGAAAATGATTCATTAGAGATTTTATTGAAACAGGTTCATAAAAGTTTCATGCAAAATACATTTTGAAAATAAAATATAATGAGTCTCCAAGGTTAGACAAAGCTAAATAAAATAACTCAATTATTTACATAAAATAAATGTACTAGAAATAATGATATAATTACTTCTGCCCTTAGATGTTCATCTTTTATTGCTTTATATACTTCATCCTTGGGATTACCACATAAAGACACTATATAAGGATATAATTGTTGCTTTCGAGTTAAAAAAGGATAAGCTGATTTCCCCAGGAAATTTTCCACAGTGCTGAAAGCATCAGCAAATATCCTTTGGGTTTCCTAAATAAATTAAATATTTTTAAGGCAATATTTTGATAAAAAGGAAATGCGATTTACAAGAATTAGTTTCTTAAGAAAATAGACAGACATAAATTACTTTAATTTTTCAATTTTTACTCAAACAAACTATACAATTTATATAATTTTTTAAAAAGTAAACAAACGTGATACATTGTTATTTTAAATAAAATAAATGGCAAAATTCAGCTTCAACTAAAAGTCCAAATTAATACCAAATTTTACCGATACTATACATATGAAACCATTTACCACATTCAATATGTACTTAAATATTTTCTTTCATGCCCACAGGGGAAAAAAAGTTAGTCAGAAATTTGCAACTATATATATATCTTTTTCATTAGTAAACTTATCAATGCTTAAAGTTGCTTAATGCTAATTTTCATGCAAATAAAATATATTTCTTATACTTATTTAAGTCCAAATAACAAATAAATCAATTTATATGAATGACTTCAGAAGAAATGATTTAAATTTTATTTAAAATATGTATGTATATGCTATGTGCTTAAATTGAACTATCAATTACAATGGAAAATATAATTTTTAATGATGCTCAGGTTTCAATAAAATAACTCTTCAACTTTGATTTTTTTTATACATCCCCTCTTATATTAAAAACTTAATATAATGTATGAAATTGCATACAGATCTAATGAACCATAAGCTGAAACATTTTAATTCTAATTAAAAGCTTACTTATCAGTTTTTATATTACTTGTCTTTCTGTATAAGTTTTTATTTCAAAAGATCAAAATTTAAAAAAAAATTAGCAAATGGATAGTTTGCAGAAATACAAAAATTGATCTAAAAATTAAACTTTATGCAACCATTTTATGAGACACTCATAGAAAAAGGAATAAAGTTAATTATGTTTTAATTTATTTTTTGAGGCTCTGCCATGACATTGTTGCATGGTAATTTATCATTTTCTGTCTGTTGAAGCATCTTGTGGACTTATTCCCAAAATGCTATATTTACATAATATTTATTACCATAATTCATATATTTACCTACTCTCTATTACTTTTTGTTATAATAATTTTTATCATGAGATTTCACATTATTACTTTTATTTTTTCTATGATCATAAAACAAAATATTAAATAAATATTTAAAACAATATCCTTCAATGACTGGCATAATGAACAGGAAGTAAGAAAAAATTATCTTTGGAAAAGCTATTGTGTTACTCACAATGTTAAATCAAATATATTTAATATGTACAGTATTTATTAAATATTATTGTAAAAATAATAATAATAATAATAAATATAAAAATATTTCTGGGACAACCCATGTATGTCTGTAGCACCTGTCTATTTTGGCCACTGCCTGTTGTTGCCAGTGCCCATTGCCTCTGGATGTGTAATGGCAAACCGCACATTGAGTTGATCAATGAATTTCGCTTACTGCTCATGCTCAGTGGTGTACTGTTGGCGTGGGAGAATATGCTGGCGACTAAGCATACACAACCCTACAAAAGCTTGTTCCTAAAGTTAGATCTTATCGATTGTTTACAATTGCAGTACTAAGGAAATTTTTTTGTGCTTATTGTATTTGCTTCTGTTTTATTTCATTTTGGTTTATTTTGTTCATAAACATTATATTTAATATCAATTATTTATAATAATTTCTTTGACTTAATACTCGATTGCTTTTATTCCTCAGAAGTATAACCAATAAACATTCAGCTAATACATCTTGTTTTCCTGTTTTGTAATCCTTCTTGAACAAAAATTTGTGTAGTTTGCAATTGATACTTACACTCTTAATAAATGAAGCAACTTACAACCTAATGAGTTTTAAAATCTCGAACTATTTACGATAACAAAGAACAGATAACAGAATGTCAACCATATACTGAATTTATCTTCTTTTAAAATTACCCTTAAGTCGTAATTGCGCCAAATTTCTCTGGGTATACGCAGTATGTGAAATTCGTTTAACATTGATCAATTGAATGAGCAGTCTGCCATTATGCCCCCTTGGATGCCAAGTTTGTGCAATCTCTGACTTTTCTCAAGTTATTGTGTACAAATTGTTGTGTATATAGGAAGAACAAGAGAGAGAGAGAAAAAAAAAAGCACACAAGGATTTAACGGAAAACATAATTTTATTACTAATAAAATTTTATTACCGATGTTTCTTGCTTTTTAAATTTTACTGATTAATTGCTCTTTTGTGGAATTCTTAGTGTGCCACCAATTTGAAAATAGGTGTTGCCCTTTAGCCCATTAAAAATTAATTGCTAAATTAATTAATTAAAGCTTAGTTGCTATGAATACCAAAACTTAAATAAAAATTATATTTTATATTCATAAACTGTAATCAAATATTAAGCATATAAATTAAAGGCTGAGTGCATTCCACCATAAAATTCTCTCGAGGATCCCTCTAGTTGAGAAACTGTGGTCTAGAGGGAGGAAATGTTTCAGGAAGACAAAATTTTACAGGAAGTCATTATCAATTATAACTGTTTTATTAAGAAAAGTAGTCTTCCATTTTAATTTTAATATAAATAATTGGCAACAGATGCTGTTTTTGATCAGAAAATTGTAAAGATTATAAATCCTAACTTTTATTTTATTTGCTAATGCAATCATTTCTCCAGAACTCTCAAAGAACAGATACATTTTTATTACTCAATCAGTATTCAAACCACTTGCCTTTGTTTTTGCCCTTTGTAAAAAGGTTTTCGTTCATTTCTACTATTTTGCAGACACTCCAATTTTACAGGAAGCTGTGTTCGGAAAGCTATGAGAACAAACTTCCACAGGTAATTGTTCCAATTTATTAGTGTTTTAACAGTAATATTCAGCTTATCATGTTCATTAACACATAAATGTTTGATGGTAGGATGCCATAACTTTGAAAATAATATGCTGCTGATTGTTCTGTAGAAGGAAAGACCCAAGTTTCAATCTTTCTTTTTTTTCCAAAATAACAGATAAAAAAAACACAGCTATAACAATAAATTAATATTTTTATTCATAAAAACAAAATATGGCTTATCAAAAATCAGTCAGGATTCATCAAACAAAACCACAGGTGCTACATCACGCTTATCCATAACTGGTGCTAAATTACACTGCTTGGTGACAGTTTTTTAACATAAGTATTTTGATACAAAATCAGACTTTTACTGAAATAACATACCAATTTTTTTCCATATTTCGATTCTACAACTCAAATTATCCCTAAATATCAAATTTTGTAATTTTTGGTGAGAAATTTATGGAGAAATTTAAAAATTTATCTTGCCATGTTTTTTTCAGTTTGTGCCAAGAACAATTCCCTTGTCAAACTTCTTAATTTACAGCAACTTATTTTTTTTCCCTTTTTTCTTTGTCCACGAGCGGGAAAAAAAGTCACCGTTCATACTTTCAAATAATTCTAACAAAGTGCATAAACGACATTTTTTTTATTATCACTTATAATAAATACACCAAATTTTAAAATGTGCCAAAATGTAAATTCATGTGTATCTTAGGAAATTTTCAATAAAAACTAATTTTTTGCAGGTATGCTCAGAAATACACCTACTTTAAGATGATATTAAAAATTTTACAGGTTATAATTCAAAATGTTTTTCAAAAAATTTATAAAAATTATTTAAAAATAAATCATAAAAAATGAGTGAATTTTATTTAGAATGAACATAAATTTTGAAATGTGAAAGGAAGAATAAAAAAAGATATATTAATAAATATGTAACAGATTCAATTAACATTAAGGATCTAAAATTTTGAGAGCTAATATTTTAAAAACTATTCGTGTGATTTTTACAATACTTGGCAATTTGGCATAATTTGAGTTGTAGAATCGAAATATGAAAAAAAATTGGCACGCCATTTCAGAAAAAGTCCGATTTTGTGTCAAAATACCTATATTAAAATAATGCTATATATAAATCTAATACATATCCTAAGTCGCACTTTTGAGGCATCAAAAATGCATGTTGAATTTTGTCAATCGGCCCAGTAGAACGGGAGATATAGAACTGTCTCCCCCTTTTTTTTGTTGGAGTGTACCTAAAAAATCTTTTAAAATTTCAGGTACCAAAAAGTAAATTTTTACAGCAAGGTGTATTGAGATCTATGCCAGACTATTCATTCCTAGTATTGATTATCTATGCCTCTTTGAATTACAAGTAGTGCAATTTTGGGTAGATAAGCTGCCCTGGCATATACACTGCAAATATGATAACTGATAATAAAATGAAAGTTCATCAGAGAAGCTCCACCACCATATATGACACAGCAAAACATTCTAAAATATAGCACTTAATGTTCATTTATTCAGCAATTCCCTTCCATATTGATGTAATCATATAACATTTTATAACATTTACAACATAACCATAAACTGGAATATATAAATAAATAAAAAATAAACACTTTATCTTGAACTCACCAAAAATGAATGCTGTTAGTTTCTAATAGGTGTTTTTCTAATACGTTAGAGAAACTTTATTTATCACCATAAATTTCATATTATGAAAAAATTAAAAATACCTAAATTAGATAATGAAACAGAATTTTACAATTAAAACAAACTACATTTGTTAATACTAAACCTTCAGAGTCTGACTAATCAATGTCAAAATTAAATAAACTTAACAAATGATTATCAAGTTCACTTTCTCTGTTTTAAATTACTTCTTTCAATGTCATTATCTTCATTTTCACTTTCTTCTTTTGAAGATTTCTGGTTTAATGAAAGCTGATATGATAGTATCAGCTCTGAAATGATTGCCATACCTTATTCACAGACAAGGCAACCTCCTCATATGAAACTTTTCTCATCCGTCTGGAATTTGTGAAGGAATGGAATCTGCTTTGTATCGATTCCTCTCACTGCTTTCGTAGTTTGTGCTTGAAAATTGTATTGATGGTGAGATCCAGTCACTGTAAAATTTTTGAAAGCTCACCTAGAATTACAGAGACATCAAAAAGAATATTTTGCTTTGGACTTTATTGCATCCACTAAATGGTATCATACTGAAATTAGAATGGTGAGTCCCCGAAACTGGTAAAAAACACTCTAATTTTTTTTGATAAATTTCTCTCAGCCCAAACAACACTACTTCTTTACGTCCTTTTCAGCTTGCAGCACAACCCAAAACAAAAGTAAAATAAGTCTTTTCATTCCTGGTTCATCATAGACAAATAGCTTTTTCATCTGTTTCAATGAACAGTTTGAAGGCCAAATAATGGTACATTATCCATATTAATTATTTGCCCTGTACAAAAAAATTGTTCTTTAATTTTCTTAGATGTGTACTCCAAGAAAACTATCTTTTTCTCTACCAGTTTACAGAAATCTTCTGTGTAACTGCTGTTTTGGCCCTGACAGATATCTTCTATTTCATGAACCGTAAACACCAGATCGGTTCTTCAGTGAAGCTTTTAATGCCCATTTGTTCAGCAATTACTTTCGCTTGTTGAGACTGATGTTCTTTGTTCTATTGTCGTTTTTCTGTTCTATTGTCTATTTCTCTAAATTGTCATTCAAAACAGGCCAGCTGTGATGCCATTTTTTACAAGATCTTTTATTATTAGGCATTTTCTCTTATTCTTCTAGTTCGGACACTTCCACCACTGAATGCATCTCTCATCAATTTAAAATTCTATAAAAATAGCACAGTTTTCAATTTCTAACGCTTTCTTCACTGCCAAAAGTTTAAAAGCAGCTGTATAACTTTTCTTTGAGTAGGAGCGATACCAATAATAATAATAATAATAATTTTAAAAATTCAACAAGCATGAATGATAAAGTAAGCATTGCAACAAGTAGGCTATGAGCAAGCTACCAAGCATTGAGTCACAAATAAGAATGAACACAGAACTCGGCAATATAACAGTTCCTGTGGTGATTAATAAGATGATCATCATATGAAAATGCAGGCAAAAGCATGGAATTCAGCAGAAAGTACATGCAATACAGTGTCTTTACACTGAGCCTATTGTATTATCCTATTGTAGTCAGGCAAGTTTGAACTTGTTGTAGTGCCTTAGTGCATCCAGAGCACTCATACAGACAATGTTACAACTAATCTACATTAACCATTTTGTTTGCGCATAACTTATGATCTAAACTGCTGAATTCTTAAGGCAGAGGAATGGTAAAATTCCTTCAGATACATAGCCCTGATATGACACAGACCTAATTTTCAAATTTTAAATACATAGAACCTGTGGCTTATCTACCCAAATTAATGGTAAATATTTTCATGGTAATCTTATTTATCTTTCATGAAATTTACACAGCCATGAATAAAAAAAAATATAACTGAATATGATTAAAGTTTAAAAATCATGCAAAAAGTTATGATCCTCATATTACATCCAACGCATTCTTAATTTTAAGTACAAGAAAATGTCTGTAATGCAGATTATTTATTTCATATAAGTTAATACCTTCCTTTGAAACAAAACAGACAGTCTATACTTTATTTCAATGCAACAAGTTCATGTTAATTAATTAACATTAAAATTTCGCACTCTTTCTATCATACCTGTGAACTTCAGTAAAGTGTAAAATTATAATTTAAAATACAACTGAGCATTAACCATGTAAAGAATTTAAAAACTGGTTTAAAAAAAATAATTTGATGAAAGGCCTTTGTAAGGTTAATTTTGAAATAAAATCAAGAGAAAACATATATTTTAAGTTTGTTTATATATTTATTTTTTTTTGAACAGTTATCAGTCTTTCTGAAATTGTTAGGATAAAATGATATGAAAACATTTTCCAAAATACAACCCATGATTTTAGTAATCTTATTAGAAATGATTTATATGTGACTGTACCTTTTCTGTGATTTTATAAATATAAAGGAAATAAATGTTTTCAATCACCAGGTAGAATATAATAATACAGGTCTGCTGAAATTATCTTGTTTTTATATTAATGCATTTTCCTTCACAGCATCACGAGACAACAAAGTACCCATTTTCTCCCTTCCTTCCACTCTTTTTTTTTTGCTAAAGTTTGATAATTACATATTTTTATGTTGAAAATCACATACTTTTGCCACTTGTACCTTCACATTTTAAAAGAATTCCCTTATTACTTAAAATGCTTTTACCAGCAGGTTTTATTTAACACGTCACTATGATATTATTAGACATGACAAAGCAATGAAGGACATACGTAATTATAATTATAAACAACAAAGGTGGCTACAGTGTGGCTTTTAAGCAACATGCAACTCTCACAGGCAAATGGTGTATCTCTTATGCAAATAATATATATATATATATATATGAAATAGGGTGAATTAAAACTACTTAATGTCTATAAGAAAGTAATTAAGTTATTTAACTTATTTTCAAACTTATTAGTACACTTAAACTGATGAATGCCTTAATGCAATTATTTCATTTTATTTCTTGTTATTCACAAAAATTACGAATATTATTCAAAAGCATAAAAAGCAATATATAATATAAGCAATATATAATATTGTGCTGATTCTAGCAAACAATTTTATAAAGAAGCTCTTTAAAAGTTAACTTTGTTTGTGAATGCTTTATGAATGTATGGATAAGTGCTTTAGAGCAGGGGTGTCAAACTTGGGCCATGTGCAGCCACCGAATACATTTCAGTTATATAATATATTTGTTGCAAATAAGGTATTACAAAGATTTCAAGGTAAAAATATATTTCAGGGTGTCCCTTGGTGAAAATTGGTGATTTTTTGGCACCCTTCTTGTTTATGTCCAACACCCTCCCCAGTAAAATGGCATCCAAAACATAACGCAATAAAACAGAATTAAAATAAAATATATATATAATCTCAATAAACTGGATTTAAAATAAAACAATGAAATAAAAAAGGAAATGCACGTTATCTCACCTATGAACTACAAAAAGGAAATATCGGCTTGCCTTATTTAGAAATTTCTGTGTCTTCAGTCTGTGGCATGCAAAATTCCTTAACAACATCTTTCTAAAATTATCTGAACTAAAATCTGTATACTGCCACTGCCACATAAATTCACAAAAATAAGAGTAAAAAATATTCTGTAGTGCCAGACTGTCAGTAACATTTCTTGCAACAAACCCATTCAAAGCCATCTGATCAATCTTTACATTTGACCATATGCATTTCCTTCGTACAAACAAACGAACAAAACTTCGTACAAACAGAACACTTGTAATGACTAATACGTAAACCTTCATTTATACACCAGTCAATTAATACTTTTGCCCTCCCCTTTCGTTCCAAATCGTACAGAAAGTTTAGATTAATCTTATCGCATACACCATTACATAGTGTAAAGAACAAAATAAGCAACGTACTACCTAACCAACATCCAACATATAAATAATCCCTTATAAACATTTTCCCATCAGTCAAATTTACCACAATCATGCAACTAATCACATATCATTTCATATCATTCAACTACTCAGGTTACCATAAATGAAACAACTTGATGATAATCCAAGGGGCGCCCTAAAATATAGACTAGCCAACTTCAAGATTTTTCGTTATTTGAATTTCAAGTTTACGTTATTTTAATTTCCATTAAAAGTTAACACGAGCAATACCCCAGAAAATCTATGAATGTCATTAGTTAATTTACAATGTGATATAAATTTTATTTGAAGATTTCAAGATACAGATTTCATTAACTTTTATTCGTACTTGTCAAAAAATATGCTCAGTTACGAACTTTTGCATTAAGAATTATTCCTTTGTTTGAGAATACATTTATATGTGAACAGCTTTTTTCACAGTTGAAAATTGTCAAGAAACGAACCCAGTTGACCAATGAGAATTTATGATTTGTGATAAAGGTTATTTCCAATAATCTGTCTTCAAGGCAAGGCTACAAACTTTATCAGAATCTAATACTATCAAGTGTCAAGCTAGAGTAAGAAATAAAGAGTTTGTAATTATTTGCTATAAACGCATATATTTTTATTTATGCACTAAAGAAAATTTTAATAAACAAAAAAAAAATTAAGTTGCCATTATTTGCTCCAAGTTTTGCCCCACCTGGAAAAGTTTCTCTTAAAAACTTTAAGTTTTTTCAAATTTGCTTATTTTTAGTTTAAATTTAAGTAAATTATTTAATGATTAATTAAACATGCTAGAATTATTTAAGTCAATCTAAGAATTTAATACTTCGCTATCAATATGCTTGAATTACAAAATATAACCAATAATATCCCTTGCAAGTAACAAAGTTTAGATTTCAGATGAAAAATAAACAGAAATTTTAGTTTTTTTTTCTCTTTATGATATTATCATCATTGTTTACATCATGTTTTCATAAATATTTAGTAAGTGAAATTTAAAATATTTTTTAATTTTGCTGATTTTTCCGGTACCTCAATTGTTTCCAGATAGCGCATGCAGCCCACATACAATTTAATTTTGACACACCTGCTTTAGAGGAAGGGTCTATCGAATTTCAGAATTATTATAAGTGGTAGGAACTAAACTGGGGCAGTCTGAGAGAGGAACAAAAAATGCATGCAATACATAAGAAACATTTAATATCATATAGAATTTAAGATGCTAGAATTTTATTTTTGTGAATAAGTTAAAAATAATTTAGAAGTTGATTCAACATCTGAAGTGATGAGATATTTATGGCAATTGGAAGCTTTGAGAATTTCTAATAAAGTTGATGACAGTTACAACTTAGAAGATAATAATACAGAAAATATCAAAAACCCATAAAACTTGAAGACAACAGATATGACTTGTTTGCCATGGAACAAACATGTAGGGGAATTAGAGCATAATTTTGAAGCAGTAGACAAATTATTTGAGTCACTGTGTTGCAGATTTAAGAAGAATCTGAAGTTTCATGAGTATTAAAAAACTGTGCTAGATCAGCATTTACAAGAATATATTGCAGAAGAATCAGAGTACTTAAAATTTGGAAAAGAGGACTTTTTACTATAGCAAGCTGTAATTAGACAAATCACAAAATTTCATGTGGTCTTTGATGCATCATCAAATTGCTGAAGCCAAACTATCATTGGAATGACTATTTAGAATCAGGCATTTCTTTCCATGTGAAATATGTTCCACTACTTTTAAAATGATGTAACTATGGACTTGTGGCTTTTGGAAAATCTAGTTGCAAATCTTGAACTTCTCTAAATTCCAATATGCAGCTCTTACTGACATTAAATTTGGCCACCCTGGATACGTAATATATGTATTAGATCTTAATGGATTTTGGATTCATGGAAAATTGGTAAAAAACTTATTGCAGCCTACAGAGGTTGGAAGGAAAGACACAAACTATTTCATAACTTTTTTATAGTCTAAGGAAGACTTTAGAAAATTTATATCATTATTAGTTCAGAAAGAGGCTATTTCATTTGTTTTTTCAATACACGAAACCCACAATGATGAACTGCTGAGAGATGTGAATTCTTTGTATTTTTATGTATGTATGCTTATGTATGTTTTATTTATATATTTTTTCTTTATTATTTGCACTTTCCTAGTATATACTGAATTATTCATTTTAGTTCAGGCTAGTATATTTATTCACAATGGTTAATTACTTAAGCACACAGTTTTGTTTTTATATTAACATGTACCAGTTTGAATATCTGATAAAATAAAATTTTTTTTTTATATTTTCAGTGCATATACTAAAGATGACCTCATATAATAATCTATATTTTATGTATTTTAAGTAAAAATTTATGTATTTTTAGTAATCTATATTTTATGCATTTTAAAATGTGAAATTTATTAATATTTTTTAACACATTAATAAAAGAGTGTCCAGAGAGTTAGTAAATAAATAAATTAATTTAAAAAAAGACAGAAGTAAATTTTAAAAAGCAATAAAATTTAATTCCATTATTTAATTAAATTATTAAAATACAAAAGTCCTAAGTACCTTACAAATCAGTTCTATCTGTGAAGAGGCAACTATAGAAAACTCTTGATTATCCTCTAGGTTAAAAGCTTTTTCTGAACTTCTGCTGAAATAATGAAAATACTTGAAAAATTTTTACAAGTAATAAATAACTTCAAAATGTACAGCTTTCTGAATATTTGCTAACAAAATTAAAGAATTTTATAGTTGGGCACAAAAAATTAAAGTTTCTACAACATAAAATTTAACACACATATCCTTATTAAATACAGTATCTTATATTTGTGTTCAGATACTTGTATTTTTGGAATTTATTTGCTCAGATCTTATACTAAATATTGACCTCATTTTTTTCCCTAATATATATTATTTTGGGTATTTTTCTGTTATTGGGATTGGATTCAAAATTTATGTACGTATGCATGTATGTGTGTGTATTAGGACTCAGGAATGTATGCATGTGTGTATACTCACACACATACACACATTCTTGAGTCTGGCCCCGATAACTGAAAAGTATCTTATTTTGCTTCTGTCTTAAGCTCTACTTGTTGCAAAATAAATACAATCAAAATATTTCTTGTAATAAAATAATTTATTCAAAAACTGTTAATCAGTAACCCATATAATAATTTTGACACATAAAAGTTTTTTTTTTAGATCTTTTGACAGACATTTCTTGTCATAATTTTCCTATTTAAAATGAAAATACATAACAAGAATTATGATCTGCATAGGGAAATTATTACTTGTTTAGAAAAATACATTAACAGCTCACATTTGAAGTTAATATGCTACAAACAGAAAGCTGTTACAAATTACACAAAGAAGAAATATAATTATTCATCACTTTAAAGATGGCAAAAGTATTTAAAATATCCCAAAAAATCTTTGATGTAAAGTGTTCAATTATCTTTGATATTACAAAAGAATGGAAATAGCATCAGCTGTTGAAAATGCTACATTTGAATTTAACACCAACTCAATGGAGATTAATGCTATAAAAAATCAAACAAGACTCAGACATTAAAGCTATAAACTTTACAGCAGATTTAGAAGAATGGTTTGCAATAAAAGTTAATAGAGGAACTGTTAAAAGACTCATTAAGAAGCATGGATACAATGGGTGATCAGCAAGAGGAAAATTCCTCATGAGCAAGAAAGCAAAAAATATATGCTTGACATTTGCAAAATCCATTGTAAGCAAAGATTTATCATAATGGAACAATGTTATATTTTCAGAAGAGCAAAAAATTTAATATATTTGGATGTATATTTAATATAATGGAATAATTACGGTGTGGCAAAACCAAATAAAGAAGAGAATCCAAAAAACATTTTGCTTATTGTTAAGTACAGGAGTGTAGGCATAATGGTTTGAGGATGTTTCACTGTCTATGAAATGAGAAATTCAGTTTTTATAGAAATTCATATTCTTAATGAAAACCTGAAAGCATCTACAGGAAAACATGCAAGGCAAAATACATTAAAGGTATATCAGGATAACAACCCTAAAGACATCGCCTTAAATGTTCGCTTGTGGTTATTATGCAGTGCTTTAAAATTATCCAAACTACTTCATATTCTCTGGAATTATATCATATTACACATGTATGGAGTAAGATGAAGCAAAGTACAAGAAAGCATGATACTTGTTTAAAAGCTCAAATAAACATAATTCTTATGGAAGAACAGAACAAAACAGGACTTTCTTATATGAAATTATTTGAATCCATGCCAAAGCATAGGAAAAGTGTAACTTTAGCTAATGGATACCAATATATATATATATATATATTAACTATTCTTTATTTTCTAATTTTTATTAAATATAAAACTGTTTGTTCAAAGTGTCTGAATAATCATGTGAGTTTATTTTCAGAAACTTCTTAAATATGTTACATTTTTTTTTTTTTACCAAAAACATTTTGGATAACTTATTTCCCAAACAAACAGATTTCAAAAAAGAGAACCAATAAAATAAAGCTGAAAATGCAACTGTCTGAAAACAAATGTGAACCATTGCATATTTATAAGATTAAAATATATACATATAAATTTAATTGAGTGATAAAAATAAATGTAGAACAGTAAAATGCACTCATCCGAGTTAACTCGGGTACACTAAACTAAATTATTTCGGTGCAACCGAGTAAATTCGTTTAAGCATTTTTTTTTTCCCCTGATATGAACACAACTGAATAGTTTTTAAAACACAACAGAACAGTTTTGTGTTAAAATAAAGAAAGAGATTAAAAGAGTTTGAGTTAAATTAATAAAAAAAATGGCAAAAGAAAGACAATTTTCCATATTTTTATTGGTGCACTACGGAGTTAAAACAATATCTGTATGTTGAAATTCAACCTTAAAAATTCAAAGTAACCAGTGATAATTTTATTTATTTACTACGAATGCTTTGAAGTTAAAAAGTCAACAGCAGTGTATAAAAGACGTCTTGAACTTGTTTAAATTTTGCCGCCGTTCTGTATTGACAGAACCGTTTGCTTTGTCAAAACAGAAAAACCAAAACAATTTCAAATATCTATCAGAATTACTTTTCACTGCAACAACATAAAACATACCTCTCCATGCTTTATTTAAGCTTTTAATTTTATGAGAAATCTGTAACATTGGGAAAGAGGAATTTCGCGAGAGAAAGGAAAATTAAAAGGACAATAGTATTTCGGCGCCCTGTAATACTAAATTTGTATGTTGGGAAAGCATATACATATTGAAATGCGTACTATATTTTTTAATCCGAGTTTTTTATTCTTTTTTTAATTTGAGATAACATCTGCTTAATATCGTAGTAATGAAATTTATTTTTTGGTAAAAGTAATATTAATTGGTAAAAGTAATAACATTTTTTTAAATGAATAAATTTTGTGAGGAATGTAAATAGAAAGAAGGTATAAAAGAAGAGGACTTTTTTTAACATGAAAAATATTTTTTTTTAAATTTTGAAGAAAAGCAAGTATTTTCAATCTGGCAACATTATTCTGTTTTGAATACTATTTAGCTTTTTATATCTGGCAATAGTAATTACAAGTAGCTATGATGGCTGTGAGCGTGAGTGTAACTGATGATAATTCTACTAAATGTTTAGAAGTGAAAACAGCAATCAGAAGCAGTAATACAGGTAAGTTTTTTTAAATATAAACGGTGTGATTACTCTTAATAAGATAATTATTAGTTTTACTAATTTTAATTTATTTATAAACTCTCTCTTTGGGTCGTTGTTAGTGTACGAAGGAGATAGTAAACAAAAGACTCAATCGTCATAACAATGTTGTAACAGCTGTTTATGTTGATTAGTTCTGCGGTATTGCAAATGATTATTTGAAGTTATGTAGGTAGCTAATCTGATGCTGAATTTTTATTAAGATCTCCCTGTAATATAATTTATTTAATTGCATGATTAGAAATTATCTGCGGCAGTAATAGTTGTTATTTAGAAGCGTCCCTAGAATATTGAAACTCGCCACTCATAATTCTTTTTACCACTTAATTTTAAAGTACTTTTTGAATTTTCAGTTTAAATTATAAAAACGTAATTTAAGATTGCATTATGTCAATCCAGTGGAAAAAAAAATGATTAATCAACAACGTGTGCTGCAATCAAGCTCTTAACAAATGAGCCGCGTGCTAGGTTAATTTCTCAGGCGTGACAAATCATTCTAGTATGTAGTTGTTTTGTAAACCATACTATTCTGTATTGATATGCTGAAGCATGTGGTACACCAATTTGTAGAAACTATGTGTTAACTAACAAATTTATTACAATAAAATCCTTTTAGTATAAAATTTTAAAAAAACCGTATTTTTTTTAAAAATTAATCAGATGTAGAAGTTTTATATGTTATATTTACCAAAAGGGTTCTCAAGGGGAAAAAAAAAAGACTAGAGTAAGTTTCCCACTATTGATAGAAGGTTCTATTCCATTATTAATAGTAGCATTTAGCATTTTTAGCAAATTGTACAATATTTTCCGATATCAATTATGATGAAATTCTGAAATGAAACACATTCTACAAGCATTGCTAATTGAAGTGAGAATAAAATATGTGTTGTATTACAAAATAAGCATCTCATAATAAATATTATCACTATGATATGTACTCTTTTGTTATCAGGACCAGATTCAGAAATGGATGTACGTGGGTGTACACATATACATGCCTACATGTATTTCTGAATCCGGTCCTAATAACAGAAGAGTACAGTGTGATATTATGCTTATATACTCTTGCATAATGGTATTAAAATGTGGCTTTATTGGATTAGAAATAATATGTTGTGAGTATTTTGCATTATAGCACATATAAATTATAAATGTCATAATGTAGCATAATGTATAATAGTCACTGTACCATTTATTAGTATACTTAGCACAGGTTTTTTTTTTTAAATATATCTTTATCAGAATACACTTATTTCAATAATTAGAATGTCAATCTTGATGAAAGTTTGTATGTTTAATTGTATCAAATTATGTTGATTCTCTCATCAAGCTAATTAATAAAATTAGTAATTCTGTTGCATAATGGTGTATTGATAATGGCATGTTTATTACCATGTGCTGGTTTTTTTAATCCACGGCATTCTTGTGCATATTTGCTAAGTTAAAATCATTTTAGTGTTTTTTTTTAAAGGGGGGGGGATTGAAAGTAGAAATAAATACAGTAAAATTTCTCATTTAAGGACACTAACTGAAATTATTGTCTTTGAATAAAATGTATTTTAAAATCGGAGGTGGAAAATATTAGTAATTTACCTGTCATACAGAATTAGAATTTTTCTTTAATTTTTTATTAATACAAAAACATTGTATGAGTTTTAAAATTTATTAAGAGCATTGAATACAAAAGTGAAGATTGTTAAGTTAATATGTATTAATAATAAATGTACTTACATTTTATTGTGCTATAAAATATTTAGTAATGTATTTATTAATACTGAATGTAGTTATGTTGGCATTTTTTATAACTTTTAAAGCAAATTTCTCGCTCAGAAATTAATTGAAAAATTTCACTGTCATTATTATGAGTGTTTTTAAACTTTTTAGCATATACTGTACTTCATTAAAAATAAAATAATAGAACACCTGAAGTAATGTATTGTTCATAATGTTCATCTCAGTCTTTTCATAATCAATAAGGTTTTTTACTAATTATATTATGTTTGATATGAATTTGAAATAAATTTACAAATTTATTATCACCTTCATTAGGGAATGTTGTAGAGTATTTCTCATAATTATCTTGTGCAAAACAATGTCAATGTGTATAATATTAATGCATTGGATTTCATTTGGAAAAAATGGTTGCTTAGAGATGTTGAAGATTTAATTTTTCCAGTTGTTGATTTTAAAACTTAATTCCCATAAGATGCTTTAAATGAATGGTTATCTTGATTTAAAGGTTGCAAATGTTATATAGTATTAGGTGGGTAAGTGTAAAAAGACTGTTTTTCTCATATTTTGCAAACCAGAGTGAGAGTTTGCATAGTCAACAAACAACGCTGTGTTCCTGTTCTCTTTTCTTTCTTTCAAATTCAGTTGAACTAACCGATCGACTGTTGTTTCTTTAGGCATCCAATCTGTGCAATTAAGAATTTTGCTAAATTGAAATTCTTAAGTTGGGGTCAAGATGCTTTCTGAGTTATAAATGGTTTCTCATTTTCTCTAACTATAGTATTATTGCTCATGCTTTAGAAAATTTTTTATTTTTCCTTTAAACAAAAGAATGTTTTTGGAAGTATTAATATTCTAAAGATGTAAGCAGTTTCACAAAATCTTCTGGAATTGAGGCTTAAAAATTTGGATTATTTTTTGTCTGCATTAAGAAGCTATTTATGGTAAAAATATATTTACGGGTGCCCCTTGGCAATTTTTGGTGGTACATGGACACCGAGTTTGTGCAGTTCTTTGACTTGTTATTTTGGCTTTGTATAGGCTTAAATTTTTGTGCCAAAAATCGGTGCTACACAAAGCCAAAATAAAAAGTCAAAGAATTGCGCAAACTCAGGATCCATGTACACATCAACCAGTTTTCACTTTAAAAAAATCAGAATTGCAGAGAATTGTGCAAACTTGGCATCGCTCAGTCCCTTGATTTTGTCCATGTATACATCGATCTATTTTCACTTAAAAAGTCAAAGGAGCAGCCAGTTCTATTCTAGAGCCAAACCAAAAATAGATAACCTCAATAAATTACATTTTAAATCAAACACTGAAATAAAAATTCATCTTAGCTCTACACAAAGGAAATATCCACGTACTGTATTTAGAAATTCCCGTGTCTTCAGTGAAACAAAATTCCTTAACAGCATCCAAAAACATCCTAAAATTATATAAACTAGAATCTGTATACTGATGTTGCCACATGAATTAACAAAAATAAGAGTAAAAAATCTGATGTGTACAATCTAAATCTAAAACAATGTATAAAGGAAATTAAAGAAAAAAAAATCTGTTGTATATACCACATGACTAACAGACCTTGTACAGAATATTAAATTATATGTACTTTCCCTGCCTTTCATTTAAACTTATTTCCTCGAATTTCATTAGAGATATATTTCTCATTCAATTAATTGAGTTCTTACTTTGTGACAGGGCAGAAATACATAAAACCTCAAAATATCTTTATTAAAAACTGAAAAACATAAAACACCAAATCCAGTTAAAACAATTAAAAAACATTTTTTGTGATTAAAATTACAATTTCTATGCAAAAGCAAGCAATTCTGCTAGCTGGCAAGAAGGCAGATTTTTCCATGCACAAAACTGAAAGTTTACCTTTAGTCTCATTCGGTAAAACGACACTGAAGGCCTAGAAAATGACTTAATTTGTTGTGGATGCTATGCTGAGTTAATATATGATATAATTTAATATCTTAAATGATAATTCCAGAATGGATTAAGCATAATTTAATTCGCAATAATAAAAAAAGTTGTGAAAATGCGCTTTAGCCCACTGCTTGGCGATGTTTTGAAAATCGCCAATTCGGCGCGTTTCTGCGAAACGTCTTTGCAATTGCAACCTTCCCGACACGCTCCGCGAAAACCTATTGTAAACAAAACATAGAATTCTAAGGCATAAATTAGTATGGAAACTGTTGCCACAAAAAGATAATAAAATAATATGCAAAACGAACATTATGATCATTAAAATATTTGTCAGTTAGGTTTAAATTAATTATTTACATTTTATGTTGTAATACTTACACATTTTATG
>KK114655.1:150983-172994 GCA_000611955.2 Stegodyphus mimosarum
TCTCACATTAAATAAAACCGTTCTTTATAAAATAGGAAATACGCATGCGGGAAAACTACATGTTTCCGTAGCTTCAAAATACCCAGTCAGCCATGTTCGCAGATATACGGAGTTACCCATTTTGGCGCGTTTATTGCTCATTCAAAAACAATCGCCGCCAAGCAGTGGGCTAAAGCGCATTCCAACCGAAGTTGTTACTTTATTGTTGCAAAGCTTAGTTTCTCTACATTGGCAACAAATCCACTATTCTGTTAAGTTTCAGATGTAAACAAATATGGCTGTTATCACAAAAGAATTAGGCTTAGCTGCACTTAAACAACTTTTAAATTGTTCATAATTCTACAATTATAACATGCGGGTTAACTAAAGACATTAAAACCTTAACCAGAAGATAAGAACAATATAATCCAATCATTTTTAAAGCAAAAAGTGCACAATTTACAAACATATAAGAATAAAGAAACTGAGCTCACTGAACTGAGTAACAGATTGGATACATATATTTATACACTTTAATTCAGCCGATTGCAACTAAAATAGGAAGTGCACATCTGCATGTTACAGCAGTCAGTCCTATATACAAAGTTTCAACGCACTCAGGCTTCTCCTTTTTGAGTTATACGAGATACATACATATGTACATGTGCACAGACAGCACAAAAAAATCTTCTCAGACTCCATTTTAAGTCAGTTTTATAATTTTCTTTGGGGAAAAAGAATCCTTTATTCTGTCCTTACGTATAGATTTCATGTGCGGTCAAAATGTATGTTTTCGTTGAAATATGACACCCGAAAATTTTCGCGATTACAATACTTCCTTTTTACTTTACAAGGAAGTAAAAATACCCTCCGTAGTGCCGGTATCCTCTGATGCTTGGTCATATGCATTTCCTTCCTATGAACATGGCACTTTATAATGGCTACTAAGTAAACCTATATTTATACAAGTCACTTAATGCTTTTTTCCTTTTCATTCCAAATCGTACAGAAATTCAAATTAATCTAACACATTCAGCTATTTTACTATGTAAACCAAAAAATAATCAACCTTCCAGCACATCCTAATCAACATCCAAGCCCTTACAAATCTTTTCCTGTCATTCAAATTCACCGCAGTCACGTCATAATGGAGTTTCTATAACATTCAACTACTCAGATTACCATAAATGAAACAACTTAGTGATAATCCAAGGGGCACCCATAAATGTACTATAACCCTATTTATATACTACTTGATCAATAGCTATACTTTGTGATAACAAATTTGTTATTTATTTATTTCTGCTTTCATTAACTCTTTCAATCTCTGCAGCAAACTGTTTTCGAGTTTTGCTGATGCCAAATTTTATTGCAAATGTCCTTATGCTGTGATATTCATTATTGCTAATTTCAGTGTAATTTATTTTTTCTCTGTGCTTTAGCTTCATATTTTACTCTTTATGGAAAAGAATTTTTTAAAACTTCAAAAATTTAAACTAAATTGAAAAGAAAATTACATGCACTTTTAGCCTTGTAAGCAACACCTGTTGAAAAAATGCTCTGTGTACTTTTTGAAGTGAATAATCCTTTGTTTGAAGAAATGGTGTCTAAGATTTAAGTTACACCTATTCAGTTTCATTGTTGGTTGGAAAAAAAGAGTAAAAGGAGATTTTCTCCCAGAACAGTATTCCAGCTGGAAGATATAAGAATAAAGGGTTTTAACAGTTAAAACAAGTTAGGGTCAGGTGAACAAAAAAAAAAAAAAAAAAAAAAAAAAAAAAAAAAGTACATGTGTTTAACTAACAAAATAGTGGCTAGGTCAAGAATGTAAGAACTCTGTGACATCAGGTATGTCTTCAATAAAGAAGTAAAATCTCTTGCAATGTAATTTTTCACCTTGTCCAATCTGAACATATCTAAAAAGGTGGCTATGCTGTATTTAAGTGGAATGTAAAATATTTCTCTAATAAAGTGGTGCCTTAACTATTTAAATATAATACCCCTAATAAAAATTTAGGGGGTAATGTAGAACATAATGTTGATACATTGTGGAGGAATATGATTTTTTTCTAATAATAGGCAGTCATGCACATTTCAGTATGCATTTATATATGTTATGCCTAAATTAGGAAATTTACATGCAGAGCTTCTTATTTTAGGCATAAAATATATAAAACAAGAATATACAGCTGATTTTATGCAATAGATTTGCTTGTTTAAAAATTTTCTGTCACTAATTTCACATATTATTACTAGCATAGAAAGAGAGCTTGTAGATTGCTTATAGAACAACTTGTGGCGAACCACACAGAGATAAGTAAATCGTGTATGCGGTCTCTGCAAGTCACCGCTTCCAAGCTCTTATGATTTGTCACATGATATGTTTCTGACATTGCAGACGCAATAATTCATTCCAGTTGACAGTGCAAGAGACATAATTTCACAACTAGTGTCAGGAGATTTTAGTGTTCTGCACCGTGTCTATTGTCAAAGCCTCTTGATTTCAGGAGGGGTGACGAACCAGTAATCTGATTTTTCTTCTGATATCGTTCCAGATATAACAAATCAGAGGATGTAAAATACTACTGAAAAATTAAGGGAGCATGCCTCATTCAGTCTGAAGATTTTTGCCATCGGAGTAACACATCAGAAGGCTCCGGAACTCTTGATTATAGAGACCTAGACTGCTCCTGAACTCTCGACTAGAGAGACCTGATTAGCAGACTCCTCGCACTATGAGGCCTATAATTGATTTCAATAAATGTGTATGCTATCCATGAATTATATGTATATGTGAAGAGCTTCTCTTAATTGTTATAAATATGTTTTGAGTTCAGTAATGCACTAAGTATCATGCAACCTCACAAACATACCAAATTATTATAAGGAGTCAGATGTGCTACCTGCCGCCATTCAACACAGTGGTAACCTGACAGTCACTCCCACAGTAGTAACCAACCCCCCAAAATTTTAACTTTAATTTGTAACAACTTTTAAGTTCCTTTTTAATTTTGTTATTTTCCTTATCGTAAGAATAATAGCAGTTATAATAAATCTTTCTGAACTTCATCATTTCAAAATTAACACTTCTCTAATTATTCTAATATAATGCTCATGATATGTGTATTTACATAATGCAGAAAGCCAATAATAATATTAAATTTTATTAAACAAAATCTTAATTAGCCAACAGACATAAAATCAAGGCATAACTTTATTTTTTTTATCTGACATTCATAATGTAATCTTTACTTTCCTGTTAATGTGTTTAAAAGGGCAAAATTTGAAAAAACAGTTGAAACAGTGGTTGACAAAACTATGTCATTGCATGGTAAAATGCAAAAATTCTTTTCCAGGACTGAGTAGTGATATCAAGCATTCAGCAAAATTTCAGATTCAAGACCAAAAGAGAGTTCAAAGTATTAATTAAGCTGAATACTGTTTTCAAACCTTTTAAATAAACATGAAATAATAAAATAATAATAAAAGAAATAAGCATGTTGTGTAAAAATTGCTGTAAAGTTCTAATTTTAAAATTGGGTTATTGATATTCAGGTGCAGGGCTCGTTTACTTTAAATTAAATTTTGAATTAGATTTAAAAACATGATTACTTTCGTATTATTCTGTCAACCATGAAATTTTTGCCAAGCAGCATGTTATGCCAGATATAGATAAGCATGATGCTACAATGCACTCATAACATCTGCAGTTTTACTTGATGAAACCTGTTGATTCTTGATAAGGCAAGTTACTTGTAGTTTTTGTGAACAAGGACTATAAATTATCTCTTATTAGTGTATTTTTTCGTGCAATTTGGGGGAAAAAATACAATTTGGGATTTGCTTACTACAGAACGGCAGGCAGGGGATTATCTTTAATGATATGGGATCCTACCCTCAAAACAAAATCATATGTATTAATAGGCATAATATGGTCAGCTGACAAAATAGTAATAGATTGGAACAATTTACCTGTGGGAAATTTGTATTCATAGTGTTCTAATCGGAACTGCCGGAGGGCCTAACAAAATAGTAGGAATCACCAAAAGCCTTTTTTATAAAGCGAAAAAATGAAGCAGGTCAAATATTGATAGCTTATTAAATAAAGGAGCATCATTTCCTTCGGAGTTTCACGTAAATGATTGACACAACTTTGGTGAATCTGTACCATGTTTAATAGTTCGATGGTAGCCAACTTTTTCTGTTAGTGGGATAATACTTAACTATTAAAATATGCAACTTTGTAGCAATTACTCATTTTGTATTGTATTTTTTAATTAAATAATACAAATATTTAATTAAAATATTTAATAAAATATCTGTGTAAAATTCTGTTCACTAATAACATTTTATTTATATTTTCTGGTTAAGAAGGCACTGTTTGTAATCATACTAGAGTGCCAAACAGAGTAATCTGCTTATTATGCCTCATGAGTAGCTATGCAGTCACAACATTGCAATTAAGCAGCAAAAATAAACGTTGATCTAGTAATTTTCCTCCTGAATCTTCAGTTGCTATTATAATCAAGTGCTTTAAAAAATTTAAAAAAAGAATTGTGCAATTTGGCATTTTCCATATCATGAAGCATTAAGTTGAGTTCAACCACACTGGAAAATATTATTCAGGAAACCCAAAAATGAAACTGTATTTTGTGTTACTAAAGCATCAAAATTACACTGCAACAAAAGATCATGTCACAAATAAAAAGATTTATAAAGCAGACATTAGTAGAACTTAAGTAAATCGTACTGCCTGACTTTCTCACTTATGCACCAATCTTTGGATCTTCAGCTGACGTATAAGATAGTATAAGGGTACCCAAATCACCTTGTGCGATAAATTTAAATATTTGGGTGTGACGTTTGACTACAAACTGACATGGAAGCCACATGTAGAGGACTTGTCCAACCATGTTATGAAGAGACTCAGTGTCCTTAAATGCCTTGCTGGGGCAAGGTGGGGTTGAATTCGGCAAACCCTGTTCCAAACTTATCATTCATTTATCCTTCCCCTTCTGACTTACTGCTGTGAACCACTTGTGGCCATGAAAAATGTAGTCTAGAAAAAATCCAAAATCAGTGCTTACGCATTGTTTCTGGAGCCATGAAAACCACCCCGATTGATGCCATGTTTATGTTAACTGGTGATAAACCCTTAAGAACTGTAATTGAAAAGAAGGCCTTAATTCTGTGGGAAAAGATCATTAGAGTTCCTGGATGTCTTTTCACTCTGGAATGAAGTCAATCAAGATCTGACTAGAAATCTAAAGACCTAGATGGGCTTTCTACAGAGAGGTTTTAGATAAAAAATTCACTTGGTTTAATGAATGAACCAGAATTACTTGTTTCACTACAAAATCCAGTAAATTTGAAATCTTTCTGGATTAATCTTGGGTCCTAAAGTAATACAGATCCCTCTATTTTGAGAGCCCTCGCTTTCGAAGTATTAAACATTTTTTACCCTGAGCCAGAGTGGCTTTCGGATCTTTACTGATGGATCCCTCCTGTCTGATGGCCCTAATGCAGGTGCCGGAGTTTATTCCAAAATTTTTTTCTTTTTACATCCCTGTGGGCCGAAATTCTGCATTTGATGGTGAAATTGCTGCAGTTTGCACAGCTCTGTACTAGCTGCCATGCCACTTGGAAAAATTCACAAGAGCTGTTATACTCAGCGATTCCCGAGCAGCTCTATTGGCTATCATTTTAGATAAAAATCCCATATCACAGGACATATTAGAACGTCGACATTATCTATAAAACCTGGCTTCACTTGAGAAAACTATAGTCCTCCAGTGGGTTCCTGCCCACTGTGGGATTCCAGGTGACAAGAAAGCCGACTTCATAGCAAAGAAGGGTGCTTTAATCATGCAGAATATTTATCTACATGCTCAGAAGATCTCTATCATCGTGTTTGTTATAAGTCTTGGAAGAATGCGATCCTGAAATTGTGTAATGGCCCAAGACGCAAAACGGTCGCTGAATTCCGCCTTGCCACCGGACATGACTGCCTACAATATCATCTTCATAGATTCAAAATTGTTCCTTCCCCGATATGGAGTCTGTGCAGCTCTGGAGAAGTAATAGATGCCACACATCTACCCCACTGTCCTGCTCTGCGCAAGACTTATCTCGCCGAGCGTTACTGGGAGGCAAGAGATATGTTAGATTAATGTTGTTGTGTTGCTGTATTTTATGTTCCTTGTTCTTTGCTGTAACTGTTCTGCCTTTGGAAATTAAAAAGAAAAAAAAAGTTTGAAAGTTAACACATTCGCTTTCTGGTAGTACTTGGTTTATGTACCTTTGGTGTCAAGAGCCCATGTTGGTTAAGTTCTTTCAGTTGTAAACTAGGAATGAATTATTTTACAGCATTTTGTCAGTTATATACATTTTTATTTGTAAACTTATGTTGTCAGTTATATACATTTTTATTTGTAAACTTATGTTGTCAGTTATATACATTTTTATTTGTAAACTTGTGTGTTTATCCACTTTCTCTTTTTTTGGATTTATTCCAAATTTCAAAAGCAGGCATTCTTTTTATATAAAAATTGTACATATTATTAGGGCTATAGTTCCTGCCTCTGTAATCTGTTACTTCAGAATAGGTACTTGTAAAGTAACAGATTATAGTGATAGATAGTGTCATCCCCCCACACACAGCTTATCAGGCCTGAAAGGGAAAATGACCCTTTCATTTCTGTAAGCATATTTCACTTCATGAAAAGCACATGAATGAAGGTGAATAGATGTGATGGATAAAGTAAGTGTTGTGCACTGATAACATGCAAAACGAGGGCAGGTAAAAAGAACTTGGATTGCCTATTTTAAAAATATAGTTCATGGTAATAATGACTTTGATACTAAATGGGCTGTTACCCAAAGAAATACTTTTTATTTTTAAGTATTTCAAGACCCACTTAATTTCATTACATAAAGTTTGTTAAAGAGATATGATTATGAATGCGGTTATAATCTTGCTCAACAGTTTTTTAAACTCATTTTTATTCTGAAAATCTTTTCATTTATATGCAGTTTTGTTTGAGACACTTTCAGAGCCCTAAGCTCTTATCTTGAAGCCTAATTTTGTGCGTTTAATAGATTAGACTTAAGTTTAATAAACTTAATTTTAGTGATATAATTTATAGTATGTTAAATATGTGAACCCAAAATAAAAATTTTTTTAAATAGAATGTTTATATTTTTATTTTTACATTTTAGGAAGAAATTGTGAATCTCCAAGCTCTCCGAGTGAAGTAACCATGAGACATCCTAGAAAAGAACGTCGAAAGACTGAGATGCAGATATACCGTCCTGGAATGGGATTTAATAATAAGAATGCCAGATCTGATATTTGCATTAACAAACCTGAGGAGGAAGCTCTGGATCAAATAAGAAATGCTGTATCTCTTTCTTCAAGCATTGATGATTTTGAAAATATAAATGTAAAGGAAAGTCGAAAACGTGGCATGCAAATATATCGCCCAGGAATGGGACTGCAAAATAAGAATGCCAAGAGTGATGATTATACTAACAAATGCGATAAGCAAGTTCTTGATTCTGTAAGAAATAATTTTGCTGATTCTTCGTCAAACATTGATGGTTTTGAGAGTCTTACTGTAAAAGAGAGTTGTACTGATGAGCCAAAAGGCAGAAAAGCTGAAAATTTTGATTGTAACAAAGTTTCAAAAAATGTAAGGAATAGGCGGCCAGATATTCAGGTTTATACTCCCAAACCTAAAATTGTTGCTCAACTTGGAGAAAAAAATGTGGTTTCTCAAAAAAATGGTATGTTTTTATCTCAGAGTAATAAAGAAAGAGAAATATCTTCGAAAACATTAGCTAAGAAAAAATCAAATCAAGTTGAGAACATGAAAAATTATAAATATGTAAATGAAAATGACGAAGATCATTCTGTTGGAAAAGAATCGGTATCTAGATCATCTAGCAAACATTTTTCCACTAAGCATTCAGATTCCAATTCTCCTCAGCCTACAGGTTCATGGGCAGATCTTGTTGAAGACTCTGATTTGTCTAATTCTAGATCAACACCTGATGATAGGTTATGTAATGCACACAATGATGATTCTGTAGATGCACATTTCTCTGGAACAAAAACTAGCAATAAAAAAATTGAAAGGAATTGTAAATCAAAACAAAAACATAATAGAGATGAAGTAAGTAAGAAGCACAGGAGTAGAAGAAGTTCTCATAGGACTGATTCTCATGCTACCCATGATGAAACTAATGAACCATGTAAAATAGATGCTGATACTACACACAAGAGCAAATCTGGTACTCAGGAAGTTTTCTCAAACTGTGAAGATAAAGGTAAAAGAAATCGAAACATGTTAGGTAGCTTACATAGTGATCATACAAAAGGACAAAATTTTGACTTACATACTTCCGAAAGGGGGAAAGATAATACTAAAAGGTGTTCTAATGGTTCTGTGCTTGCTGTAAAAGATAATAGTTATATAGTAGAATGCAACCAAATTAAACCAGTTGCAGTGGAGAGTAAAACAAAATCTGATAAAAAGAAGAGGGAGAAAGTTGAGCAGTCTGTTCCACCACGATTCCAAAAGAATAAGGCCCACAGTTCCGATAACCAGCAAAATGTATCTCCAGAGAAGTGTACAGCTTCCGGACCAAATGGAGGAGGTGGTATATTAAAGTTACCATCAGAATATGAAAAAACTGATATTTATGCAGAAACTTTTGAAAACAGTTTGTATGTGCCAAAGTTCTCAGAGCCTCAAACCTTTATTCATAAACAATTATTTGATCCTAACAATCCCAGTAAACCAGAAATAGTAAACATTCCAGCACCTATACCACCTACACATATGTCATATGCAAATATGGCCCCAAAATATTATACAACAGAGTCTGCAAATTATCCATCTTGTGTTCCAGCTACTGTTCAAAATCTAGGCTACATTCCACCTCCTCAGCCTGCTGCAATGAGTCATCAGTATCATTTTTTACCATCAGATTTACCAGCCAATAACGTGCACAGTACCTTTACTAGTATCAGAAATGGTGTGCAAGGACCTGTGCATTGTCCAGTTCCAGAACCAAGATTAACTGCAGCATTTACAAGACCACCTGTTTGTTATAATGACTTGCCACATATGGGACATGAGCAACTGAAGAAAAGGTAAATATATTTCTTTGCTACCAGTAATACTTGTTGCTTGCATAAGCAAAAAATAATTCTGTAAGAAACGTAAATTATTTTTAGTTACTTTTTAGTAAATTGTTATAAAAGTTTGTTAAATTCTGTAACAAATGTTGTCATTTTAATTAATAAATTGAAGAATGTTATCAAGTAATATAATAATACTTGTGTATGGTAGGAGGGAGGCTGAATGGTATTCTCATCTACATTGGAAAGACTAGCCGCTGCGCGGCCAGCCTTCGTCTGGCTTTTAAGTGTACCAAAAAAATGCCTAAAGAGAACACGAAACATTAAATTTGAAAACTGCACAGAATTTTACTCTGCAGAACAATTTTATCGAAAAAGAAACAAACAACAACGGAAAAAAGTCAGTTAAAAATGCATTACATATAAAAAGCATACAATGAAATAAGCAATATCCCTTAATACAAATATTAATTATCTTAATAAATAAATTAATCAACTTCCTGCTGCCTTCTCTAGACAAACGTCCAGTATCCAAGAGAAACATTAAATTTAAAAACTGCACAGAATTATCGCCCTCATTTTCCCAGATGGCAATAGTGCTGATATCAGCAACAACGGCTGCGTGCCATTGTTGTTCATATAATGAGAGAAAATCATCAATTTGATACTATTTCATTAAAAAAAAACTCATTCAAATTTTGAAAAATCGATGTGCACTGGCTCTTGTCTAGATGCATCATGTGTACCAGATTTCATAGGCCTGGGTCTATTAGCTTACGTGCAGTACGAACGAAAGACACTTACACACAGAGAAACTCATCCTTTTAAATATAGATATATAAATTAATTAAACAATTTACCTTTGCAAAAAGAAACAATCTTTCAATTTCTTAAACTGTTTAATAGAGTGAAATCTCGCCTTGTTTTATAGCCCATTACGTCTTAAAATGACGCGATTTCATCAGAAAACATAAAATTAAAAAAAAGAAATCTAATTCGAATTTCGAAAAACTCGCTTCGAGGTGCACTGGCTCATGCAAAAAAATCATGCAAAACTTTTCAATATCTTACAAACAGTGAAATAAGCAAAAAAATAACATGAAAGAAACTCAAAACATAAAAAATTATATAAAAATTCTACAATAAAATTAAAATTTTTTAAACATTTTCTTACTCGATAGTTTGAATGATCCTTTTTCTGAAATTTGGAAATGTTATGATACTTTAGGTAATATTCTGAGGAAATGTGTCAGCAGTCACATCGCAGCCATTTAACTTGTAGAAAATATTACAATGAAATAAGCAATATCCTTCGATACAAAGGTTAATTGTCCGAATAAAGTAATTAAACAATTTACCGTTGCAAAGAGAAACAACTTTTTAATTTCTTAAACTTTTCAGTCTCTTAAAAACAGTAACATAAGAAATACGATGAAAAATTGTTGCCAAACTGAAATTTTTAAAAGAATGAAACTATTCAAAATGATGCAATTTCATCAAAAATCTATCAACAACAATAAGAAAGGAAAATTGTTGCCAAAACTACATTTTAAAATATCTGAGATGTAAGAAGTGTATTCGGAAGCTTCATTTAAAAAATTTTAAAAAAATACAAAATATTATTATTTTTCCAAAATTCTTTTTTTAAAAGGAGTCGAAAGGATTAAAGTTCAACGTGTCCAAAAATCAAAGGAAAATAAACAGCACATTTTTTATAATAAGTTTTTTTAAAAAAAATTCCGCTGAAAAGGTGTTAAGCCCACCTTCCTAAATAAATTCATATTTAATCGATTTATTGAAATACAAAATTTATTTTAAGTTCGTAAAATAGCTAAGTGTCTACGCTTCACGACGATGTAAATAGCTTACTCGCAATACGAACGAAAGACACACACACAGACTCTTTGTTTTATTATATGTAGAGAATATGTGTTGCCGTATGCTATTGCATTTAATTAAATAAAGTCACTGATTTTTGATAAAAAATCATTAGCATGCAATTAGTACTACAGTAATCAAAATTAATAAGTATAGTTTTTGCATGAAGTTAATATCCTTAAATATCTGTATAATAAAATATTTTCATGAGCATAAAGATAAATGTAATTTGAATAAGTATAATTTTTAAATGGCTTGAAATTATCTTGGAAGAGAAATATTTGCTAGTTACTACCAAGATAATTTATGAGTATAAATATATATGCAGTTTAAGTAATTATAGTTTTTAAGTGGTTTGAAGTTATCCTAAGAGGGAAACAACTATTAGTTACTTTCAGGCAGTGTCGTAACTAGAAGTCTTGGGCCCCTATGCAAAAAATTTTTTTGGGGTCCTACCAAAAATTTACTGTACCCGCCCCCCGAAAAAAAGGCAAAAAATACGTGGGTAAAAATATATTTCAGGATGCCCCTTGGCAAAAACTGGCGATTGACCAGCAAGGCATAAGTTCAAGATGGCCACTACACAAAACCAAAATAACAAGTCAAACAATTGCCCAAACTCGGTGTCTAAGTACACATCGATCTATTTTCGCTTTAAAAAGAAAAATCAGAAGTTGCACACTCCCTTTGTCCGTGTACACGCCATTCTATTTTCACTTTAAAAAAATCAGGAGAATGATGACGTCATAGAATGTTAAAACAAAGTTACTCATCACCAAAATTGAACAAAATTCATAGCCAATCAAAGCTCAGTAAACTGCATTTTAAATCGCACAAATACATCTTATCGCATATATAGGAAAAAGGAAATATCGACTTACCATATTTAGAAATTTGTGTCTTCAGTCTGTGGCACACAAAATTCCTTAACAGCATCCAAAAACTTTCTAAAATTATCTGAACTAGAATATGCAAACTGCCATCACCACATAAATTTACAAAAATGAGAGTGAACAGTATCCTCCACAGTGCTGAACTGTTGGTGGGATTTCTTACATGAACTTTTCTTGCGACAAAGCCATCTGAACGATCTTTAAGCTCGACAATACCAATTTCCTTCATACAAACAGGGCACTTATAAAAGCCCTGACAAATATTTTCCCATCAGTCAAATTCACTGCAGTCACGTCATAATAGGGTTTCCACAGCATTCAACTACTCTGGTTACCATAAATGAAATAACAATTTGGTGACAAATGAAACAATTTGGTGAAAATCCAAGGGACACCCTAAAATATAGTCTAATCAAAACCTGAAAGGTTTTAAATTTTAACAGCCACCCAAAACAGTAGGTTATTTTTTTTTTTTTTACACAGTCTGCTATCACACTCCTTTCTGCTACTCAGTGTTTTTTTTTAATCTTTTTTATAAAGCATAATTTTCTTTGCACTTACCCCCATATATTTTAACACCAAAATCACAATATTTGTAAAAGCTGAATAGCAGCATATATTTAGAATTCCCGATGAAGTGTTAAGTATTCGTGATGGCTAACAATTTATTTTTTGCCTTTTGTTTATTAACTTTTTAAGTATTAAGTTTACTTATTAAATATCACGATCTTCGCATTTACGGCACATAAAATTCAATTTAACTGCAAAATCACAAGATGTTTTAAAGTGGCATATCTTTAGAATTCCTGATTAGAGTTTCTCATACGTGTTTTTATATTCCCTATTTTATTTATTATTATTATTTTTTAAATGAGCCACTTGTGCAGCCAACTGCCTAATATAATTTTCATAAAAAAAAGTGTATAATGATGTTACGGAATCCATGTAATGTAATTTTATGAAAATGTTTAATACTTCTTATTAAACATATCATGATCTTAAAGCATGTTTATTTAAATCAATCGTGTCAAAAAACTTGAAGATAGATGTTCTCAAGAACTGCACTTTTAAATTGCTTATTCAGTAGCCTTCCAGATTAAAATTGGAAGTATCTTAAGCTTTACTGAATAGCAACAAGCTGGCACATGAAAAATAAAAGAAATTTTCTTCCAGGAGCGACAACACATTCCTTTCTTGCAGTCAAGTTGGTTTATTGAAATTGAGAGATAAATAAATATTTTTAAGATTGGCAACAGTCTCATGCGCTGATATGAAAATGTATAACAGTACTGTCACTGGTCACTTTCATCTTGTTAAGTTTGTTGATCAAAAGTTTATTAAAGTGTTATCACATATGAATTAAAGAATAAAACAAAACTGGAAGTTCAAGGGGCTTCCAGGTGCTCATGTTCGGGTGGAGTATTACATCATTCAAAATTTAATGGCTGTTTTTCTAAATGCGAACATTCGTACATGCAGAGTCTTCATTATTTAATTTCTTTAAAAGGTGATCATATTTCGTGGCAATAATTTGAAAAGGGTATGCCGTGTATAGTGACCAAACGTAATACATGTTGTATTAAACTGTAAGAATCACTCATCTTGATAAATTCATTTTGAGTTTAATATTAGGACTGATTTTTTTGGATTTTATTTAATGGAAATGCTAGTTACAGATTGAATATATGAACAAAACTAAACATTGCAAATTCTTCTTTTGAAAATTGAGAACTATTAAATAGCTTATTTCAAATTAGTGCATCTTCTTTGGTTTATACTAAAAAAGTATATCTTGATTATTCGATCATAATATATAAAAATAAAATAATATACAAAGTAATTGCATAAGAATAAAAGGTACTTTGGGATTATTCCATTGACCTGTAAATACTCGCGAAAATGCGGTAATCCTTTGGTGCAATCATAATGAAAGCAATTTCTAAAATGAACATTTTAAACACATTAAATTTATCAAATAATAGTGATAATAACAAAAACGTAAGTAATAATACATAATAAGAAAGTGTAATAAAAAGGATCAAAACAAAGTTAAAAAAACCTGTGTTTTTTTATAATTACACATTGAATTATTCTTGAATCTAACCATATATATTATTATAAATCATTTCAGTGGCCTAAAATACTTGATAACTTTTAAAACGCAAACAAAAAAAAAAGTCATTATTCTTGTGTACTCTCCACCACATAAATTCATGTAAATATGAATCCAAGTTTTTCTGATAGTATGTGTACCACTTTCAGAATCCACGAAATTATATCAGTGATTCTCTTTAAAGTGTTCGATCAATTCATCAGTTTTGTAACTTTTCCACCAGTGTGAGAAACTTGTAGTTCTTTCTGCAATATTGTTCTGAATTTCAGCCATTAGAATTACTGCATTTCAGTTGGGAACCTTTACAACGAAACACTTGTTGGTCTCTCTGAAGAGTCCCCCAAATATCCATTGTTCTGGAAGAATACAACCAACTTTTTTTCTGTGCTTTGTAAAAAGGCTCTTATTTATCTCTACAATTTTGTTCAGACCTCCTATTTGTTTCGAATCACATTGTAGAGGGCTATGAGTGTACATTTCCCTCATATAATTTTCCCAATCAACAATTGTCTTTTCTGTTAAATCCAGCTGTTTTTCTCCCCATTCAATTGATGTTAATTCTTGCGACAAGCAGTAAATGAACCAGAGAGTAGTCAGAAATGGGAGTTTTAAGCCCTCCAAACACGTGCCTTTTTCGAATAGCTACTCATTTATTGCATCCCTTTACATTGCACCGCCATTGCCTATTAATATTCGTACAGAATGTATCTCTATTAATATTCATACAGAATAACAGAATAAAAATATCTAAAGAAATCAAAAATAACTACAATATTTAAAGTAAGGCAAACTAGGAATATTAATTTGGCATTCAAAAGCAATCAGACACAGGTCCTTCTTCTTCAGGAACAAAAAAATTCTGCTAAAATACTCTTGGTATATTAGGCAGGAAAGAATATTTACTACACTCATGTTTAATCAGATTCTGCATAAAAACATACTACTGGATCTTCCTTTTGGCCTCCTTGATCCATCTAAATCAGAAGTATTGATATTTTAAGATCAGGTGTGAGACTTTGTTAATCCATCATAGAAATCTGTTAATCCTTCATAGAAGGCGGCATCTATGCTTCACATTTTGTTCTCTGTAAAATCTGTTTTTAACCATTTTTGTCATTATTTTATAAAGTCTTTTCCTGTTTTTCTGCTTTCCATGGGTTTTTGTACTACATATCATTTAAAATGTAAGTTATTTATAAATATCTGAGTTTTTCTCATTTAACAGTGGCCCAAGAATTAACTTTTTTTTTTGTAATTGAAGTATATTTTAAAGTGTTTTTATATTAAAGTATGCGAGTTGTGTAAAGTAATTTTGGTACTTACAAATATTATCCCATTACTGTGAAAGATAGTTCATCCCCCTCCCTCACCCCCCCAAAAAGTATCAATCATTGCTGTTTAATAATGAGCTGTACTTTTGCCTGCAGCTCTTACAATAGCATGTTCATCAGTCTCTCTGCCAAATATTCACTGCCTGCATAAGTATTCGATTTGCAACGCTTTTGCGCTTTGTAAAAAGGCTTATGTCGATTTTGTCTACTTTATTAGGCTCTCTGATTTTACCAGAAGCTCTGTTCAGAGCATTATGAATACATACTTCCCACAGATAATTATTCCAGTCTATTGTATTGTCGGCCATATGCTACTGTTCTTTTTACTATTCAATAGATGTTAATTATTTCCATCAGTTTTAAATGAACTAAGTCATAAATGTAATTCTACAGCCCTCAACCCCCCCCTTTTTTTTTCAAAATGCAATGAAAAAATACAGCAGTAATAGTTAATTTATATTCTTATTTTTATATATATATATATATAAAAATTTTTTATCGAGAATCAGTTGGGGTTACATCAAATGAAAGCAAAGATGTGATAAGTGTGTTGTGATGTCATGCTTATCTATAACTGGCACTAAATGATGCTGCTTGGTGATACTTTCACGACTGATAGCATAGCACTTACATACCATAATTTTTTTAAACATTAATAGTTAGTAAAAAAAATGCTACCATTGTTTTACAATACAGATTATAATTTTTAAAAGTATTTTATTTTTTTCAGAAAGGTACATTATTCAGTTTTTAAAGCTATGTAAAGTTTATAGAGCTATAAAACCATATAATTTTGATAGAAGTGACAGTGGGTGAGAAATTCTTAAATATATTTCTAGTTATTATGAAAATAATTTATTTTTTGTCTAAATTTCTAGTATTTGTTAATACTAATTGATACTGGGATACAAGTCAGTCATTTAATTGATTTCAGCTGTAAGCCCAAATTCTTGTTTGGGCATGTGCGTATTATTCTTCTGACTGTGAAAGTTAACTACCATTGAACTATAAAAGTTGGTAGAAATTCTTCCAAAGCTGTGCCAATCAATCCTGTAGAATTCTGAAGGAATTGATGCTGATTAATGAATACTTAGTATTCTGCCAGCTCTATTTTTGCACTTTGTAAAAAGGCTTTCATTGATTTCTACCATTTTAATAGGCCGTACAATTTTAGCAAAATGATATGATTGCAGAATTCCAGCATGTTTCAGTCTATTACTGACTTGTCAGCCATATTAAGTTGGCCGTACCATGTCTTTTAATATCCCCATTTTTTAAATGGAAGGATATGAAAATAATCCACAGCTTGCTATTTTGTAGATGGCAGGCCTCATTATTTAATAATTTTTTTTCAAAATTCAAGGAAAAAAACAGCAGTAGTTGTAATTTTATATTGTTCATAAAAATAAAAGATGGCTAATTGAGAATCAGTTGGGATCACATCAAACCAAAGCATAAATATCATAAGCCTGTTGGTATGTCATGCTTATCATAATTAACACTAAATCACATTGTTTGGCAATAGTTTCACAGTCAGCGGGATATTACTGAAGTACTGATATTTATTTAATGTTTCATAATTTCTATATATGCTACTTTTGCTTTACATTTCAAATTGAAATATAGTACAAATTCCGAGATCCAGACTCGTCAGGATTTTAGCGATTCCGGATTTGGTATTTTTCTGGGTATTAGATCATTTTAAATCTACTAAGATGGCATATAGAAATTATAAAATTAAAAATATGAAATCATGATTTATGAATTTATGAAATAATGAAGGATTTATGATCTAAAGAGTATCAAAATTAAAAAAAGAGCTTAATATTTTATATATTTATTTTAGTAAACATTTCTTTAATGTAAGTTGTTTAAGTTGCTTGTTTTTTGTGCTAATACTTTATGTTTAATTCTATAGACATAAGATTTCTTGTTCACCTACTAAGTTCCATTGTTCAAGTCCTGTAATTGCTGTCTTGAGGATTCCGACTAACATGTCAATTGAAATTTTTTCTTTTTCAGTAACCTATCGGTCACTTTCTTCACAATCTGTAGCGGTATTTTCTCCATCTAGAACCTACGGATTTCCATCACTTGATTGGTGATTGAAGAATTGCCATTGCAATGAAAAACTTCTGTTAATTCCTCTTCTTCCCTAAATTCTGCCACACAGTGCACCCATGCGAGCTCTGGTTTTATGTGAATAACAAATCAGTTATTCTTAATTCAAAAAGTACTAAGTGTAATCTTTTGGCCTAACAAAATTACAACATTAACAAAATCTATTTTTAGCTTATGGAAAGAAATTTTTGTTAAATCTTTCCTCGTCAGCATCTCTTACCGCATTTAACTTAAATCTGTAATCTCTTTGTTAATCAATTACTTATATGAAAAAAAATGTGTAGGCATGGCTGCATGAGTCATCGCTCAAGTTGTCATGTGTTGATAAACATGCGGTGATGAAAGCAAAATATAATACATAATGATTCGCCAGGTTAGCGTTAAGGATATAAAATACTATTTGATGCAAAATCAACAATGTTTCTAATGTTTCGGTTTGACATGTATACCAAGCAGATAGCCAGCTATTGAATCAAATTATTGATGACACAAATTTATGCTAAAATGATTATTTCTTCAATAATAAGGTATTTTATTTAGTGCCGAAGTGAGATTAAGAATCTGGATTTTCTGCATGTTCTGTGAGTAAGGAAAAAAATCAAATGCGCATACGAAAAGCATACCCTCTAAGAAATAGCTAAAAAAAATTGGTTGGTAGTGGCTTTGAGGTCCAGATTTTAGATCATTCCGTATATTGGACATCCGGATCTCGGACTTTGTACTGTATTCATGTTTTATTTTTTAAATGGATAATTTTTGAGAAACTTTTTTATAATTTTCTGTAATATTTTCATTTATAGGTTAAAACCTATAGTAGAGAAGAATTTGCATGATATTGTTGTCTTGGAAAGGGAATTAGCATCTTTGATATCTAAAGGAATTTGTAACACCAATGTTAATGCTCTTAGGCAGTGCAGGTAATTTTACTTTTAGGTTTCACTCACATCTTTGCTGTAGTGTTTAATGTTATAAAAAGACTTAAAAGTATAGAACATACAATAAATTATAAGCATTAGTGCTAAATTTGTTTTATATTTTCCTGGTGTTATAATCATTCATATGTATATATTGATTATCATTATATATTGATTCAATATTGTATTCATATATTACTTTTTAATTTTGAAAATATTATTAAATAGTTTAAGAACGGAACATTTTTTAGCCCTTTGGCAGTTGCAACACTAAGCAGTTCCTTCTTTCCAAATATGCATGATATTTGTAAATTTGTAATTCGTATTGTTTGCAGCCATTGCATTGTGTAATTAGAATGCGAGCTGAGCTCGAGATAACCGTCAGAAGGTTAAAGGATTCTTTTTGCTTTTTTTTTTTAATATAAAATGGAACATTTGATTAATTTTCAAATGTAATTATGAACAAAATGTTTGCTTAGAATGGAAATGAAAATTTAATAACAATTTTAAACTAAAATATGATGTGTTTGATAAGCTCCCAGCAGTGTTTCAGTATTCCTTAGCCCTTTAGCATTGATTTTTTTATTTATAAAAATTTTTACTTTTTCTAAATTAAATAATAAAATGACAACACAAATATGCAAGAAATCTTTTTTAAATTTTTTATTTTTTGGATTTTACATTTTCAAAAAATTCGCATGGGTTATAAATGTCTCTTAGTTCCCCCATTAACTTCTGGTTCGGTATTTTCTTGATCACTGCTTGGGCTTTTCTGATTTTCTTGAAGAAAGTTACTTTCATCCATGTCGGATTCTGAAGTCGTCTCTGTGGTGGAAGGAGCATATTCAGACCCACTGTCTTGAAATGGATTCGTATCATCTTCAGACTCATCCCAAAAACGATTAGCCAGCTGTTGTAGTTCTCTGTCTTAATCTTCCTGAAATATATTTTTTAACACAAAAAGGACGCATTTATCCCCAGTGAGAATTTGAGAGGGACGTATATGTCCCATGTCGAAATTTTCAACAGAAAAGAGAATAAAAATATAACTATTGACTTAGCTTTCCATTTTAAAGTAGTTCTTACTTTTAGCCACCGATTTATAGCAAAAAAAGGATAAACAGACTCGCAGGTATAGGTTAGGACATGTTCGTTTTGTTGCTGGATGCAGACTGACTGACAGAGAGCATCTCGAAATTTGTGAATTGTCCAGTATTCGAGTGGGACACAGACTTGACTCTTTATAATAGACGTGCTTCCCTCTCGACATTTTTGATTTTGCTGTGGAACATATATAACCCATTAGATGTGAAAAGGTTAATAAAAATATAGGATTATGTTATTTTACTACTATATATGAAAGAGGCATTAATTCTGTAATATGTAAGTATTAATTTTCTAAAGTATACTTTTTATATACCAATGAAATTTTTTTATTATGTAAAGAATCAAAACTCTTAAAAGTTTTTTTAAACTAAAACTCTTAAATTTTTTTTTAGTATGTAAAGAATCAAAACTTTTAAAAGTTTTTTTTTTTTTTTTTAACCCAAACATTTTGTCACATCATTACAATTCTGAAAATCACTTGTATTATATCTTGTTTCTTTCAAAGTAAACTTCCTTGTTATTGAATAAGTGGCTGAAAGCCACTGAACACTAGCATTTTGTTTTGGATTATATGCCTGCCGAACTAATATTTTCACTTCATGGGCTTTTATGGTTTTCCTTTGTATTACTTGTATACTGTGGTTGCAACCATGAACATGCATGATTTGGACTGATTTATTTACGAAACAGCATGGATTGATATGCATGATTTAAGTGCTAGCATGGCCAATTTCGTAGATCTAAATTTTCAGAATGTGCTGTGCTCTGGCAGTCATGTTTTTCATTTTTAATTAGAGATGTTGCCATTGTCATATGCTTTTATGTTGTATTCAAAGTTTCAAATGCTTACTTGCTTTTATAAATAGGTTTGTTGATTAATTGTTGAAATAAATACTTGATTAAAACATAAAATATATGTGTATATTATATTTATGTAATAGTGTATAGCAATTATAAGAAAAAGAACAATTCTTATAATTCTAATGAGAATTAAACTGTAATATTTAATTCCTTGTATTAGTGTGAATCAATAATTTTATATGTTTAAATTGAATGAAGAAACAAAGTGCATATTAAACAAAAATAAAAGGAATTTTATTTAAGCAGTTAAATTAATTACAGTCTGTTTTAAAATTTCAAAATGCTGTAGTTAAAAGTAGCATAATTGTAGGCTGTAGAAAGTTTGTTTAATTGATATATATATAATTTTAAAATTTAGTGAAGAAGATACCAATTATTTTTCAATCGTGGCCAGAGTGGGGAAGGATATAGCTCTCACATGATAGAAGATAGCTTGAAATTGCTACTTAGTAAATGGCTGGAGGGAAAATCACATCTAGCTTGATGATTAAAACATTTTTATTTTTGAACAGGAAAAATTACTTAGAGACACGTGTTTTTCTGAATTGGTGCAGCACTAAGGGTGCTTAATTTCTTGCAGTTTATGTATGCAATTACATTTTAGAACAGTGAGAGTATGCAAATTAGCGAAGAGGCATAGTTTATTCAAATTGGAGCAAGTAGCAAAAGAGAGTTGCAGTAGTATTATAAGCTTGGCTCCATTGTTTTAATCCTGAATGATGATATGGCAAAAGCTTTCACAATGTGGAATACTTTAGGCATCACTGCAAGTACAAAGTTGGTTGTCTTTAGATTGAAGTTCGGAATTTAAAGGTCTTTATGTGAATTAAGTTAGTAATTTTGATAGCGATTGCATTTTATATTTTGTATTTTACTTACAGTTTTTTATATGTATAAACATATTAATAGGCTAAAAATTAAAAACAAAATTTTTTAAACCCGTCTTGCACTATAGTTGCAGGATTGAAATTAAATAAACTTAAAGCATCTAAAGTTAATATTAAATTGGAATCAAAACAAGGCAGTTCCTCTGCAACAGTGATCCTCAACCACTGTGCCGCAACCCTTTTGTATGCCACCGATTTTTTTTTTGTTTATTAATTATACTCTGAGAAAAAAAAATAAAATCCGGCATGGAATCATTTCGCTGTTTTATAAAAATAAACTATGGATATTCTTGGTATATTTAACTTATCCTTTCAAGGATAGATGGAAGTGCATCACGGAAGTCAAACTTCAGATCGTGTGCTCTGCCCAATGAGGAGTTGACTCCTCTCGATCTGAAATTCAGCTACTTTATTTGAGTCAATTATATAGCTTCAGAGATTTTTATTTAATAAATTATCAATTTAAAATGGTTTTAAATAATCATTGTAGCCATTTAAAATAGTAAAATGAAAAAGGAAAAATAAATAAAGGATATGTAATAAATGCAGATTTACAAAATACATCTAACATAAGAGGCCATTTAAAAAATTTGACTGTTTAAAAACCTATAACTTTATATGTATATTTAATATCTGGCAATCTCGATTATGTGCAGTCTAACATGCTTCTCATGGTAGATTGCGAGTAAGTAATTTATCTTTAATATGTAATTAACATATCTTATTGCTTTTACCTGGTATAATTGAAAAATCTGAATTTTTTTAATGTACTATATATATAT
>KK114655.1:173068-186725 GCA_000611955.2 Stegodyphus mimosarum
ATGCTTGCTGTATTGTTGAATGTATGTATTTGCTATGCAATATTGTGTTAAACTTTAATAAAACACATTAAAAGGTGATATAAGATTCGGCTTTTTTCATAATTTTTGACAAAATTATTTTTGTCTTAAAAGAACCTTTTAAAATGGATAAATGGCAAAAAAGAAAGAAAGAAAGAAAAGAAAATGGTGATAATATTTATGATGTTAGTGATCAGGCTGATGAGCTGACCCCCAGTAAGAGTAAAGATGTTTCCTCCTGCAAAAATAAAATGTATCGTTCATCAGAAATATAATAATGATTTCTTAAAATTTGAATTTACATTTACAGTGAAAAATGATACAGTTGTCCCCAAGTGTCTGGTATGTGGATGTAAATTATCAAATAGTGCTATGGTTCCAAACAAGCTCCAACGTCACTTGCTGACTAACCATCCTTTGCTTGCATCAAAAGACAAAAGCTACTTTCAAAAATCATTATCTGCAAAATTCAAACAAGTAAAAATTTTTGAAAAGCAACTTAGTGTTTGAAAAAGCTCAGATAGCTTCTTATGAAATAGCTGAGTTAAATGCAGTTAAATTAAAACCTAATAATTTGGCTGATGAAATTATATTACCAACTTTTCGCAAAATTGTAAAAGTAATGATTGGTGGATCAGCAGATGTTGATATTTCCAAAACACCACTTTCAAATGACACAATTCACTGCAGAATTAAAGATATGTGGCGAAATATTGAAGAAAATACTGCAAAAACTCTTGCAAATTTACACTTTGCTCTACAAATAGATGAAACAACAGACATTCTGGGAAAGGCATAATTAATTGTATTTGTTCGATTTATTCACAAAAGTGATATAATTAATAGATTTTTATACTGCGTGAATTATCTGATTGCACAACTGGAAAACATATTTTCAATGTAATTAACTTGTCTTTACAAGAAATTAAAGTTTTAAGGAATTTATGTATTAATGCATTTGCACAGATGGTGTTCCAGCTATGACTGGACATATAAAAGGATTTGTGGCACATAGTGAAAGAAATGAATGCAGATATATTAGTTACCCTTTGTTTTTTGCATTGGGAAGCACTTATTACAAAATATTTGTCATCGAAATTGAAAATAGTGCTGGAACAATGTCTCAAAATGGTTAATTATATAAAATCAAAACCATTAAAATGTCGTTTATTTAGTAATTTATGCCAAGCTATAGAAGCTAAATAAGAATCCTTGATACTACACATGGAAGAAAGGCGGTTGTCCAAATGAAAAGTTTTTATCTTGCATGCTGGAATTAAAAAACGAGATGAAAATATTTTTTGAACAAGCTAAAGATGACGGTTTTGTTAATTTGTTGGAAGATAAAATATGGTGTGCTAAACTAGCTTACGTATCTGATATTTTTGATATTTTTAATAAAAACAACTCATGTATGCAAGGACTGAAAGAAAATTTATTAAACTCAATGGATAAACTGGTGGGATTTAAAAAAAGTAACTTTATGGAAGAACAAAGCACAGGAAGGTAATTTGGGAAAGACTGAGTCAGTTCCAAAAGACTGAAATAAAACTATTCATAAAATTGTTATTGACCATTTGACAGCAGTAGAGGAGAGTTATTCATTACTTCCCAAATTAGATATAAAAAAATTTGATTGAGTTCGTAATCGATTTGTGATAACGGATACGTCTGTATTAACTTTGAATGAAAAGAAAGAACTAACTAATTTCGCTCTGTAATAATCAAGATTTAATTTCAAAACATTTGGAAGGATCGATTAATTCATTCTGGAATAAAATTAAAGACGACTATTCCATAGTAGCCAAAAAAGCTTTAAAAATATTATTACAGCTTTCTACATCTTATTTGAGCGAATTTTGAGCATTAACAAGTATAAAAATGGAAAAAAGATCAAGACTTTTAAATGTAGATGATGAAATGAGGGGGGAATTATCCTTTTTATGACCAAAATGTAAACGAAATTATCAAAAATCATCAAGTTCAAATTTTGCATTAAATTTATTCTAATAATTAATTTGCAATTATTTACTCAATAAAAATTTTGTTGTCTTTGTCATACATATTATATCATTTAACATTGAAAATTATTATCATAAACTATTTTACATTGTATTACAGATAAGTAAAATTCTTTGAAACTTATTTTATTGTTAGTGTGCGCCAAATTTTTAAGCTTAAAAGTGTACCGTGACAAAAAAAAAGTGTTGTGAATCACTGCTTTACAATATTAATAATTGCAGTCATGTATATAAATAAGTAAGTAAGTAAGTAAAAGTAAGAGATAACAATGTATATGAATTTTAATATCTTAAATGAAAATTTAATTGAAATCTTTTTTCGACTTTTGATCTCAAAATGAACCAGGAGAATGAAACATGTTTTCGAAACATATTAATAGATTTTCGTGAAGCGTTTTGCCCTGATGAGTTCTGAATTGGAGTTTCAGTAAAAGGAGATTAATATTTATATTTTTATAATTTTGTATATTTTATCTTTTGCATTTTTTTTATTTTTCAAGTTTGTTCTAGTGTGAATTATTTTAATTTTGATTTGCTTAGATATTATGCTAAACCTCTTATACACGGTTGCAATTATTAATATTGTAGAGGCTTTGCTTTGATTCCAATTTAATATTTACTTTAGATTCTCTAAGTTTATATATATTAACAGTGATATAATTTTAAATAATGTGGCATTTTTTTAAAGCTTATTAGAATATTTTGCTTTCCAGGTGGAAACTTCAGTTAAGATACGAGAATATTATCCTTGCTGATCCAAAGTACTGTGCTGAAAGAAATCCTGAACAAAGTCTTTGGAAGACAGCATTCTATCAAATAATTGAATCTCTTAGAAAAAGACTGGAAGAAGATGCAGATCATGAGGAGGAAACAAAAGAAAATCTGTTAAATATAATTCTTGAGGTAAAACTGTTCTGTAATTATACTGAATATTTTTCTTCAGTTATTCTGTTTAAAGGTTGAGAAAGTGTGAACTTTGTTATTCTTTATCATTTGTTATATGGTTTATTTTTTACATTGTTTATTATTTGTTGTATGATTGAATTTTTTTCCCCCTGTCTGCTTTAGGGGACAGTATTTTATGAAAATTTGCTCGAGAAACAGCAAGAAACTTATGGCTTTAATTTAGCAAGACTTTTGGAAATGGAATGTATTAACTCTGCTTGCATTCCTGAACAGATTCGTGTTGTTCTCATCAGCACACAAAAAATTTTGATTTATTTAGGTGACCTTGCTCGGTACAAAGAACAAGCCTGCCAGACATCAAATTTTGGAAAAGCTAGAAGGTTTGCTATTTTTGATATGTGCATTTTATTTTTAAACTAGCATTTATTCAAGGGAAAATAATTGTTTTTATCTAGAGATATTTGTAATGCAAGTCACACATTCCTAAATTTTATATTTAGTGGCTCTAAATAATAGATTTATTTTGCTACTTGTTGGATCTTTGGTACATTCTACATTAAACTGTAACAGTCTGTTGGTGCCTATTGGCAATGAAATTTGGTTTTTTGACTTTCAGCTTGTATTATTTGGCAGTCATATTGCAAATGACATCAAACAAATTTTTATTCTCTGTAGCTTCTTTTTGTCTTCATATGAGTTCTGACGAATAAGAAGCTAAGTAATGACCAGCTGTGTTACACTGCTGCATATTTCCCATTTTGCTTGTCTCACATGCTGCATTGTTTGCATGTGAATGCCATTCTGTAGATGGAAGTTGATGCTGCGCAAACAACAAAACAAGCACCTCCCAGAAAAAGGAAATGTTAAAAAGAAATAAAAATCTCATCTTTTTAGGAGAATCCAAAACTGCTTTTAGGGTGGCAAAAGTTTAAAAAAATTTGGATTCACAGACAATATTTTTGGTGATGTATCAGTGAGTACTAGATAACCAACAAGTACAAATTTTCTATTAGAAATTTTTATGTTATAAGAGATGTAAATGATAAATCTATAGTAAAGTGTGCCAATCTCTAATTCTACTACAATATGTTATGACAGAAAAGTTGTTTAAAGTATCCAATAATGTTGTAAATAATTAAAGTAAGAAGCTTATTTGTAAATATTGGTTTTCTAGGTTGGTGTCTATTTATAAACCATTTTGATAAAAATTTAATGAAGCTCTAGAAACGATAATAATCACCTCATGGTTTCATAGTTTTAAGTACCAATTTGGAAAAGAAATAATGAAATATAATAATTTAATAAGAAAATCAAAAATAAAATACTTATTGTTATATAAAATTTATAGCAATTTTATTCGTCGTAATTCTGAAATTTTTATTGGTATTGCTTATTTATTTCAGTTTCAAATTGAATTAAGGAAAAATCACTTCATCTTTTGCTAACGAAAAGTTGCATTGTTTTCACAGTGTATGTTGGGGGGGGGTTCAAGGAATATAAGCAATTAAAGTGACATTATTTATACACTTTATACACTTAATTTGCAGGTGCTAGTGGATAATATTATGCATTAACTAAATGAAATATTGAGAGAATTTTGAAAATGTAAATTTTTCTTCTAAACATTTTTTTAATAGATTATTTTTCATCATCACATTTATTTATGTTTTCCTCAATTATTTTTTAAATTATTTGCTGAATATTAATAAAATATCTCCTAATATTTGCTTTGTATTATGAAAAATGCAGTATTATATGCATAATATGAAGAAAAATTCATATTGGATGGAACTATTTTAATGTATCATTCTTTTATTCTTTAATAGTTGGTATTTGAAAGCACAGCAGATAGCTCCTAAGAATGGCAGACCCTACCACCAGTTAGCTCTTCTTGCTTTTAATACTGTATGTATCTATATATTTTTAAAACTAAAAAAAAAAAAAAATTTGTACTTTTTAATACAGTTTAACTTTTTGAAATATTCTTTTGTAGCGAAGGAAACTTGATGCAGTTTATTATTATATGCGAAGTTTAGCAGCAAGCAATCCCTTCCTTTCAGCTAAAGAAAGTTTACTTTCCTTATTTGAAGAAGCAAAGAGAAAAGTAAGGTGTAATTTTATATTTGATATGCTTTAAATAAACTTTTAGCTCATTAATATTTTACAAATTAAATTTGATATTTTCAAAACCATATATAGTAGCATATCACATTTTAAGATGTACTATAATTTTTATCAAATCTTTCAACCTATAAAAATTTATCAGATGATTCCCACTTCTTGTTAATATTTCAGTGAGAGAGATGTTATTTTAGATCATCTTGGTTCTACAATTGCTTTATGCTGATTACAAATGGCTATGTAGTTTTAATTCCACTTCCCGCTGTTTGTGAGAAAAGCAGGAACAGTTACTGTATTGCTTTTTTAGAAAATCATGTTTTCAGATTGTTGAAAGTAAAAGTAAAATAACTACAAATATTTAATTTGTTGGAACTTATGTGAGGGTCAAATAGAAAGCTATTCCTTTGGATAATATGTGATCTTTCCCTTGTTTTTCAAATTGTAACACTGATTCTACTGCTATAGCCACTCATTTAGAAATGATTTAGTAAATTATATTTAGATTCTTTTTGATAGTAGTATGTGTGAAACAATAAGGAATTTATTACCTTTCGTGTAATACATTTATTATTGTTTGAAAGCGGCTTGTTTTTGTTAAGATTAGGTATATTTAGTAACATTTTTACCATTTGAATAATTATTAAAAGATTTTTCTAATGCATGCATATAGCAATACATAATTTTTCCCTAACTTTTCTACTTGTACAGTATGAGGCTGCATTAAAAATAGAAGCTGTTGATGATGATGAAATTCTGTGACAGCGTATGTATGGTGTTTGTATGTATGTGTCCCCGTATTTAAGTCTTCAGTTCTGACAAAATCCCACATCACTCGTGATAGCAATGAGTTCTAAGCCAGGCTAGCAGTTAAGAGTGAACGTAGTTTTGAAATTTTGCCGACACTTTTTTTCTGAAATATATAAATAATCTCTCTCTGTTTTTTTTTTTTTAATCGCATTAGTATGAGCAGTATGAGAAGAAGAGACTTCAGCAGAATGCAGCTAATATGGAAATTCTTGATGATGATGTGGATGAACGCTGTGAAGTGTGGATCAAACCTGATGGTTCTAGTAGTCAACAGCCGGCAGAAATGGATAAAAATATTGATTCATCTGATGTAAAAAATTTGTCAGATGTTGAGGTAATTTTTTTTAATGTTTGAACGTAATAATTTTGAAGTGGAGGATCAATTTTGAAATTTGTATCTAGATATTTATTCATTTGTTTGATATAGTACATTTAATATTAAGTGTTTAAAATAATATATTTGCATTTAAATGTTTGAATTAATGTGATACATATTTATTTAGGTATTTAATATATTATGTTGTTTTAAGTATGAAGTGAAGGAATGGAATTTCTTTTAATATATGCATTAATTTATATTGATTTTTGTTGTTAATAAGCGAATAGACTTCATACCTTTTAGCTGAAATAAGAAATATTTTCCCAGCATTATCAGCCAGGATTTTTCTAAACTATCTTGCTGCTTTTCTGTTAAGTGGCCTTGGTCAGAAATAGGAATTGGTGTGTATCAGGCTTGGTGAAAAACATATGGTTACCAATGCACACAAGCAATTCATTTAATGTTTACAATTCATATTTTGTTTAATATGTACATAGAAAAACAATTTAATGCAACTTATTTACTATTATATTTAATATATTAAATTGATAGAAAAAAAATTAGCATCTTTTTCTTTCATTGGAAGGTGGGAAAAAAATATTAAACATTTAGCAATGGAAACCTGTATAAAATGCAAACTGTCTGCATATTGGTAATTGTCTCTTTCTCGCTAAGGCCAAAATGTGCCAAATCCTATTTCTCATCAAGGCTGCTATAACAGGAGATAAATCTAAATACAAGAATTTTATAATTTAAGTAGGCAAGTTATTAACATAATATGTATGAAACATATGCAAAATTCAGTACTTTCTGATTATCCGTACTCCGCTCCCAAAAAGGTGCCAGTCATTGCCGACTAATTTTTCATTAGGTTAAGACACAAAAAACAACAACCAGTTTCAAATATGATAGCAGAGCAAGAATTACATAAAACAGCAACCAGTTAACAAAATTTAAAACACAGTATCCATAATAATTTTGTGTGTGTGTGTGGGTGGTGGTGGTGGTAAGCCAAAGGAATGTACTTTTTGTTCTACTATTTCTTTAACCCACATAAACATTCTGTTGTGCAGAGTGAGTGCCAGTTGTAGTATCCACATAGTTGTATTTATGTTTTAATGTTAAATGACATAAACCAGCTTCCTCCAGTTCTTCAATTTTATAACTGTTTCAGTTGTCTGTGCGAGTTCCTGATTCCTTCCTTACTTGCTGAGCTTTGCATGTGCTGCACACAAGTTTTTGCATTTCTGTACAGTAGTTCAATCAAGACACATTAATTTCATTGTAGCAAATGTAGTCTAAAACCCATTATTTTGCCTACTTTTCCTGCATTGCTCTTCAATTTTATAAAGAGGGATTCATTAATTTCCATGATTTTATCAGGTCCTCTTACTTTATTTGTTGAATGTCTTTTTAGAAACCTGGAGTTAGACCACCCCATGTGATTATTCTAGTGAGTATATTTTGTTTCATTACTGCTTGTTTCACCTTTGGATGGAAATAAGTTCTTTCTTTCAACTATAAAAGATCTATAATATTTTGAGAAAGTATATCTTTGGTCAACTAAATCTTCTTTTCAGAACTGCTGATATTTAATCTCCAGGTGATTTCTTTTCCAGCATGTAGTTGCTTTTTATGACCTTTTTCGCAAATATTTTTGGAGAGTAAAATTCATAACTCTTGGAAGAACACTGTAGCATCTTTTTCTGTATGTGGAAGGTTGAAAATAGTAAGTGTATTAAATATTTAGTGATGAAGTATTGAGAAGATTTTCACTAGCTAAAGAAATATGTAATTTTTTTCTTTTCACCAAACTGGAAATGCGTCAATTTGTTTCTCGCGAAGGTTTTTGTAACAGGGAAACACTAAATGCTCTTTGTTCCTTAAATAAAGTATTGAGATTTTGATCCAGTTTCTAGATATATGAAGCCCAGAAAGTTAAGTTTGCTAATGAAATGAATTAATATTTAATTTTTGTTAGAGATTGTTAGGTATGAAACTCATTTAATGAAGATTTAAAGAATATTATTTATTATCCCAAAGTTTTCTGCCTTAGGCATGGCAGTTTTGTATTGACAAAGAAACTGGATTAGCATTCACAAAATACACAATGACAATTGTGAAACCTTCATATTTTCAGTTTGTGTTATTGTGGGAGAAAAATTACCTTTGTCCTATCCACTTGACAGTAGTATGCAATATGCTCATACAATTTATGTATTTGTTCATCTATCCAGTCATTATTTCTTAAATTATGAAATTTTGTTATTCATATTCCTTTATAAGTAATTTAGCATTTCATATGCATAAAATCATTAGTTTATAAGTCTTTTGTTTGGTGTGTATAGTTTTGTATTTGGATTATAATCTGACTTTTTTTTTTCAGTTGAATAAGAGATTTGTTACAAGTTTTTTGCATGTCCATGGGAAACTTTTTACCAAAGTTGGGTAAGTTTATTGTTCATTAGATCTTATTGTGTATTTTATTATAATACACAGATTCAAATATATTATATAGTGTAAAATCTGTTTTAATTTTAATACTTCAGAGTTTTATGGTTTTTCAGTTGTGTATGTTTCACAATATTGTGAAATTTGAGTTTAAAAGGTAGATTTGAAAATTCAGAAATCTATTAAGATATTATTTGCATTATAATAAAAAGTAAAAATAATTTTAAAGTAGACTATTTCAGAGGAAATGATTAGATATTATCTAAATTTCATAAAAATACTTTTTGTTAAGAATGGATCAATAACATCAATATCAGTATGTACTGAGGAAACGTAACCTGACTTAATTAAGCCGTTTGAGTTGTAAATGTTCTAAACATCCAAGTTTCCATTTCCATGTATTAATCAATCTAAATTATACAGTTTCATTTTCTGTAGTAATTTTTTTGGGGAGGAAGAGGGGGCTGTAAGACTTCCAAGAAAATGCATAAGCAAAAACTTGAATTGATTATCTGTTTGAGTTCTAAAGTTTTTATGTTAATAAGAGTGCTGTGAAAACACAGTAAGATCCTTTTTAATGTTTTTTATGTATGCTTGCTTATATAAAATTGAAAGATGCGTTTTCAGTGCTCATCTTTAAAAGCTTAAAAATATAAATCTTTAAATGTTAGTCTTAAAAATGAGTTTTATTTCCTTCTATTTTGTATGTAAAAGTACAGGTAACCCTCCTATAACATGGTAGATAGGTTTCCAGAAAATGCTGTGTTGTGTGAAACCGTGTTGTAGGAGACTCCCAGTCTGTAGAAAAAGGGAGGTTTTGTTCTAAAAACTTATTAAAAAAAATAGACATAAACAACTTAGTTTTCATTAAAAATATAAATGTGTGTACTACACACAAAAAAAAAAAAAAAAGAGTTTTAATTTAATGCAACTTTCATGTAAAACATTTTTTTGTTGTCACTACCCAGTATAATCAGTGGAGGATGTTTTTTTTTTGGTGGAATGATATCACCTTCTGTTTCAGAACTTTTTTCTTCGAGTTCAAGTTCTTTCATCTTCTTAAATTTCTTGGTGGAGCTAGAGTTTTGCAGCTCCCTTTTAAATTTTTGACTTCTTCCAGCAGAAGAGTCTGCGTTAAAGAAAAATGACTCAAGATTTTCAGTTAAGCTTAGGCCATCTTTGAATTTTTTAAATGTTAAATTATTAACTGCATAATTTTCATTAGTGCCAGTGTCCTCAGAATTGATTTGATTTACAGCTTCAGATTTTATTTCTGTCAAATCCGCTTCATCAACTTCTACTTATCTTGAATGTCCTCAATAGCCATGTCCACAAAACCTTTGCCTGCAGTTGATTTAGCAAGTTCTAATATGCCACAAATTTCATTTTTTGATGATTCATGCACGTTTTCTGTTTCAACTGGAGAGGGCTATATCTTCTTTCAACATGCATTTAAAATTGATGTTTTCAGTTCTTTCTGTGACAAAGATACAATGTTGATAGAATGCTTGATTGAAAATTTCTCCCAAGCTTCCACTGTATTAAGTGCTTTTGGATCAGTTACGTCTAAAATCGAGTGCAATGTGCTTCTTATGTAATACACATTAAAGGTACAAATATTACTTTGATCCAATGGTTGAAGCAACGAAGTCGTGTTAGGTGGTAGGAACAGTATTTTAACGTAATGATTCAAATCTTGTGGATGACATGAAGCATTATCTAATAATAATAGCACTCTGAAGCTCAAAATTTTCTGCCTGAAATAATGTTCAGCATTTGCTACAAAACAATTTAAAAACCAATCTTTAAATAAATTTTCAGTTACCCAATCTCTTGGATTTCTTTTCAGTATACTGGTAAGGTGTTTTTATTTACGGCTTTAAGTGTACAAGGATTTAAAGATCTGTAAACTAGGAAGGGTTTTTTCATAAAGTCCTCCAAACATTTTTGCACAAAATTAGCGTTAGAAGATCTTTAGACACCTTAAATCTGGGTGCAGTTTTTTTCGTTTTTTTGTTTCTGCTAGTCTTTTTTTTTTTTTTTCCCCTACCAAAGTCCAGTTTTGTCAGCAGTGAAAGGTTTATCTGCTGTGTAACCTTGCTCTTCTAGAATGTTTTGAATTTTTCCTGCGTACGTCCTGGCAGCTTCATGATCACCTGATGCAGATTCTCCGTGAATTTTTGCTATGGAAAATGCTTTTTGAAGTTTTCGAATCAACCTTTACTTGCCACAAATTCTGGGTTTTCTTAATGATCTAGACTGTTGCCTCATTCAGATTAAGACTTTTCCAATATGAGATGCTTTTTCTGTTTTTAAAAAAGACAGTCCAAGATTTATGTCTTTACTTCTGAAGAAATAAATTTCTTCTTAAACTTTTTTTTATTTTTATCGAATATGACTCGGGACTGAAACATAATGTGTTGAAGAGGAAAAAGTTATTCTTTAATATGCCGTGGCTTGATGCAGACTGCTGACCAGCAGTGTGAGAAACTTTTGTTTTCAAGCCACGGTGGACATGTCCACCACATGGCTTGTCTCCCCGAGGTAATTTGTTTTTATGTAATCCAGATCTTGGAAGAGAAGTGGTAGGTCTTACTAAACAAGGATTCTTATATGTTAAAGGACCATGTGGATGCTTTGCTCAATATTGAAAAACTTCATGCAGAATTCATTAAAGCTCTTGGGCAGTTTTCTTTTCATGTTAGAGCGAAACTATTTTATAGGATGTTGGAGGGTTCCGGCAATTTATGAATCATGTTATATCGAAACCGTGTTACAGGATGCCATGTTGTAGGAGGGTTACCTGTATGTTGTCAAAATTTTACTAATTCTGCAAATATTAAAAATCTATAACGTTATTAAAGGTTCATAAAAATAAGAAATCTTTATCTGAAAAAGAAAATATTTTGTGTGAAGTGGTGATACAAACAGAGATTTTGTTGAAGAAAGGTAATTTTTTAAAAACAGATAAGTTAATCATTCAGTTAAGGAAATACTGTATGCTAAATATTTTATGATCAAGGGAAAGGAATAACTATTAGCAATTTTGATTTGGGGGAAATAGGTGTTATAGATGATAGTCTTGCAAAAATTACAAAGAAAGCTTTTTTGTTGTTTTCTTTAATAACTTGTTAAAAAAAACTCCGCTATTATAAAATTTAAACAATTCAAAGAAAACTGTGCTATATTCTTTAGAATCATAGTTAATGATAATTTTTTCTAGGAACTACTTGATTACTTATTTATTTGATTAGCTTCTGAAAAGTATAATCAGAATATTTTTCTAACAGATTACATAATGTGAAAATTTAGATTTGGAATCCATATTAAAAATGATATGAAATTAACAAAATATCGGGTTGATCGGAAGGTCATGTTGCATTTTTACTATGTTGTATAAAAATAAGAATTCAATCAATAATGTATTGACCATTTTGTTCGATGACCTTTTTCCATCATTCAACGAGTTTCGTAATTCCATGCTGGTAGAATAGCCTGTTTTTTGAAGCGAAAAACTATTGGGTGCTGATTTATAGCCTCATTGGAATCGAATGTTTTATGATTCAAAGAATTCTACTAAGAGCGGAACAAATGGTAATCTGAAGGTGCAAGGTCAGGCGAGTACGGTGGGTGGGGCCACACATCCCAACCAAGCTCCAACAGCTTTTGATGGGTAACCAAACTCATGGGTGGTCTTGCGTTGTCTTGGTGAAACACAACACCTTTACGATTCACGAGTTCTGGCCGCTTTTGATTGATTGCATTGTTCAATTTGACCAATTGCTGACAGTACACAACTGAATTAATCATTTGATTCCTTGGTAATAGCTCGAAATGCACAACACCTTTGAAATCCCACAACACCGACAGCATGACCTTGTTCGCTTTGGATGTGGATTCAGCTGGTTCATTGCACTGTTTCCAAAACCACTTGCATGTGACGTTATTGTGCACAATCCATTTCTCGTCACCAGTGACCATACACTTCAGAAAAGGGTTCTTTTCTTCACATTTAAGAAGGGAATGGCAGATGCTCAAATGCTTCACCAAATGGATTTCCTTCAGCTCATGAGGAACCCAAACTTTAAGCTTGCTTACGAATCTGAGCTTCTTTAAATGGTCATCAGAATTGCCAACTCTCCCGATTTAGGCAGGAGACTCCCGATTTTCGACTGTTCTCCCGCCAACCCGATTTACAATATATTTCTCCTGACTTTCTCTTATTCTTAAAATTTCTCATGATTTTTATTTAGCTTGGTTTAATACTTCGTTATTTGCATCCCCGAAAAAGGGATTTGGAGTGCCTGAAAGCAGTTGTTTTTCTCTAGACTGCATTGAAAAACTAAAGTAATTTCACCATGAGAAATAATGCCGCGCTTCTGCTTTGTGAGTGGGACACATGTCCGAAAATGTCATGTTCCATTTCTTCAATGAGCACCGAGTGTCATCTGGCACATATATTAGCCAATGAGCACAAATCAAGATCGAGGTTGTTATTTCGTTCATCTTGTCGCTAACCTGTGTGAACGTGCGGGCTTTACAGTATTTCGTATGAGTTATGTCTGCGAAAAAGGTAAAATACTCAGGTGCTTTTCAAAAATCTTACACAAATGACTTTCCTTCTAATATTTCCTCAAGGAAATGTAATGAATTTGCTATGTATCGCTGGTCATTGCGATTTTTCAATTTCGCACGGTGGAAGGGCCAGTGTTCTCGAACATATTCATACACAAAAACAAGGACATCATGAGTTCATACCTGCCAACTTTTATGAAATTTTTGTAATTTTTACGAAAATGCGTTTGTCTTTACAATTTTACGATCGTAATCCATTTTTTACGATTTTTTTCCTTTTTCAAGTTTTTTTAGTGATTTTTGTCGAAATTTTAGAATTTTTCGCCAATTGCATCGTGTTTTACCGCCAGCTACCGACTACTTCAAATCCAGTAACCTGCAGTTTCTCCCACTCTTTTCTTTGTAGGCGCCAGATTATTATTATTATTATTTTTTTTTT
>KK114655.1:192626-232608 GCA_000611955.2 Stegodyphus mimosarum
TTACATTTTTTTCTACTTGTAATAGCTGGGATCACAGAGAAGTATCAGTGTTCAAAAGAGGTTATAAATGAAAATAAGTGCTGTAAATAAATTATAAGAAGTAGGGTGTGATCTGTGTTAATATAAGATATAATATATTATTTCACAAAATTTATTGTAAAATGTAGTATTTTGCTTACTAATTACTTGTAAATTAAATTTGGTACCTCTTAAATGTCTGTTTCACTGAACTGCCAGAAGTGAAAAAAAAAAAAAAAATTAATCACTCAATCTGTAATGTGCAAATTTCAAATGTCACCAAAGGCTATTTTAACAACGAAGTATGTTTTACATTAAAATCTTTATAATAGTTGAAATATTTTTCGTGGACAAGAGGAAAAAAAAAAAATTACTTTCTGGAAACTTAGATTACAGCTTCAGGTGTAACACATTGAAGAGTTTACCATTGAAATTTACAATCAAAGTTTCAAAAAGTGGAAAAGTACTTATGTATGATTTTTTATGAATTTTCCATATGAATATGAATATTTATGAATTTTCCATATTTCCATTTTTTATGAATTTTCCATTTATTTGAAATTGTGCATAGTATGAAAAGTGTAATTTTTTATGATTTTATGCAAGTGCCCCCTCCTTTTTTTTAAGAATTTTTTCTTGTTTTTATAAAGATGCCAAAGGTCCTTTCAATATGGTAATTTGTTTTTCAGAGTATTTTTCCTAGTACTGTCAAATTATATTGTGAAGAATGGTAACTCCATTATCAATTTTGGGGTTGCCTTTCTCCACTTTGTGATCACACAAATCTACATTTTTCTAAGAAGAAAGAGGAAATGTTTGAGTATTTCCTTACTTTGGCAGTCATTGTTACATTTGGCAATTAAACACCCTTTTAGTGACATTAAAATGGCTTTAACTTGGGAACATTTGAATTGATAATTTATCAGTTTCTCAACACTTTTTTTTTAAAAAAAATAAAGTAGCGTTATTGTGATAGCATCAAAATTCAAGTAGAGTAATAAAATCATATAAAAATAAAGCATATGTCTTACCACTTTCTTTTTATATAATATTTAACTTCTATCTTTAGTTGTGTGGTAAAGTAAGTGATTAAGTGATTTGTATGACAAAACTTTGTCAAGCTAATCTGGAAAGCTGATCTGGATTGACAGTCACAAGATATATCAAGTAGGATTAAATATTGCTTGCACATGGCTTGATAACATTTGTTTAAAAATGAATAAAAAGCAATATTGCCTGTTATCAGCTTACAATACTGTGGTTTTTTTTTTTTTTTTTTTTTTTTTTTTGTGTGTGTGTGTGTGTTTGTTTGTTTTAGTGTTAGTTTAGTGTTTTTGTAATTTAATTGATGATTAAACTGGTCAGACCTTTTTCAATGATGCTTAGTAATGAACTGAGTAAATTAAATATTCCTGTAAATTATAATATAATATAAATAAAAATTCCTGGCAGATTTTCTGGAAAAGCACTTGAAAGAATTAATAATTATTATTTGGCTATGCTGCTTAAAAATTTAGCAGCAGAAAAATAGCTGCTAAATTGCCAGTAAAGAAAGATCAAATTTTGGTGATGTATTGGATTAAAGAAAAGAGCTAAAATGATAAAAGAGTTTAAAAAACTTTCCCGCAGCTTCATGGGGAAGGTAAGAAAAATTCTAAAACATTGCACACAAGTGGTCGTTTCTTGCTCAAGCTCTAAAAAGGTTGTATAATCCATTTTTAAGTTTGTTTTATGAGAAAGTGGAATTAAATAATGAATTAAATCTGTTTTCCAAAGAAGAGAAAACAAATCATGAAGAACTTGCTCGTAAGAGAATGAGCCTGAATGAAAAAATCTTGTAAAAGAGGATTAAAGAACTGTCAGATACTGTAAATCTGTCAATAGAAAGGGAAAGAAAAATACTTACCAAAAAATGATGTCTTAATGGGGAAACGTATAATATCATTGATATCATGGTAAAAGTTTTTTTATTCTTCTCTTTGATCTGCATTAAAGTAAAGAAAGCAATGATTCCTCTCAACTTCTCTTTCAAGTTCATGACTCATGTGGTTGTATTTGCTGAGTGTTGTTATTGCAAGAGCTTGTTTAGTACTGCTGTTTTATTGTTTCATCTGGATTTTTGTAAATAAAAATATTTTTAATTTACTGTAATAATATTACATTTATACAGTGGCAGGTAAAAATACATTCATGATTTTACTGCTTGCAGCGTTGAAACATGTAAATGCATTGTATTGATCGTAATGCAAAAAGCAGATATTTTGCAAAAGTTGGAGGGATATGCTACTCCCCAGTTTATAGCAGAATTGTCTCGAATTGCAACACCAATTGTATATGATACATGGAAAAGTAAAGAAAAGTGTTGGATTTTAACAGCAGCAATGATTCTAACACTGGAACTAAAACTAAAAAATTTTGCATGAGATAAAATTGCCAAACCTTGTAGTTATACAACCTTATAGAAGTGGTTCCAGTAGAATGATTTTAGAGCAACAGAGCTGTGCTACAGAGCAAAGAGATTATGACTCTCTTGCTGTGTGACACAGCTCTGTTTTAAAAAAAATCTAACCCAGGAGCATGCTAAAGTTTTAAAACAAGCCTCTTTGAGAAAAATGTTCAAAACATGTTTAAAAAAAGAGAGAAATATTTTATGCTTTATTAATGTCTGTTATTTTCATTTCTTTATTGTAGATGCCCATATTGTATATGTCCTTATATCTTTTGCACTTTTAATCCAAATATTATGATCTATCTTTACTGTCCTGAAGTCCACAAAGTCTTAAATCTGAATAACCTCTTGGGGGGGGGGTACCAAGCATTGTGGATTTCTGATCTTGTGCTGTACTATATTTTTTGTAAAAGAGATTTTAAAAAAAAAATTGTCTGACCTAAACAAAACCTTTTGTTGTTTTTTATTACCTTCTGTTGCTCATTTTGACGAATTAAATACCAGTTACAGTCTGGATCGCCAAAGATTCATACTTTGAAGAAAATATATGAGCAAAATTTGTAGTTAAACTTGTCAAGGCTCTACTAATAAAAAAAATTCAAAGTTTGACAAAAATCCCTTATTACTTCATTCAAAAGGTACTATTTTAAAGGAAGTGATAAATCTTTTAATGGATTCAATTTTTTTGTAGGTAAATTCTTGTTTTTACTCACAATAAAAGATGGGGAAAACAATGATACAGTGTGGAATGAATTACGAAAACAATTAGCAACACCCTAGTCTGAGAAGGACATGACATCTGTGTGCTGAAAACAATAAAAGCTCTTTTATTTATTTATTTATTTTTTTTAAAGAAAAGGAAGAAAACTGAACTGTAGTATATTTGTATGCAGACTTATTGTTATGTACATATTTGTATACAAAATATTTTGAGAAAGTTTTACTTAATGAAAATTACGTTTTAGTTATTTGCTATTATATATAAAAAAGCAGTGGAGTTAATTGTTCGTAGAAGGCCAAAGTTTTTGTAAGGATTTTAATTTACAGTTTAATTTTCTGTTAATTGGGTGCTCATAGCACCAGGTATTGTCCACTTTTGGGAAATGCCTTGTGCTATCCAATAAAATAATTTTATTTCATTCAGTAATATTCCATTTCATATTTAAACTTATGAACGTCATGTTACAGCTTATGTATATTTTAGATATGTAGTTATATTAAAAAATATTTGAAAGCCTACATATCGATACTGGTACACCTATTTTATGCTTGATTTTTTTTAAATAATTATATAAAAAATTCTTACTGCTTTTCATGCTTTAACTGCATAAAATTATTATTTTGTCTCTTCATATCTCACAGAAAACCTAAATTCTAAAGTAATTTCTGTAATAGTTCATTTTTTCCTTTTAATTGTATAATACATTGAAACTGAATGTTATATATATATATATATGTATATATTAATTTATTTATACTTTTTTTCTCCCTACTTTTTAAGAAAGTGGACGGGAGTTTGGTGGAACATCAGTCTTACAAGAGCAGGCTCTTTACACAAGTATGGTTATGATGTCTTTATTAATGGAGCGTTGCCATTTTCTCCATATCGCTCACAAATCTTCTCCAGAATATTCCAGTCATATCATTAGTGATGATCTAGCTCAGTTGTTGCCTTCGGTAAAAATATGGACAGATTGGATGTCATGCCAGAAAAGTTTGTGGCCACCTCCTCCTGCTCACATCTTGGAAGTACTGAATGTGGGGTATGCATTTTTTTTTTTTAAGTATGAGAAATAATAAAAAATTGTATCTGAATTTGTTAATTTTGTTTTGATGGGTGCAAATCCTAAATCATGTAGATTAGAATTGGTATTATTAGCTATGAATGTAAAAAGCCTCTAGAAAATCTAATTCACCAATAGATGTTTTTTGAATAATTTTGTCTGCAGAGAAATGGAAAATGCGATGGTTCGAGAAATTCTGAACTATGGAATACTTATGGGTTTCTGTTATTTATGTGTGCATTGGCACTCAGGAGTATGAGATGTGTTAAGAAAAAAGAGAAACACGTAAACTGTTTATTGCTCAACATTGTTCGTATAAAAAATAATAAATTTCCTTTTTTTTTTTTTTTTTTTTTTTTAACCTCATGCACTTTGTCATATTCAGTTAACCGAACATAAATTTTCTCTGTAACCAAAATGATTGAAAGAACATTTTCTGATGGTGAATTAAATTTCTTAGACCATTTCACTTTTATGAAAATCTTTTCAGTTCTAGTTATGATCCCAATTTCGTTTCTTCTGCTTATAAAGAAATATTTCATAGTAATTTAATTTTTTTTTTCAAGAGATAGCACTAGTTGCTTTGTATCTTTTTGTAGCTGGACTTTTTGCAGTTTTTTGCCAGTTATTGTGTGAATGCATTCTTCTCCTTCATCATTTTCACTTCTGAAGTTGAAGAAAGAATTCTGTTAAAGCCTTCAAAACTATTCTTGCAGTTTATGTACTTATGCTGATTCTTGTTGCTTTAGTATCTTCAATATCAAATATTGCTTAAGTTCTTGTAAATATCAGTATCATTTGGTGATAAATCTGAAATCACAGTCTTTGAAACCGCACTGAAACCACTATATCCCCATGTCTGCTGATTCAGTATCTATAGATTCACTTATGCATGGACTGGAATGGCCAAGAGGGAAAAAAGAATTGCCAATATGTGTCTTAAGTTTCAAAATGTAAGCAAAGTTAAAACAATCTCTCAAATGAAATATATTAGTTAAAACATACTCATTACTGTCTTCTGATGCATGATGATTTGGATTAGTTGTGACTAAATATGGGGAATAAAAATATTCGCTGGATAATAATGTGTATTTTCATGCAGTAAGAAAATCTAATCTTTCGAACTCTTATTTTTATACCCCAACTGGAGAGTCATGAATTTATTGGTAGGCATTTTCAGCTATCAACGGTAAAAAAGTTATTGACTTACCCTGGTTTTAGTATCCTTTTGCCACCTTTTTCAGCATTTTTCCTCTGTAGCTTTTGGCATTCTTCCTGTTCTTGTTAGCAATATGTTATTGTAGTTGTACGCTCTTTAAAATTATGTTTAATGCTTGAAAAGTACTAATGCTAAGAAAATGAATAATTACATATTTCAAGCATGTTTGAAGGAATGTGCCATGATCTCACGAACCTTCACTTGCCCATCATCCAGCGCGATATGTACTTTTTTGATGGTTTTCAGTGTGGTTGCAGTTTTTGGTCGTCCTACACGTGGGTCATCTTCAAGGGATGTGCAACCACATTTAAATTCAGCTGCCCACTTTTTAGCGGTTGACATTGAAGGAGCAGATTCCATATAAACTTTTATCAACTGAGAATGAATTTCCTTAGGCGTTAATCCATCCAAAACGAAGAATTTTATGACACATGCACCTAGGCATGAGACATAAATTTTTACTGCGCTATCTCTGGGTCTGGCCAAGAACTTTTCACCTTACCCTCGTATACTTTAGTGTACAGTATACTATTTTGCATTATTTTGCTTAGAACTATGTCATGTATTGTTATGAACATAATACTTTATTATTTAATCAACATTATGACATAACTTTATTATTTAATTACATCATTTAATTTTAGTAATGTCATACTTGCATAATTTACCTAATACCCATAATTGTAATTATGCTTTTCATGACATTCACTATTTTACATAGTTTCACTTATCTGCATTTTGTCTTATTACCTGTGGATATAGGATTACCACTATATCACTTGTACTGAGGGAAGGTTAAAACATATCAAGGATATGTATAGTTTCCTTAATTTTTCTGTATATTGGCTAATCATGCTAATATTGTGTTTGCCTTCTAAATGAATAAAAGGGAAATTTTCAGAAATATAAAGATATTTACTGTACATGTAATATTTTTGTGCTATGAGTATTTTATTATTTTTACCATATGCTTTTCACTGTGTTGTGATTTTATTTATTTATTTTTTTTTTGTTTTTATCCATAGTATATTTTTGTTTCAAGAACAGTGCATTCATTACAAACTGGATTTTTTAAAATTGTTTTTAGGTTCAACAAAAATGTGTGGGTTTGTTTTGCAGAACTTCTTACTGTTCTTCGAGAAATAGATATCAGTAGCCCTGAGATCTTAAATGAAAGGACTGAAGGTAGTTTTTTAAAATTTAATTTTATATCTTAATTTAATATATTTAATTTTGTTTTCATCATTACAGGATGATTGTTTATTTTTTAAATGGAAAATTGAGAATTTTTGATAACTTTGTAACAGACTGAGTGACTTTCAGTTGTTTAGTCAAACTAAGTAATATTAGTTTCATGAAAACATAATCATTATTACTTTCTATATTTCAAATTGAAATAGGGCAGTTGCGAAGCTTAAGGCTGTTGAATTGATAAGTCACTGATGAATCATAAATTGATAAACATGAAATTGTTCTTATTATTGAATGTGTTAAACATGCACATGTTAGATTTTTCCAATTTTTAATGTAGAATAAAATAGTTGACTAAAAAACTGATAGTAACATTATATTAAACTGAATATAAAAATTAAGAATAAAGTTTTAATCTCATGTCAGTTAGATCAGGTTGTGATTTTTGTTCATATGTTTGGAAGGATACTTTCACTAAGAATACTTCTTTTAGAAGAAAATTAAATTGGAATTTTTTAAGAAGAATTTAAACAAGTTTTTGATCACTGAACTAATAGTACTTGTTGTAAAGATTTTGCAGAGTGTAATCTGCTCCTTCTTGTTTTATTTGTTTGAAAAGAATAGTATATTTAGTTATATCCCAACTTACATCGCCTGCTCAACAGCATTTATACTGCTTGTTCCAATCTATAAAGAAAGATATTTTTGTTCTTGGAATGAATTTTTCATGCTGTCTAGGCATGCTCACTAGTCATTGATTAACTAAAATTTCAGAAGTGTTCTTGATGAAATTGAAAAACTTGACCTTCATCCTGTAGGGGAAAGGAAAGTATGAGAGTTTGAAAACTATGCAAGAAGCTGAATATTGGAGCTAGTATGAGTATTGTTGATGATATTGATTTTTATCTGATCAACAAAGGATAAAGGCAAAATAATAATAATAAAAAAATTAATAACATTCAGAGCTATCAGAAAAGGAACATGCTAAAAGCTTTCTAAATATCCTATGTTGGGGTGCTTCTTAAAAGAAGTTCAGACTGGAATTTACAATTTCTTCTAGCCATAATTCTGTCATCGTATAAGGATAATTTAATTGCATAATTGTGATGTAAGTAATGTACGTGGTTATCATCAATTCTGTACATGACATCTGACATACATACTTAGTTCTGACAAGTTTTCATCAATATAAATGAGTATATTTTAAAATTCTTTGGTGAAAATTGTGTTGGATGATTGTCCCTATTTTAACTGCAATGTCTTTGAAAATCTTTGGCTTCTGTTTTGATTTCTGTTGTTGTTCTGTTGGTATAGGAACGATTTGGTTTGCTTGATTATGGGAAAGCATGCCTTTGTAGAGCACCTTAATCTTTAAAAACAGCCATGCAGCCAGCCCATTTTCCAGATTTAAACCCAGATCAAAGTGTCAGTGTTTCGTGACTCTGCTGCTTGTACTCTGGCGAGCTTTAATCTAGGAATGAATTAATGTATGCACTAAGAAAGCAGCTACTAACTTGAAATCATAAATAGTAATATTAATAAGAATTTGAGCAAAAGTCATATAATAATTGGAATATAATCATGAGAGATTGTTTTTAGTTAATAAACTATACTAGTAAGTTATAACATCTTTAGAGAATTCCGAAATCATATTATTTATTTAATACTTTCTTTGAATTGACGTGTGGAGAATTTTTCTAATTGCATTTGTAATTCTGTATGCAAAGTAATATAAACTTCATGTAAGCTAGAGCATGGTATGTTTTTTTCAAATTTAAAATAAACTGCCAGTTCTCTGAAGAATCTTGGCCCATGACCTAACTTTTTTCTGCTTTCTAATAATTAATGATTTTTGTTATTACCTTGATTATAATTTCTGCATAAAAAATATATGTTTTGCTTGAGAACATGTCTTATTTGGCTGCTTAATAATGTGTAAAGAAAGTGCTGAAAAGTAACTTCAATTTTTTTTAATATATTCGTTAAATAATTTTTCAAATTTGTGATTGTTAAATTTGTGCAAAAGACCACATAAATTGAAGAATATTTTAAAACCCTGAAAAGAATAAATACTCACAAATTATGAAAATTTTAGTGTTAAATCCTTATCTTAAAATTTTAATGTTCAAAAGTTTCATATATCAATATGTATTTAAAGAATAAACCAAGGCTTGGTAACATCTTTGAAGTGAATAGTCCAGCAATTGTGAGCAACAACAATGATTAAAGAAGACATTGAAGGTGCTATTAAACTATTAGATTAAAATCAGTAATTCAGTTAAAAAAGATTTTTCATCTGACTTCTGATATCAAAGCTTCAGTAGATTATTATATATTTTTTAAAATCCTGTATAAGAAACAGTAATTTCTAATCATGTTAAGCTTCTTCTTCCCCCCTTCTGAAATGGAAAAGTATTATGCATTTGCCTTAGCTTGCATTTAATTTTCTTATAATGCCTATATAACATTAAATTGATGTTTTTTTTTTTACATTCATTAATTATATATAGCATATCTTAAACTTGGAAGGAATTATTAAAGTATATATGAACTGTTTACTAAATTTAAGTTATTCTGTTAAGATTGTGAGCCCATCATTTTGGAAGAAGAAAGTGCATTTGCGGGCTTTGTTCCACTTCTTGAAGCACTTCGTGATCCAGCATATGCAGTACAACCATTTGATAAGGTATTGAAAATTTAGTTTTGTTATGATATCTATGTTTTCATATCTGCTGTATGGTCATTTTGGAATGAAACATTAAATTTTATGTATTTGACATTCAGTATTGAAATTTCATTCATTTGGAACTTTATTTAAATTAAGTTAAAATAAAATCATTACAGCATGCTAATGAATAGTTTGCTTAATATATGTTTATTTTTATTGTGATTAAATCACATACCTGTATGGCATAAAAACTTTTTTTGGTAATAATATTTTGTATTTTTTAAAAGTGGAAATATTCCTGATAATATAATATGTATTCTATTTTAAATTGCAGAATAGGGCAAAACATTGCTTAAGAATAAGTAGAATACAATTTTTTGGTGATTATCTGTGTGGTATATCTCCCCCACACATGGAGTTTGATATTGAACGCAAAAAATTTGTATCTCTGGTGAGTCATGTGTACTCTGAAGAACATTATGAAAGATCTGTTATGCGGAATGTAAGTATTTTGGTAAATGTGCTAACTTCATACCTCATATTGTCTTTTGTATGTCATGTATTTTGAATATCATGTTTTAAATGAATCAAATTAATGGAAAGTTTGTGTAATAAAACTGAAAATTAATACATAGTGTGTTTGCATCACGGGTTAAAACCTAAAAGTTGGTTGTAGTTTACTAAAATAAATAAAGTGTTAAATATTGTAGCTACAGTTGCATTTTCATAAATACTTATCCTAGACATCTATTCCTAATTAACAGCATTCCTTAAAATGAGTGTTTTATGAAAACAGTTTCAATGCTAGGGATGGGAGCAAATATAAAGCCTTCTTATATTCCTCATCTGTGTTATTAAAATGAAGACATATGTATATCCATGTATGTATGTTCGTTGCATTTTGGTGAAACAATGGCATCTAAAGCCACCAAATTTTGAATACTCAAACATGTACACTTTGAAGCCCAAATTTTGAATATTTATTTATTTATTTTGGATTTTGCATGAATATAATGAATTTTTGATTAACAAACTGAGTGATTTGAAAGTGACAGTTTTAATAAACAAACTCAACTGTTTAAAAGTAGGGTGTTGCCACTGCATAAAATAAAATATTTGTATTCAGCATATTGCTATTCAGTAAAGCATAAGATAATTAATGTTCAGATTTAATCTGTCAGTTATTCATTTACAAACCAAACAATTTAAAAGCAATAAATGCAGTTAAGAGCCACATGTCTAATTCAAAATATTAAATATTTTTATGAAATTACGCTAACTGGATTTTCTAAAATTATAAAATATTTTTTCATATTATGATAACTATTTCAGAGGCTTGGCTGCAATGCTTGCAGACCAAAAATCCAATCAGTATTATGCTTTAGAGTGGGCAACTAATTTTTGCTTTGCTTAGGATTTTTTTTTTTTTTTAAGTATCATCTTAATTTAATGATTATTTCATTAAATTTACTTCAGAATAGAAACTAAAAATTGACCTAATTCATAAATTTTTCTCAAATATCTGGATGAATGTTGTAAATGAAGGTTTAATACTTCTTATTAAAAATGTAATTAACATTCTGCTAAGTGGATCTTTTTTTACTTGTATGGACCATCTAGAAAGTTAGTTATTTTTATTTTTTGTTATGTTGCTCTTTTTATGTTTGCAGAACATTCACATTTCTAATGTTAAAATTATTTCCGTAAAATTCATGATTTAATTTTGGGAAACTGTTAGAAATACATATCTAGGATTATTATTGAAGGAAATTAAGCTTGTAGTTTTTTTTTAACTCCAAAATGAGTATCTGTATATCTCTGTGAATTTATTGTAGCTTATGGAACAATAATTCAAATATAGACCCATTAAAAATTCAAGTGAGCTGAAAAAAAAAATTTTATAGTGTATAATCGCTGTATTGTTTTGAGTATTATTAGCAGTGTATTTTTCCAGCCATTTGAAAATCTACCTCTGAACATGACTAGTATTTATGAGAATTAAATAAACAGATGAATCATCTGTATGGAAAGATTTTGTCTAAATAAAACCAAAATCATCAAAACTATAGGTGGTCATCTTAGAGAAGTTCCTTATTTCAATAAGTTGTCTGGTAGCTTTGAAATATGCATATGTTATTTTGTAAATTCGCATAGAAAGGAATCATTTATTATGTTGTCTTATTAATTTTCTCGTTTGCAGTCTGTTGATGAATTGCATAGGGAAGATGATTTAGATGATGATTTATCTGGTGAAACTTTCCATGGAATCTCAGAAAGTAATGAACTTCAGATGCTTTGGTCTAGAAAAGAGGCATTAAGCAGAGCAAAAATGCAACAAGAGAAATATAGAGCTCAGGTTCAGGTATGCATATTTCAATAATCAATTTTAAAATAATTTTATTATACATATGTGATATTTGCTTTGTGTTACAGACTGAAATTTGAACTAATGTCTTGTATTTCAGGCTGTGCTACAGAAACATCAAAATCAACGACCTATAGTACTTAAAATTAAGCCTAGGTACTTAATTCCTGATACTAATTGCTTCATTGATCACCTTCGGCTCTTTCGAAACATTTTGGCATCAACAGATTTCCATCTAATCATACCACTAGTTGGTAAGTGTAACAAGTTACATTATGAGCAAAATGCATAATTTGAAATTTTAGTTGTATGTGTGTGAATTTTAATGGATTAAACTATTCTGAACATTAAGTTTTTTTTTTTTTCCCCGGAATTGGGAAGGGGCTGTCTGTGTGTGTGTGTATGTTGGAGTGGCTTTTTATGGTTGAGCATATTTGTTCTGGTATTTGTGGAGAATGATAAAACCCATTGGTCTTGTAAATGTTGCTGAGGGTGCATCACAAAGATAATCTATATTACAACCACAAGAGAGGGGATGTCCATGTCTTTTTCACTTTCGGGTCCTGCAAACACAGCAGCTCATAGTTTGTAACTTAATGGGCTTGCCACTGTTTTGGAAAATTAAGTGAATTCGATTTTGGGATATGTCCTTGAGCTCAGGCACTAAGGTTCTAGTGCCATTCAACCAATCAAGGGCACAACAGTTACTTAATACATAATTTATTGTTTATGAATCCTCTGAATGATATTTTGTCTGGTCCTGAAATTTGTCACTATATTACATATTGCCCTGCTTTTTAAAATATTTTTCTCTCCCTCCCTTTTTAAAAATTAAGTATATGAAAACAACTGCTCTAAACAATTTTGAAATCAAATGCTGCAATGAATAGTCGTGCAAGGATGGGTAAAAAATGCTATGTAAATACAATATTCCATATGTGAATCTAAAAAGCTTTGGTACTTAGAACATCCAGTTTTCAATCTGCGGGTCACATGTAATCCAAAGAGCTTGTCTTTGTGACCTGAAATGTAATTCATTTATGTTCTTGCAAATAGTGCAGGTATTCAGTTGTTAGCTATTGGTACAGCTATTAAAATACCGACTGCTACCAAACGCAACATGGCCATGTATGTACAGCCAGCATTAATCTTTCATTTCATGTGTATTAGTTGTGTAGCTACATCAGTTTTGAAATTCAGTTGTTTTAATTTTAAGCGTATAGTCGTAGAATTTGAAAATCTAACTTTTTTCAAGAAATCTGTGGAACAGCAACAAAATATAATATGAGTGATGATTTGACAAGATACAGCAGTGGTAAGATTGTCATGTGAAATTTTTTATGTACTCAGCGACCCTATTAAATTTTGCTGATGCTGAAATTATAAGAGGATGCTTCGTGGAATTATAAGAGGATGCTCCGCAAATGATTCAAATGTTTTATTTGATAAATTTGGCAAAATAAATAAATAAAAAATAATTGCACAAATAAAAGGTATGCAGTTTTCAGATTGTGTTTGCATGAGGTATATTCAAAATACTTCAAACCATATTTCTGACCATATAGAAGATTTAAAAAGCTGTACTTGTTTTAGCTTTGCCTGTGTTTTTAGCACTGACATTTCAGTAATATTGCAAAGTCATTTATGCATGTGTGATTATCAATAACCTCATAGTGTAAGGAGGTCTAAAATCCATGTTGTGATATCAACCTGAAAATGAGTCTAATATGGGGTATAATCCCCTCTTACAGCCAGACAAATCATGCAGCATAATGACATGCTGAACAGGAGGCAGTTAAGGAGTCACTGTAGGAATTGATGCCACCCCTGCACCAAGGTAGTTTTCAACTTCAGGATGGTGAGATGAAATTGCTCTCCCAAGAGTATCCTAGACATGCTGTATGTAATTAAGGTCAGGAGGTGTGACTGCACAATCCGTGTTCAATTTCTGGGTAATTGTTGACCAACTAAGCCCTATGTGGATGAGCATTGCCATCCATTAACAAGAACTCATGACCAGCTGCACCCCTGAAAAGTTGAACATAGGGCTGTAAAATCTTCTTTCTATATCTCACAGCAATCAGGGAGCCTTTGACAAATGAATGTAGGTGTATATGTATGTGTCTGTTCAACATAATGGTTGCTCAAACCATTACACCTCCATCATAATGATCCTTTTCTGTGATGAGGTAGGGATGGTATCATGTTCCAGGCTCTCTTCCTGTGCAGGTATCTGAGAATCAGCATCCAGGCAGAGTCTTAACTTACCTGTAAAAAGTATGGTGCTCCACCAAAATCTTTTCCTAGGCACTTTTGTATAGCTGTTTTGAAAGGGCCAAATAATGATACTGTTCATCGCTGTGGATCTTGGTTGACCTTGTCCATGTCTTCTTGATAGGGATGCATTGTCTTGAAACTATTTTCACAAGTTGCAGATGACACTGGGCATTAACACTGAGTTCTAAAGACACCTTTGCTCGTGACTGGCCTGCCTCCAATCTGCTGACAATTCTTCATCTCATTCCATCATCCATACATTCATGGCTACTAATTTTATGTAGTACCTTACAAAATTTACCTAGCTCTTATGAAAAACAGCAAATGTTGTGAAGAAGTGCAAGTACACAAATTGCTGAATTTTGTCCCTCGTGCACATCCTTACAATCACTGCTCTGCAAACATGCACATGTATGCTTACACATTCGACTCTGAATATTTGTATAGTTCTTCGGCAGCATAATTAGTACATTGTTTAAAGGATGAAAATAAAATAATTTCTCAGATGGCAGAGCATTCATTTTTGAAGAAAGCCTAAATATTTATCACAAGAAAATACAAAGAAAGTAAAGCATAATTTTTCAGACTAAACAAGATGGTTTTCAGATATCATCGGGAAACTGCAGTAATTTGAAATTATTTAGCTGCCTTAACCAAGGAATTTAAAAGCAGATTTCGTGTTGCATGAAGAAAATTCTTGGATTGCTGAAATAGCAGTAATTACAAAAGTACTGTATTGGGATACAATTATATAATGTAATTTGACAAATTTTTTGGGAGTTTAAAAACAATATAAATTCGAGGATTATTCTCAAATGTATGAGAAAAGAAGATTAATATCTTGATGGATTTGGATGTTAATGCTTAAAACTTGCAAGACTGTGCAAAAGTTGTACTTAGGTTGCTCCTGATTTTTCCATTAACATTTCGTTGGGGATCATTCTCTTTTGAAATTAATGTAAATTGAGCTTACACAGGAATCCACTTACTGATTCTGACTTTGTTGATGTATTGAGAGAAGCACCTAGCAGTTATAAACCTGACTTGTCCATGTAAGAGGTTTGCCCCAGTGTCAAAAATAGCATTTTAAACAAGGATTTGGATACATATAGATTTATTTTTTATTTTATTAAACTGTGAGGTATATTATACAGTCTGCAGCTATGCTATATATGCAGGTGTCCCAATATTTCTTTTATAAAAAGTCTAATATGGAAGACTTAGAGGGTTAGTTCAAATAAATTTTCTCGTTTTCTGTGAAGGGAGGATAAATAAAGATGCATTAAAATTTTTTGCTACAGTAGTAAATAACTTTCAATTATCACAAGATAAAATGCATGTAAATTTTAACTTTACCCAGTGTGTAGAGAGATCGTTTATTTTTAAGATTTGCATTTTAATTCACTAAATTATTATACTTATGTCACTGAATTTCTTTTGAAAGTATCAAACATTGTATGCTTCTTAATAATAGTTATATGATTTTCCACATGTAAAGTGAACCAGTTCCATTAGAAAGTTCTCTACAAAGCATCTTTTCTCTTAGGCAGATAACCCTCATATGCTTTTCAATATTCAGTAACCTAACTCATGAGTGATAGTTTAGGAATGTGAATTAATTTATGGATTTTATTTTAGTAACATATATTTAATATTAAGAATAACAGTTTAAAAGTTTTGACTTGCAGTGCTTTAAATATTATTGACTTTTAAAGTAGTGCAACTGCAATATACATGACAAAATAGACACTAAATGCATGATTGTTATCTTATTTATGTGTATTATATTATTTGAAGGGAATGCTAATTTAAAAAACATCATGCAAAATGTCAAAATTAAAATGTACTTTTTTTCTTTTATTTTTACTTTGGTTGCTATGTAAGGGATCTGTATTTGCTGCAAATTAGATCAAGGTTTTCTGCCAGCAGATTTTGTATTTAATGAAACTGATGTTTTAGAAATGACATCCCATCCTTTACATTGGCTTTTTGATTATATGTTACGATGAAACTTTTTTGAATATTTAGAGTGCTTTTAAGTAAAATGTTATTTTTCTTCTCCCATCTAAAACCTACTTAGTGATATATATATATTTTTTTTAATATATTTTAGTGATAAATGAGTTAGATGGTTTAGCTAGAGGAACTAGAGTTAATGAGCACACGTCTCCTGAGCATGCAAGCAGAGTTACCATACTTTCTCGTGAAGCCATACATTTTCTTGAAGAACAGTTCGCTTTGAGGCATCCCCATTTAAAGGCAATCACATCTGAAGGATCTGTTTTGCACACTATAAGTTTTAGAAGTGAAGAGATGGGTAAAAATAAGGTAACACATTTTCAAATTTTTTATTATTTTACTAATTTTTAATGAACTTTTACCAGTTTCATTCTGGAATTCTGGTTCTCAATGAGATTTGAATTAAAATTTAGGTATAATTTAACAAAAACTATGACAATACATAAGAATAAATAAGATTGAAAGGAACTGTTTGTGTAAGAATTTTTTCACATTTATTAGTCCATATTCAATACTTCCAGTATGTCAGTTTTCATTATTTTCATTGTTTTCTTTGTAGTGTACTTCAGTTTCTTCATTTCAATATTTTTGCTGCCATTTGCAGTAGATCAGTGTTTCCCAAACTTTTTGGCATGGTGACCCATGACAGGATAATTCATAGTTTCCTTTGAGATACTGAAAGTTTATGGTAAAATAACAATAACCAATCAGCAAAAAAAGTACCTAAAATAATGCATAAAAGATCTCTCTCTATGCATTTCTGATAGATTTTCTACTTGTAGATTTAGGCATTTAAATGGCTTTCGTAATGGTAGGTGGCAGTATGGCATTTGCTAGTGAGTTCAAAGCTTAGTGATCTGTAGAATTTGCTAACGTAAGTCAGTTGTGATGTTGCAGTGAAAATTTTATATGAAAATTTAATAGAAGTATATGCAGGCAAGTCGATTCATGCATGGTACAATAATTTTAAAGTGACTCTGTATTTATGCAGTGCAGAACAAGTACATTAGATGCGATCATTTCCTAAGACTGAAGTTAGGGGTGCACATATAAACATCAGTAAAGTTCATGCTAAACTTAGAGATCCTTTATGAACTGATATGCTTGTTTATGTACATGATGCATGTATGTTAGCATTGTATTACTATAAACTGTTGAAACCATGGAGGAGATTATGAATCCTTCTATAGTTGTATTTTATTGTTACTTACATACATATGAAGTGAAAATTCTGAAAGAATGTTACGTAAGAATTAAATAAGTATACATATGTAAGTTATTATTCATAGTTTGAAATAAATTTTCAATATTATGTAAAAATCAAACTTTTAAAACTCTTTATAATCCACCAAAAATTGTCTCCCAGCAAACAATAAGTTGCAACCATATTTTAGGAAATACTGCAGATCATTTTCTTAACTGCAAATAATATTTAAATAAATAATTTATTTTCAGTGATATTTAATAGCATTTTAGTAGATAGATATTAGTATTAGATGGAAGAAGTATTTCACTTACTGTATATTTCCTCAGATAAGTCGAGATTTAACATTTTCATCCAAGTTCTATAGTTTTACCAGATATCTGTCCTGTAAGACAACCTCCAGGCTATCGGCGGGCTATAAATTTAGTGTAGATCAGCAATCATTATCTGGAACAAATTTTATTTTATTGCATCTGGCATACAACACGGCATCATGAATTCACATGTACTTCTAACAAGTTTCAGTATAGGTTGTGCCATGCATTCATACAATTTAATAATGAATGAATGAAATAATAACGAAATGAATAAATGAAAAACTAATAATGAAATAATGAAAAACGCAAGCTTTAAGTTAAAAGTCATTAAATAGGCTAAAAAATCAAACAACGAGGCTGCAGCAAGAGCTTTTGATGTAACAGAGAAGATAGTAAGATTGGAGAAAGAATGCAGATGCTATTAAAAAAAGTGTCAATGAAATAATGTTCTGTGCAAAGAGGAAAAGCCTGCTAGCCAGATTTAGAAAATAATGTTGCAGTATGGGTACAAGGAGAGGCAGAAATTTTTTAGGTTAAGATAGGTTATTTGAATACCGCAAAGCCAAAAGGGCTATCTGCGTAAGAGGAGTGATGCCTTCGTGGAAAACTTTCTAAGTGAAACTGGCTTGTATTCACATTACACATGGGGAAAACCACGAAAATCAGCCATTCAGCCAGCCCATTTACCTAGGATCGAGCCCAAGCCAGGGCGAACTACCGGTATTTAGCGGCCTTAACCACTCGGCTACTGGTGTGGGATTGTTGAGAAGAGGCAGTTTATTTGTATAAATTGAATGTACTTATTCCAAATATCATTTCCCTCCCCTCCCTTTCTTAGCTTAAGTAACAACTGGCTATCTGAGAAGAAAAGAGGGTTAAAAAGTTCAAAAGTTATTTAATAAATCTATATTAAATTTTTTTATGAAAAATTTGCATATCTTATTTATAATAGAAATTTATCGAAGGAGCTTTTGAACATAAATCATGGATGTGTGTTTTTCCTCTTTGTAGTGATACACTCTTAGACAAAAAAAAAAAAAAAAAAAAACGCGCACCAAGAAGGAGTTATCCGAATGAGACGAAAGTCGGTAGAAGTGATGTGCATGTACAGAAAAACAAATGATTACAGTTTGCGAAAAATTGGATGATTTATTGAAGTGATAGAACTTCACATAGTAAAAAAGTCAGTCACGCGTTTCTCCACCTCTAGCCCTTATGCAAGCAGTTATTTGGCTTGGTATCGATTGATAAAGGTTGCGGATGTCCTCGTGGGGGATATCGTGCCAAATTCTGTCCAACTGGTGCATTAGATGGTCAACATCCCGAGCTGGTTGGAGGACCCTGCAAATAATGCTCTAAAGTTACTCAATAGGAAAGAGATCCGGCGACCTTACTGGCCAAGGTAATGTTTGGCAAGCAGTAGAAACATGTGAAATGTTGTTGCAGACATCTTGCTGAAATGTAAGCCCATGGTGTCGTGACATGAAGGGTAACACAACGGGCCTTAGAACTTCGTCGACGTACCGCTGTGCTGTAAGGTTGCGACGGATGACAACCAAAGAGGTCCTACTATGAAATGAAATGGCACTCCAGACCATCACTCCTGGTTGTCGGCCTGTCTGTCGGAAGACATTCAGGTTGGTATCACACCGCTGTCCGCAGCGTCTCCGGACTCGCCTTGGCAAGTCATCGGGGCTCAGTTCAAAGTGGGACTCATCACTAAAGACTATTGTACTCCAGTCAGTAACATTCCAGTGCGAATGAACCCAACAACACTGTAAACGGGCTTGATGTTGTACAGAGTTTAATGGTAGTTGGCCCAAGGGACGCCGTGACATCAGCCCCCTTTCTGTGAGCAGTCTACAAATGGCCCTTGCGGTCACTGAAGCACTAGTTGCGCGTACAATTAATGATAATGATGCATCTGGTGCTGTGAGTGCCGCTCTGACGATTGTTCGGTCTTCACGTTCTGTCGTTTCTCTAGGCCTACCGCTTCCTTCTTGACAATGTGTGCGCCCATGGTTCACCCATTCCTGCCAACATCGTCTAATAGTGGCATCGCTCCTGCTCAAATGTCGAGCTATTCGCCAATAAGGCCAACCGGCTTCTGAGCCCAACTATACGACCTCTCTCAAATACTGGCGTTTGCACATATCGTTCGCGCACTTGTATGCGAGGCATAGTTACTGTGTACCTAATGGCAGTGGAGATATTGGCAAAGAAAACTATAAGACCAATCTAAATTAAAATCCATGCTTTATTTCTACAACTTAAATAAAATAAGCTGATATTGTAGCTTTTAAAACCATTAAAAGGAAAGAAAAGTATCATAATGCTGACTCAGCACTCAATAATGCATCCATTTCACCGATTCCCCGGCGTACATATATATAGTTCGGCCGATCTAGACGTCATCGGCCAATCAGCGGGAACCACGTTAGCTTACCGCCGATTGACCTCCGATACAATTTGCAGGAGGAAAACTAGTCAACACTACCAAAGTACACGGAATGAAATTTGTGAAGAATATATGACTTGGAGTCGTAATTTCTGCTCTTAAATATGCTTCCAGTTGCGCAGATCAGATTTGCTGTAGCGACAACCGTTCATTCATTGGCAGCACAAATGTAAAATTTTGCATTTTCCATCTAATTTGCTTTACATCTTCTCGGATCGCGGTTTCTTTTGTCTAAGAGTGTATATGAGAGTTAAGCAAAAGATTGTATATAAGAAGTTGCCAGCCTAAGCATATTTTTATTTTTTGCTGTTAATAACTGCATATTGTCAAATAATTTGTGTCACCAACTATTGTATAAAATTCATGATAGAAGATATGTGAAACCTAGCCTTCATGAAAAATTATGACTCACCCAGAAAATATGAAGTTTTTTGACAAAGTGAGGAAAGGTTTATCTATAAAGAGAGAAAACGTTTTTCTCAAATAATTTTAATTCATGTTTTAAATAATAACTAATAAACAGAAATTCTTCTTAAAAGGAAGTTACCATTCTGTCAGCTCTATCTATAGAGATGTTGCCATTGCCCTTCAAAAATAAATAGTGTAATGTAGAAGCTCCACACTGTAGGATTTTATATTACAGTAGGTAACTATTTTAATGAAACATTTTTCAGCTTACTATAATCCTCCTCCATTTATATTTACACATTGAAAAAATAATCTTTCTTATGAGTGAACTAATCCCCCGCACACACACACACACAAAGAAACAGCCACAGACGTGATATTTCTTTTTAGGAAACACTAACAATTTTTTTAATGATTTAGATGTGTATTTCCTTGTGTATATTTCTTTCATTTGCTTCACAATAACAAGTAAAATGAACTTTATAAAAATATAAGATTTTTAGTTATTTAGTTTTAATTTGTGGTAAATGCCTAAAATTATTCAGTTATATGTCTGTAATTCACTACTCATTCACCATGTTTGTTTAACGAGATTAAAAGTTAAATTTCAGTGCAAACTCTTGTTTCTGGCATATATAATAAATAATGATGCATGTTTCAGAAATAGTTATTTAAATATCTAGTTTAACCACAAGAAATGATTTCATTTGTTTGTTAGTATACAGTGAGTCATTACGTTTTGTGTTCCCTGCTCCTGGCAAAAGAAGAAAAAAAAAAAAAAAAAGATGGGTGTCCATTTATAGTGAAATAAGTTCTATAATGAAATGGAAAGCACTGGACAAACCTCACATTGCAACAAGACCAAGAAATGTGGCCATCATCAAAGCTTTAATTCCAGAATCCCTGTAGCATTCTGCATGGAAACACATGGCTGTGCAACGGTTATCTGACCCATGCATTAGGAGAATTCTGTGCCCTATAAAATAGTAATTACACAAGAACCCAATGAAAAAGATTATGAAACTCGTATAAGATCATGTCATAACCTTCTGAACATTGAATCCACAGATGTTATGATAATTTTAGATGAGGCACATTTTAACATTTCAGTCGCACTTAACCCCTTCAGGTATTATGACGAGTCTAGCTCATCATCGGTGTTTCATGCCATATGCACAATGACGAGCTACACTCGTCATGCGACTAAAGTTACCGTTGAATGTGATAATTAATTTAGTTTAAAATTTCTAGTGTACTGAATTTGGCAACACTTTTGCTACTTGTGGAAATATCACATATCACTATCACATATTATTTACCGTTAGAATTTCTTGGTACAAGACGCGGCGAAATTGTTGTTAGTCTGTAAGCTTTCGTTCTTGTAAACGGTTGGTGTGAACATCGATCGATATATATTTTTGCTAAAAGAAAAAACGTGTTGTATAATAAATACCATAATGGATAAGAGTAGTACAGAGTACGAAGGTCAAGGTCATTGGAGCGATTATTTTATCATTAATTTTACCGTTTTTGATATTAACAATGTGTAAAAATGGATATTAATTAAGAATATGTAAGAATTATAAAATGAAACAAGTTTTTTTTAATAAAAATTAAATGGTTATTTCATGCACAGTTTTTCATTATTAAATCATACCGGAAGGGGTTAATAAATTACAGCTACTGGCTGGACATTAACCTTTGAAAACTTCACCATCAACAACTCCATCATTCTAGAGTTACAGTTTGGTGTGCTTGCTATTCATAAATTTCCACTTTGGGTATATACTTACTTTGAAGAAAATTGTGTCACTGTAGCTAGTTATCAGTAATTATACCAATTATGGTACAGGGAATTATCTAGTTCCAACAGGATAGTACAATAGCCCATACAGCTCATTGTTTACTTGGAATTCTCGGAGAAATATTTCCTGGCATGGTGATATGTGCCACATTTGATATCCTGCAACGTTTTTCTTTGGGGCTACATTAAAACCAATATATGCTAATATAGTAACCAACTTTTGGAAGCTCTGAAGGAGGCGAGGCAAAAGAAAGTTACTGCTGTTATGCTCGACTTGCCTAAAGTGACTATCAGAGTCCTGAACATCTACCAAAAGAGGATCAATCAGTGCAGGAACATTGGAAGCCATCACTTGACCAATATTTTGTTAAAAAAATGAAGTAAAAGGGCATTATGTATACCTTCAAAGAATAACAAGAAAATTTTTATATCTTACTTGGTTTTGATTTTATTAGCTTTTGAAATGAGGGATCTCTTTTTGCAGTGCGCTGTTACAGTTCGATAGAGCAGTCATTGTAAATCTCTGAAAATTTAATAAATGGTTAAGGATGTATTAAGATATGTTTGCATAAAAATTTCATTCCTTTTATATTAATTTAAGGTGCATAATTTAAATGAATCTTACAATTTTGAATTAAAAATTAAAATTAGTCATGTACTTTATTGCTACATCTTGAAAAAGTTAAAGTAGTATGAATATTTATAGTTTTATTCAATATAGATCTTAAAATACAAAAACTTGAAAGTTTTATATTCTTGTCTTATAACATTGGCTGTTTTATGAATATAAGTATAATTAACATTTCATGTTAATTCTGATTTGTAAATTCTAATTTTCAGGGCACAAATGATGACTTAATATTAACTTGTTGTTTGTATTATTGTAAAGACAGAGCTGAATTATTTATGCCAAAAAACCCTGGTAGGTATATTGTAGTTATATCTTATATCTAAACATTTAATGGTGAATATAAAATTCATTTTAGAATATATCTATTTGTTTAAATTATTTGATCCAATATTTTTAAAGTTGGTACTCCTTTAGATCTTGAATAATTTTACTGCATGCCAGATGGGGTTTTCAGTGTAAATGTAACTGTTGAAACTGTCATAAAAGTTTTCATAAAATCTAAACACTTATTCATGTTTTCTAATAATGTTAATCATCATATTATTCTCATTTCATCAATGAATAAAATTATATGTCATGTAATTATAGCATATTTTTGCAGAAGGTTAGATTATGTTTTAGCTTTTAATCACGTCATTTGGAAAGATGTGATTGAATTAATTACTCCTTTACTTTTGGGTAGTTCACACTGATGCAACTTGCCCTATTTTTTTTTTCAACCAAAAATAAGTTTTTGTGATGTACAGTTATTATTATTATTATTATAATTATAGCAGAGTGGTATTTAAGATTTTAAATCATTTTATAGTCAGATATTTAATAAGACTTTATTTTCATATATTTAGCAGTTTCTGCATGAATATTCAAACAAGCATGTGCATTATATGTATTAAACAAGTACATTTTTTTAAAATCCAGATTAAAGTTCCAAATGTTTTGGAAACTTTTCAAAATAATGTTTGTTTAATATTAAAAATAGTCATCAGAATTTAATATTTATCATGATTAATTTATTATTTATCAAAGAAGGCGTTTTATTTAGTCAACACCAACTTTCTTAATGATTACGTTTTATCTACTTAGTCACAGCAGAGAAGTAAATTGAATTAATCATATTTTTCCTGTAATAGCACAGAGAAGTGTTAATGTATAAAATGTATTTATCTTTCGTTGACCTATTTTTCAATTAAATATTATGCAGTAACTGAATATTAAAATTATTGCCTCCTTTTATAGAAAATCAGATATTTAATTATTTGGAATTGGAACTAAATGATATTCAGATGCCTTTTTCCAACTTAATCCTGTGTTTGGAAAATATGCATACGATGGTTCTAGGCATGTTTTATTTGAAATATAAAAAATTACTTAGTCCAATGGATGTTATTCTAGAATCAGTGTTCATGTGAATGAACAATATTTTAAAACTTGGAAAACATTTGAAAAATGTTTTACTTTAGTAATTTAGGTAATAATATATTTACTCATTAAACACTAAAGGTGTATTTTTAGAATAATCATTAGAAATCAGTTAAAGACTTTTAATTCAGAAATGTAGAAAAACTTAAAAATGTATTTGAAAGTTTTTAAATTTTTAAAATTATATTTGTTCTGTTTTTTTGCTGGCTTGAAGGCATGTGCATCATTTTTTTATCTCTCTGTTTATTTTTTATAAATTCAACTGACAACTTATTTTGGCGGAGTGTATGTTTGGTTGTCTGCCATAAACTGGCTGACACCCAAACATACACTGATGATATTTCAGATATATTGGATTGTCTGAAAATGCTCTTCTGCTGTATCCTCTTTAGGAACTACAGACTCAGAGGGTAAGAAATCTGGCAAAAAGTTAGCAGAACAAGCATCTGCTTTAGATCAGAGTTTCTGTTCTTAAAATACAACATTGCATTGAATCATAATGCTCCTCATAACAAAATTTCATTGCCCCAGATTATTTTACTTCATACATTTCTTCTGTAGAAAGTACATTAATACCCCTCTGTCCACCAAATTCAGCGACTGTTTTACACAGCAACTGAATATAAATTGAACTCATATAATAAATATGTGATGAGATATTACTGTAAGTTTTTTTAACACAGGAACATAAGTATCTAAATTTTTAATTCTAGCAGTTTATTGTGTTTAACATGTCTGTAGCTCTGTTTAATGTTTTTGTTACTATCTTAATTCAACCTTTTTTCCCCCTTTTATTTCTTTTCTTAGGAGATCCTATCAGTTTATTTAGAGAAGTTGTTTTACTGACGGATGATCGTAATTTACGAGTAAAGGCCCTAGCACACCATGTACCTGTCAGAGATTTGCTCTCTTTCCTTCAGTGGGCCAACTCTTGAAAGATCCCTTACTTTATCTGCAGAGAGCTGTTCTTAATTTAGCTCCATTTGAGGAGCTGAGCCACCGTGGAGGTAGCTGTTGAGAGGCAGCAATAGCCATTGCTATCTTGCGGTATTGTGCCATTCACTAATGAGGTCAGCTGTGTGGAGCCAGGCAGTACAAATTTTAAAGAAATGCTTGACTACATATTTCATATCATATCATGTACTTCAGTTAAAGTGGAGGATCTTAGTACTTTTTGAACAGGAATATTAAAAGCAACTACCTGCGACTGAATTTTTTAAGATATTGAAGAAACAATGGCATTCCTTTTTTGTTATTTAATTTTTGTATTAAAGTTTTTTTTTTCATAATATGGTAGTGAAAGTTGTTATGTGTGCAATTATAGGCTTGCAGTACTTGTGTCTTATATTTTTGTGTCTTTTCTTTTTTAATGATTAAAAATGGTTATGTTAAACGAAATTTAAAATATTTAATTACCTTTATTTATGTGAGTATAAACTGATTATTATTGTACTGGGCTAACAATAAACTTTTTAACAGTTAATGGTTGGTCACCTGTTTAAAATACACTTTTCATGAAAATATCTGTGATGTGATTGCAGGTATAGAACAAAATAATGTAAAAGTGCCCTGAAAATGAAATTTAAGTCCTAAAAAATTAATTTCTCAACAAGTTTAAAAGAAACTGGTTCGTATAAAATTATCTAAGTTAAATCTGGATATGTATTTAACACAAACAGTTATCTCATTTAATTGCCCTTTTAAATGCTTTTCACTAATGGTTTGCTGAGTGATTAGATGATAATTACATAGTGGACTTATATAATTCTTAACTTATCAGAAACTATCATTATTAGAGAATTAGTATGAAAATAAAATAGCTATTGTGAGGCAGTATGTATTTTGTTGGTTGAAGTTTTATCTGTGATGCTGGAAATGCTGCATCAGAAGTGGTATTTTAATAATAATCATAATAAATATATAAATCGTATCATCAATAAAATATATCATCAGATCTTTCCTGAATTTAGTTAGGCAAAATGAAGTTGGTGTTTAATATTTTTTTAAATTGTTGTTTTAATTTTTGTGAAATGCCTAAATACTAATTGATAGTTTAAATGTCATGAGTTTTTATCAAGTATTAATTATTTTTCTAGTCATAACGTATACCAAAGATACAGCAAAGTGAAAATAAAACTGTAATATTTTCATTTAATTTTATGAAGTATCAGGTGATCAGCCAATAAAAAATATTAAACTCTGCCACCATTTGCCATAAACCACGAATAAAATTTTTTCTGAAAAGTTGTATGTTAAGTACCGTTTAAGTTTTAAAGAATTTGTATGGTTTTCATGTATATCTCTCAGTTCTTGGGAAATTTTGATTCACAGGCAAAGTGAATTGAAAAATGGAACACTCATTCATTCACTGTATATTACAATTTCTCATTGTCGATTGTTTTCCTATATGTTTTTGATAAATAAATTGTTAAACCAAAGCTTCTATGCTTTCTTTACAACTTCTTATGTTGTAAAGAAAAAGGATGTTGTTATGAGTAGTTCCTTCAATGAAAGTGGTTTAGTATACTCATATCAGTTGCAGACACTGTGGCCATTTTAATGGAATGTTAATTATAGTGATTGGTCATCGTAATGACTCTATACCACTATATAATAAATATTAAACTCTGAATGAGTATTATAAAGTCATGCCTCCATTATAGATATTTTTTGAATATATCTGGTGATTGAATGTTAGTATCTAATTGATAAATGAAAAGTAATGTGATTTGAAGTTGTGTTAAGGTTACTTAAAGAAAAGATATGATAGTTAAGTGAAAAAAAGAGTAATTTAACTATTGAATTTTCTTATTTAATTGTAGAAAATAGTTTCAGATATTAAAATTTTTAGCAATCATTATAATAAATATGGCCTTTAATTGCAATGATAATTCACAAATCTTTAGCAAAGCTGTGTACTGTGTACTTCTGTGACTTGTTTAACTTTTTTTGGAGGTGTAATCTTTTAAATATGTAGAGATAGTTTGTAAGAAGATGCAAGCAATTTTTATTGAGTTTAATAAATTGATTAAAAGCTAAACCATATTTCTGATTAAAGTATGATAAAACTAAATGTTCCATTGACAGTTGTTATTTTTTGTTTGTTAAAGTTAATATTTTAAATATTGTTGTTATGCATAGTTCCCTAGTATGGACATTATTGCCCACCAGTTATGCTGAAGAGATCAAGGAAAGGCAGCATTACTAAGCTGATGAGCAGTTAGGGGATATTGAGAAGGAGGGGAGAAGTCGAAAGATACTTAGGAAATTTTGTTGTTTAAATACTTTTGAAATAAATGTTTAACCTTTATCTTGTTATACCAGGATTACATCTATGCATCTTTACAAGAATCATATCAATTGACCCTTCATAATGTTGGTCCAAGTTATATATAGTTTTAATTTTTCTATTTGCAGAGACTTCAACTTAACAAACTATCAGTCTAGTATTAGGAAAACATAAGCATTAATCAATATTTGCAGTGATATCTAGCATGTTCATTATTACCATTCTGTATCTGTATTGTATGAAAAATTTTAAGTATTAGTTTGATGCAGTATGAAGGCAATAAATAACCTAAAAATTGTTATGTGCTTTCAGTCAGTAAGGAATTGAAATTTCGATAGAGCATTGAGCAAAATAAAGTTCAGAAAAGCTGAAACAAGCCAAAGGGTTGGAAAAAATTTTCTAAGTACACAAGTATATATCTTGAAATATATTCACACAGTTTAAATAATTTACTTATTGAAGTAAAAGGAGTCAAAGTATAAATTGAGAGGGTCATTTTGGAATTATAATCTAAGGAAATGTGTCTTACCCGTGGTCTTTTGTAGAATTTTAGGGATTCAGAGTTAAATTTTTGCTACAGAGGGTTAAAAGTGAATCTGAACATTATTTTCAGAATTGTATGTTTAATAAAGATAACTTCAAAAATTGTTGTATCTGAATTTTGTGAGTGACAAGAAATGGTTAAAGATAAAAATATAATTTTAGATTAAATTTTATAAATGAATATAAATATTTACATTATAGTCAAAATATAAATTCCATCATATAAAAGCAGAATACTGTTTTATTTATTTATTTTTTTACTGTTACAGCTACTGATAACAATTTTGTTTTCAGTCTGGTATTTTAAAAGTTTTTTCAAATAGCTTTATTTTGAAGTATATCTATCTCTCTTAATATTTTATAGAATTAATATTTTTGACTATATTTGGATTTCAAAATTTTTAATTTCATGAAAAGTTTAATTTTGCAAAATCTTTTAAGCACATTCTTTATTATAAACAGCTCTGTTGCAAGAGCTATGCTGGATCAGATTACCCTTAACAAATATTGCATTGTTATTATATTAATATTTCTATAGATGAATATAGTATATATTTTTTTAAGCAAACATCTGCCAAGCTTTTATTTCATGTTTTTTTATAAATTGAAAATAGAATATATTTTTGTTACATAAATAATTAAAAAATAGTCTAGATTTGTGAAGTTTATTTTCTGAAACTGTGTATGTCTATCTGTCTCTCTCTCTCTATATATATATATAGTACTTTGAAGTGAAAAAAATATTTTTGTACAAGTTGGAAATACATAATTAAATAGAAAAAAAGATTATTCATTAGAAATTTTAAAATTTTACCAGAAATTCACTTAGCATATATAAAATTAATTTAGCATAAATTATTCCTGAATTTGAGAGTTCTTGTATTTCATGGTAATAAGCTTTGGATTGAAATTAAATGTGAAATATTGTTGAAATACATTTTTTAAGCATAAAAAGAAACTGTGCAAAAATTCTGTTATTTCATTTCATATAGTGTGTATATCTTCAGAGGAAACTAAATAGGTTTTAATGAGTATAGATGACTGTAAATATGTGATTATAAAAATTTAATATTAGTCTTTCTATTTATAAAATGTATTATGAGAAACCTTACAGCAAGCTTAAAACTTAAACATGTTATTTTATAAATATGCTCTTGATGGTAGTGTGTAATTTAATTTTGAAATTATCATATCATTTTTCACAAATGAAGTGAAATTTTTATTTCAAAAATAACTTTTTTTAGATTTTCATGATTTGATTCAGAGTTTTTTTCTTAATTAGGAACCCAAAACTGGCTTTGATTATCATATCCTTTGACTTGTGTTCATTGTAGTGTCATGATATGTTTTAGCTTTCCTTTAGCACATGTGCTTTGAAAGTGATAGCTGATGCGGCAGTTAAATTTAAGCTTTGTATATTAGATTAATTAACTATAATTGCCTTAGAAATCAGTCCTTGATGCAGGCAAAAATACATAACTTTAAAAACAGAAATCTGTTGCACAAATGTAATTTTAGAATTTCAATTATGTGTTAATTGCTTTACAGTTTTCTTTGATATTAACTGCTTATTATTATTTGTATGGCTTTATTTTAGCATTTTTTGATAATTTTAGTCCTTGCTCACTCGTGTTTCTCAAACTCAAGTCATCAAATTTTTGTTTGAACTTTTTTTTATAACATTCTATATCTTTTTCGTATGTATGTGTAACTGTGAGTGTGGATTTTATATATATGATTCAAATATAACAGAATTTAATTTAATAAATTTAATTACTGAATTAATTATTTAAAAAAATCATTTCTTTGCAAAGAAATGTCTGTTTAATAGAATTCTGATAATCAGCATACATTGGGCCAAAGCTTGTGTGAATAAGAGAATTTTTTAGATTTTAGGTCATGTCAAACATAAGAAACAAAAAGAGAAACCCTTTGTTTTTCTTATATTAAATATTTGTAGTTTGCACCTAATTAACTGAATGAAAGGTATGCAAACCATATGAATTATTTAATCAAAATTTTTTAAATGCAAAGCTATTGTATTTTTTTAATATATATTATCTCTGTAAAAAACCATTTCATTAGAAAGTAAAATCACATTTGGGAGGAAAAAGAATAAATACCGTGAAAATCTTTTGAAAATGAAAGAATTCTTTTGTAAAAAGGGATCAAAATATATTGTTCGAGGGAGATTATATTCTCTCAAATTACTGCAAAAGTAATTCTTACACTGTTAAATGCAACATGGAGAAGGTCTGTTTGTGAAAACTTCATCAGTATAATTTTCTCTAAGTCAACTTCTTACTTTTAATTCTATCATTGCATTTTGAGCATGTGAAGTTAGATTAATAACATAATTCACAATTTACCAAAAGTGCTAGAATGGAAATTTTGGTTTAAAAGAGAAATTCTCTCTTTCTCTTCTTTTTAATAACCTTGTTAATATATTTTCCAATTTTAGTAAATCTGTGCAAGTTTATTACTAATGATAAATAAGCATGTTGCATGGAATGTAAGCAAACCATTTACAAGATGCATTTAATTAAGTGTCTGAAAAAGTGGAATAAATATATGCTTGTTATATATAATCACATAAAGTCAAAATTAGTTTTAAAAAAAAGAAAACTGAAGATGTATCCAGAAGTAATAATTTATCTGTAAAGGAGAATATGTAGATTCTTGAGTAGTATTTAGTATAAAGAGAGCATGATAACATGTATGCGTAAAATGCTAAAAACTTTAATAATGACATAAATTCATTTCTTCAATTTTATGTGTTTACATCCAGAAAATGAGGTATAAATTACAAATAGTCATATATTGTCAGAAATGTATGATAATAAGTAACAGAATATTTTAAATTCTTTGAAAGAGAATTATTATATATACATAAAAACAGAATCATGAAATTTTAATAATTATATACATCAAAAATACTGTTGTAGTATTTTCATATTTATTGGCATTGATAAATGAGCTTGGTGAAAAGTTAATAGCATATCATTATTATGATTAAGGTTTACTTGTATAAGTCATACATCATCATATTTCAATTATTTATAAGTGATTTCTTTTTTTACTTCCCCCCCCCCCAAAAAAAAGTTGATGAAGTACTACTAAAACATTGTTTCCAAAATGACCATTTTTAATTCTTCCATGCTAGAGCTAATACTTTTAATGAAGATTTTGTCTTCTAGTATGTATGTATGTTTACTGTTGAGTCAGAGGCATAGTTAGGATTATCAGCATCTGAGGACATTTGACAATTTTGTGCCACCTTCTGCTTGCCAAAATGTAATGTGGAACATCCAATTGGTCATCTCTAGGATGCTGCATCTGGGCACAAATGGCCTTCTTTGACCCTCCCCAGCTGTGTCACTGAATCTTGTAAATTTTTTCTTTCAGAATAATAACTATGAAAATAATATGAGAGAGTTAGATATCCAAATTTATACCACACCTGGAAGAAGGTATTTAACAGACCTATCTTAAATGAAGCACATTTTCTCTTAATACTTAGTGTATTTAAATAATAGATTTAATGCTACTTTTAATATTTTAGGAGTAGGGAATAAAATGAAAATGATTTTCAAATCTTAATGTTAATCTAATTGAAAAGAAAAATACAGCCAACGTTATTCAGTTTCTAGACACAAAAAAATATATATTTATATATTTAGAGGCAATCTCTTCTGAAGTGAGTTTTGAGTTGGGTGAAGTTCCAAAAATACATTTAAGGGTGTAATGTTTATCAAATTCTGAACTGTGTTATTAAACAAATAAATTTCAGTGATTCTGTATTAAAAAGATTAGCAATGTTGAAATATGCATTCTTATTACATTATAAACACTGTTTACTTTGAATTTTACATATCTTAAAACAAATAACTTCTAAGATCATGATAGAGAGTGATATTTATTGTGGGCTGCAGAAGCATTGAAAACAATAAGAATTCCAAGAACAAGAATTGAACAAGGGATAAATTATTTAAATGAAAATTATTGTAGGAAAACAAGTTTAGTAATTGTAACAGTATTAGTTAAAACTGTGCTTTGCCTTCTTTAAACACCAGCAGCAGTTGCAAGGTTATTTACAGCAACATAATTGAATAAAAAATCAATTATAAGTTTTCTTAAAAAATGACTTGTTTTGACAAAATAAAATAAAAACCTTCATGAGAAACGATTTTTTAAGAGCTATTTAATTTTACAAAATCCTCTAAAAAATAAGGAATAATTGTCTTTAGTGGTTTTCTTGTAAGAATAGAGAGTGGTATTTCAGCATATGAGTTTAATTCATTTTGTGATTGAGCTCGTATGCCAAACTGCTCTTGTGTTGAAAAAAATTTTCCCATTGAAATGCATTTAATATCATTAATCAATTCCAGCATTCTGAATAACTATCTCAGTCTTTTTGTTATTATGTTTTTAAGTAAAAATTAATGCATTGTGTTTTAATGAAAACCTAATAGAAAGTTCTTAAAACATAATGCAAACATATAAAAGGGAATGGATGTACTCTTCGGCTTCTATCAGTACCACAAATCTTTCTAAAAACTCTTCCCCTCGCCTTCATGTTAGAGCTTGCTACTTCACACCATGCCTGGCAACTGAGTGAATTCCAATTTGTGTACTTAACTTTTTATAATTAAGGCATTTTTGCAGATGTTCACCTCGGTCACCATATTTCCTTTGAGGTACTTCTCAATCAGCCACACAAGCAGCAGTTTCTTCATGTTTTCATTTACAGAAACCAATGCTGCTAGAGTTTCAATGTTGCCGATATAGTTTTGATATTGTTGTAATGTCCTTACTGTAGAATTCATTGCCTCCTTCTATTTCAACAACCAGTGTCTTATATATCGTAGAAGTACTGCACTCATACTGATAGGTTAAGTTGACTACATGCACCTTGCTCATGTTTATCAGTGTTTTCATGATTTAATTCTAGAGACATTCACTTCTTCACATTACTCATTATGCTAGGACCCATTCTTATAAATATATCTTAATAATAATAATAATGCCAAAATAACTGTACAACCACATGAAGAATGTGAGAAAGAAAGCATGAAATAGACATATTATTGACATGCTTTTAGTACAAAGTAACTAACTGAACAAGCTTGCTCTTTGCTTTGTTTACAGTGGATCTCTTGCTTGGGTTCATATCCCAAGTTTTACTCATTTCTAGATGAAAAAAATTTGCCCGAGTGGTGGCTGCTATCCAAATATATCACTATATATGTTTAGTTTATTAAATAAATGGAACATTTGTATGTAAATTGGATATGAAATAACTATAATATCTGTATGTGATTGAGAAGTTTCGTAACTAAAAATGTAAGCTGCATAAATGAGTACAGAAAGATGAATTTTGACATTTTTTTCTTCTTTGTTAATTGTTGGACATATTAATTTAGCGTCTTCTGTTGAGTTAATTTCTGACATAAGATTATAAGTTCCTCATTACTACCTAGTCCCACAGTACTTGAACCTAAGTCTCCAGGTTTCAAGGGACTCCTAAGTTGTTCTATATCCTGATAATCATGTTATTCTGCAGTAAAAAGCAAACAAAGTAATCATTGGGGATCCTCAGAATGAATGCTATATGAAAACCTCTGGTAGTTTTTTAATCAAGCTTCGAAGATAGTAATATTGTAAAATATCCTAAAGAAAGTAAAACAGCATCAGCTATAAATATACTTTCTCCCCAAATCTAGCACCTTTTTCTTGCATAATTTAGTGCAAAGTATTTTTCCAAAGTCATTACCCTGATCCCGAATAAAATGTTGGAAATGATGTTTTTGAAATGAAGTGTAAGGCATGGTTATATTTTGTACTGATGTAGTGAAGTTGAATAAACTATACATTGATCTTATTAGAATGTCAGTATTTCTTTCTCTTCCTCCTTGAAACGTTTTCATTTGCTTGATCCCTAGTTTTTCCCAGAATAATTCATATGTTCATAAGGGGTTTGCTTTCTAAACAAGGTTCTAAAAGGAAACATCTAAAGGTGTAAATCTAATTTTATATTATCGCAGTTGATATATAAGAAGTATGTTAAGTAATGATTTAAAATTTAACTAAACACACTACATACTGACAAGAAATCTAGTTTATATTGCTGTGATTGCACTTCATTGAACTGTTGGGTTGGCAACTAAGTGATTTTGGATTTTAAATTCTAAGTTTTTACTTGAAAATATGACTTTATTAAATTAGGTATTGACCTCTTTGTCTATGACCTTTTGCCATCTTTTTAAGCAGTGTCATAATTTCATATTCATAAAACTTCTGATTAAGCAAAAAGCTGAATTAAATGAGATTTTACATCATTAGTGTTTTACCATTCAAGGAGTTCTGCATAAGTGGAAATCTGAAGACCCAATTTCAGGGCTATATGGTGGATGAGACAAGTCCTCCTATCCTAGCTCCAGTAGTTTTTGGTGACTGACAAAGATGTGTGGGGCTTTACATTATCATGTTGGAAAACAGCACCATTACGATTTTCCAATTCTGGCCGCTTTTCTTGAACTGCATCACTCAGTTTGGTAAGATGTTTGAATTAATCATTTGGTTTAAAAGTTCAGAGTGCAGAATTCCTTTCTAATCCCACCAAACTTGGAGCATGAACCTCTTTGGTAATCTTAGCTCTTCATGTTGCCAGGACTGTTTCATTCTACATCACCTAAATTCTTTTTCAATAAACTATTCACTTTTCATTGCCAGTAGTCAGTCATTTTCAGAAATGGATAAATTTAATTATTTCAGAAGTGAATCACAGATGCTAATGCATCAAATGAATTTCCTTAAGCTGATTGGGGGACCTAAAAATTGAATTCCATAACATTGCCAAGCTGTTTTAATTTTTTTCAATTCATGTATGTGCTACATAGGTCTCTACAATCTCACATGTAGTGCTTTGACAATCTGAATTAATTATGATCTTCATATGGGGGTCATTAACTGTAATTGAATGGCCAGATCTTTTCACATTTTTGAGTAAAAAATCGCCGGAACAATGTTTGGGGAACTAATTTTGATACTGTCTTTCTTTTGAAGGTCTCATTCCCATGTATGCGTGCTTGCAATGCATTTCTGCCTTATCGGAAGTAATACAATAAAGTATGTTTGAAATGCACATTTTCAAATTGTGATAAAAAGGAAACTAGATAATTATTTATATAATTTTCTTACTAATTAAGGGTGAAAGTCCAAATAACAAGAAAACGATATAGGTTATGTGCTTTGAACATGCTGACAAAATAAAAGACTGTGCTTAAATCGTCAGTTGACAAAATCCACAGTCACTTGATTGCAACCCTGCAAACATGAAGCTAATGGAAATAAAGATAAAAGCTGTGATAGTCTTTTCAGAGTTTGTAGAAAAGACTTCTGTAAGAGTTAAAATTAAACTTTAATCATAACAAAAATGAAAAAATAACACAGCTTACAAATTAATTTAGTTTCTGTGATCAAGTCTTGATTCCTGTAACTGATATAAAAAAATTGAGAATTTTAGGGTATAAGTTTAAATGTGAACAAACAAAAAAAAAAAAGAGTTGTTTGATGCTGTGAGAAACTAGTTGGAAATATTACAATGAAGTGAGTTTTTTTTTTCTTTTTTGGCCAGATTAGACAATTAGCTTTTTTACAAATAAATATATAATGCTTTCATTTTTTCTTTAATCCTGCTCCTTTCTTTAATCCTTCTTTAATCCTTTCTTAATCTTAATGCAATTTGCCCAGAAGGATTATTAATTTCATATTGGTGTTTTGCATCAAATCACTAAAAGAGTTGTTTCACTTTTAAAATTGTTGCCACCAAATATTATCATCTTGTATTATATTTAAAGAAATTAAACAATGAAGAGTCTGCATAAATATATATATGTTTCTTGCATTGTAATAAAACAAAGGTACCTAGAGTCATCAAATTTTGAATATTGAACGTTTCCACCCGAATATGGGCATCTGGAAGTCCAAATTTGTAATTTGTTTTATTATCGATTTCATATTTTGTAAAACTTTAATGAATTTTTGATTAACAAACTCAAGGATTTTAAAGCAATCAATAGAAACGAATTAAATAAAAAAAATATAAAATTTTTTTTTATCTCCAGTGTGTCAGGCTGTGTATCGCAAATGCTAAAGATATGCTCATTTTAAACTTACTTTGCTTTTGAACTGAATTTTATGCTTTAAGTGTGAAGAACATGATATTTAATAAATAAAGGTAACACACAAAATGTTAAAAAAAATGCCCCTTTGGACATAATTTAAAATCTGAAACCCCCCCCCCCTCGAGTTTCATTATGCAAAAGTGACATTAATTTATTCTAACAAAACTACATTTTCAACTGTAGGTAAACCTCATAAATTGTATTCTTATTTAAAATTTATTGGTACTATTTGTTTACATCGGACATTTTGAATAGTTTTATTGTTTTAAAAGAATTCTTTCTGTAAATGTGTTATACACGATCTTTGTTTTAAAAGAATTCTTTCTGTAAATATGTTATACACGACCTGAGTAAACATGCATAAAAAAAATAAAATGGTAAAGATTGTAAATTGCATAATTATTTTAATCTTATTGTTACTATTTATTTAACTTCAGACATTTTTAAGTAATAGGTTGATTGTTTTAAAAGCATTCTTTCTATATATGTGTTATACGAGATCTGAATAAATATGCATGAAAAAGTAAAAATTAGGACATGAAACTTTACATTTTATAGCAAATAAAAGTATAAGACATACAAAATAACTATTAATTTTGATATTGTTTAGAAAGAAATTGTTTGCTATTGTATTTGCACGAGATTATGTACTTGAGGCAATTTAAGCAAGTTGGAATAACCAACTAGAATTTTTGTCTATTTTCATCCTTTTTTATAAATTATTTTATGATTAATAATTTCCGATTAACATTTAAGAAGCATTGTAATGGGAATAATTTAATCAAAATAGTAAATTAGTAATTTGCAAAGAAGCCAGTTAAAGAAATTATTTTCTGTTATTTTATAAAGATAATTAGTGCCATTAGGTTATACTGTGAACAGACTATAATTGGAAGTTTATGATCATATTACGTATAGTTTAATTGAGTTGTAAGTTATTGCATGTGGATATTAAAATAATCTGATATCTATTGAGCACACATTGCCCTTTGATATCCTTTTTGATTTATTAAAAGAATACTTTTTTAAGTAACGAGGATAGTAAGCATGCGAGTAGTATAAAACTAATTTTGGGTTATTTTGACAAACATGGAAGTAGTATGAAACTTATTTCAGGTTCTTTTAACATGTATATCAAAGAAATAAAAATATCAAAATAGTAATGATTTAGAAATCTACTATATTTACTTGTATTTCGCTTATGCTGTATTAGTACATGCAGAAACGTAATCTTTGAAGTTATTTGTTCATTAAAAGAAAAGTATAATAAACAAATTGAGTTGGTCATTCAAATTCGATTTTTGCTAAGGAAATTGTTATTAACTGAAAAGATAGTCCTTTAGGTGTAAGTAAATCTAGTAATAATATATTCCCCAGCTATCCCAAGCTCATTGGCCTTCTATCATTTTTCCCAAAATAGGTAGCTTCATGACATGAAAGCCCAGTATTTATCATAACCATCAGATTTCAGTTCCTTTGACTGTCTGTTTCAGATAAATTTAATTCCTCTTGAAGGAAATTGCTTTTTAGTATTATAGAATTTTTTTAACATCTTGGTCAGCATTAAATTTGGAGCTGTTTTAGCTGCTGTCAAAGAGCCTATCTAACATGTTTTTTCCTATTTTGCAGGTTAAAAAAAAAAAAAAAAAAAAAAAAAAAAAATAAAAAAAAAAAAAAAAAAAAAACCTTTAAAATGCGTTTTTTTAATCATGTGGTTTTGAAAAACTTAAAAAAGAGATGTATTTCATCTTCATATATTTCATTTTAAATTTTCCTAAAGTAAGAGTGGGTGGTTCATCAGTATTTATTTTGCATCAGATTTGCATACTATTTTAACATTCGACTAATGCAGAATATCAATACACCGTTTTTCAGAGAAATGATGGTAGAAAATGATTCAGCCAGAAAACTGCTACACTTTGTAAATAAATTATATCTTAACTTTTAACATTTCCCTTTGCTCATTCGCTGCAATTTTGCAACAACTAAAAGTATGATTTTTCTAAACTTGGTGTTTTTACGCTGTCCAGGTGTCTTCTACTTTATACAAAGAAAAATGCCTTAAATTTTTGCAAAGCAGTACAGTGAAGCTGAATGCCATTCCATGTTTATTCTTATTTTCCTTGTCGTCTTACTCCATACTCCTTGTAAATTCAAACTGAAAATTCAGAAACCCTTAAAAGCTAGCAGAAATTAATAAAATAAAATTATTGTACTTACAAATGAAGTAATATTCATAAATTACCTTAATAACTTGGATAAGGAACTGAGGTTTGCATTGGAAGTGCTGCTGTAATGCCAAAATTATTACCCAGAGATATCACAAATAAAAAATACATAGTGCTTTTCAAAAAAAATTTTGTGCCACCGTTGTTGAACCACGAACATGATTTATGGATGGTTAATGCTACAAAATGATAGTTTTGAGAACATTGATGTGAAAACAAATGTCATCATTTACATAGAACTGCATTTGGTACCAAAAGTGGTAAATACTTGAAGTAATGGTCTTTGAAAAAGATAGATTGAGATTCCATTGCATGCATACTATCATCTTAATATGTTTTAATATTGTCTGTAATATTTGAGAAATTTTCATGGAATTCTGTGTATTATCTGTATTCAGATTATAAGTGCATTTTAATTGCTGTTTTAAGTCTATAACTCGGTCATTAATTGTCTTCATAATGTTTCACTTCTTTTAATAATTTAAAGTAAATGATAATACCTTTTATCCATCTTCTTTTACACATTTTATGACACTCTGTTACTAAAGAGGGTAGTTTAAATACTTTCGCTGTCTCTTGAATATATATAAATACTTCTTGAATTGTTTTTCATGTTATAACATGTGTAATTCCTGTTTCAAAATCAGTTGAATTAATTTTGTGATAATTCATTTTTAGTATCAGTGTTTCCTTCATAAAAGAAAATACTGAAGGCAAAATTTTTCAGAATTGTATATGAGTTTTCAGAAAAATTTCTATCTAAAAAAAAAGGGTTCCTGAGAAGCATTATTTACAGTTTTTACAGTGATAGGTAGGTATTCAGGGAACTATGTTCTGAAGGTCATATTTGTTCCAGTTTTTCATGATTAGTGATATCTGAATATTTGTAGATATTTTATTATAAGAATAATTACACATAAATTTTCTTTTACTTGAAATAAGCTGAAAATTGTGTTCTCCAGCCTTAAAGAATCAAAATGATTCTATCATTTCTGAAGCCTTAGTTCAAGTATGCTTTTTATTTAAGATAAGTACTATCTGAATTTTTTAACCCTTGTAAAAGCTGGATAGGTGGAAGTAGTATTGTATGTGTTATATCGCCTAATTATGAATCTGATTTAAAAATACAGATTTATTTCCCAAAATCTTGTGTATGGAATGCTGAGTATTATTAAAATATTAGTAATGAAATCCTTTTCTAGTAATTCTGGTTAGAACTCATCTAATTCGTAACTGGAAAACAATCTGGCTTTGAAAAATTGTAAACTATATATTTTACTTGAATATGAATTTTTTACTTATAAAGCATTTTAAATGAAATTAATCTTTTCAGTAAAATGTATATATGTCACTTTGTGTATAGTATGATTAAATATTTACTCTATATTTTGTTTAGCTGTTGTACAGAAATATTTTGTTATATGAAATGTAAATATTTGCTAATACTGAAACTGGTGATTAGAATTTATAAACATGGTATGTGAATTTTTTTTTTTTTTTATTTA
>KK114655.1:232644-262185 GCA_000611955.2 Stegodyphus mimosarum
CTTTTTTTTTTTTTTGTCTTGACTGTTATTGTACTTTATAATTTTATGTGTATCTTAATATCTGTGGTGTGTCAAATTTCTACTAGAATTAAGAAGCTGTTTTTAAACAGTAAAAGCCATTTGTTGGTTGTTAAGATGTAAATTCACAAATATTACTTTTGTCAAATGATATGTTTGTATATTTAAAGTGATTGGAAAGGAAATATTTATGTATTTATGTCAGTTTACGTTTGTAAACTTTGTTTATTCTTTGACTTTATATGGAACTACTTGTTGTGCACTATTTTATTGATGATATTTGAACTGTTTCTTGAATTCTTCATATGAAGTTATCACATGCAATCGCAGTTCGTCCATGTCAGGGTGTTTTGAATGCTAAAAGATTAATTGTAGTGTTAAGTAAATTATTCCTAAAGTTAATGTAGCAAACAAACTATGAGGCCTTTAGGAAGTTTGTGTATTTTTTTAAATATTTATATAGATTACTGCAAAATAATTATGTTACTTCATTTTTTTATGAGAAAGGCTGTAAGTTTATCATTAATAATTTATCCAGAGACTAAAGCAACTGTGATGTCATTCCATGCTAGCTAACTTGTTGTTATTTATATGTGTGTGATGTCAATTATATATTTATATAAATTATATCTGTGATTTATTTATTTGTATTTTGTCTTAAGCTGTCACTTTTAAGTTAATTTTAATGCATGTCTGATTTTCAGAGTGTTCCCTAATTACAGCGGTTGTTTGCTTTTTTTGAGAATTTTTTGTTAAATAATAATTTAGAAAAACAGTGCAAATAAATGTCTTGTGCCATTTCTTCCAGTAATGTTATATCATTGTATTAAATATTGTTATTAATTTCTGTCATACCTCGTATTTAGCATATTAGCATATTATTGAAACGGGATATTTCCAAGATGAATAGATTTTTTCCCTGCTGTTTATTTCATCAAAATATATGCATTCATTGTTATAGCAAATGAAATAGCCTTCATTCTTAGGAAATGAATCATGGCCTTAAGTACAAGAATTTTTTTTAGATGAACTTTGTAATTTTACAAACTTACGCAATATACAGTGTAGGAAGTTTTACTGTGATCATAAGTATTCCAAAAGTATTTGGTATAAACAAGGAATCTGTATATCGAATTTTAAGGTTAACAGTACTGATGTTTGAAATTTGTAATCTTTGTGTGTGCTGGAATTCACCAGTTAGGAAAAACCATGTGTATAGTGTAGCATTTCCCAAACTGCATTTTGAAGTTCATTATTGTGTCAAGTGATGTCATTTAAAATACTGTTTTAAAATGTATTTGATAGTCCTGTTATATGTTAATTTATAATCTGTGTAAATAAAAAAGGAAATTTATGTAGAATTCAAAATATATATGTATAGTTTACCATAGACAGTTTAAGACAGCAAAACTATATTTAGCTGTAGATGATAAAACTTGAACATTCTTATAACGTTGGCTAGAAAGTAAGATTAAGAAATAATTTTGCATATTTTCTGTGATTTGCTCTTTCTGTGATTAGTACTGAGAAATAAATATCAGTACCATATATAAAAATTATTATATTTGTATTATCCCAGAAATTTACTTACTTTTCCATGAAATGCAGAATAATGTTTTAATTAATGTTAGGTCTAATTTAATATTTAAGATAGTTCATAGCTTAAAATAAACTGAACAACTGTTTTATCATTTGAAAATAATTAAGAATTTTAGATTTCATATTTCATGCTGCAGTAATATGGTTACAATCTGTTAATTGTGTAGTTTGGTGTGTAAACTAAACTGAACAACTATTTTATCATTTGAAAGTATTTAGTATTTCTTTTTTTATGTTGCAGTAATATGGTTGCAATCTGTTAATAGTGTAGTTCGTTGAGTAAAATAACTAAACAAGTATTTTATTATTTGAAAGTATTTAAGAATTCAATATTTCATGCTGCAGTAATATAGTTGCAATCTGTTAATAGTGATTGATTGCATATCATTTTAGTTTGATGGATTGTTATTCTAGTTTAATATAGCTTCTTAATCACATTTCTTTGGGGAAGCATAGGTTTGTGATCAAAAAAAAGGGGGGCTTTTATAATTTTTTAATGTCTGTTGTGAAAATTCATTTGTGTTAGGCAGAATGTATCTATATGATAGCTGACATGTTTTAATGAGACGTTTCTCCTGTAATTTTATCGCCTATTTCATCATTCTTTATTTAAAATTAGGTAATAAGTTTTCAGTAGATTCATTTATTTTGCTAAGTGCAACTAGCTGGCTTTAGCCAAGTACATAAATAAGGCTACAAGTGCTGTGAAGATATGATCGTCCTGTTATGCACAATTAAATAGTTCTATTCGAGTCAGAATGCTGTCATTCAAAACAAGATTACACTTATTCTGGAATATAAAGTAACAGTATTATTTTCATGTCATCTTTTCTTTATTTTTTTTTGGGGGGGGAAGAGAGTTATATGCAGTATTTGGCATAATAGTGCAAATAACAACACTGCTTTATGCTATAGTAAACAATCTCAAGTTTGCCTTCAGACATAATTCAGTGATCACTATAAATAATATAATAATTTAATTTTGCAGTTATTAAATTTTTTTTTTCAGTAATAAATTACCAGGAGGCAGTCTTATTTCTTGCATAAGTTTAAGTATAGGTTAATGATTAGTTCACATTATATTTTGTTTAAAATTAACAAGATGATCTAAGAGAAATGGTTGGGCCAAATTAATTAACCGTGCTAAAAGCATATTCAAATGCTATTTACTTTCTTATGCAATTTGTATGCAAGTAGGCTTTTACAGTAGATGTTCATTGTTTCGAACTAAAAGGTTTTCAGAAAAGAGTTCGAATTATCCTATGTTAAAAGAAAATATAACTTTAAAAGTGTGTTACTGAAGAAGAAAAATCTCCTAGTATGTATAACCCCAGAAAATATACTATGTTATTTAAAATTAAAAATATTAAAGAGCACTACAGATTGAATCATAAAATGAAGCAGAAGATATGCAGTAGAAAGTAAACTTTAAAAATGTGAATTGCACTTTTGGAAAAAACTGTAAGATAGATGTTTGGTTTTGTTTATTATGCCTCCATTTTTCAGCCAGCTTCTTGATTTGAAGTACACATTTCAGTTCATTTTCAGAGGAAGGTTTAATCTGAATAAATGCTTTGAAAGTTTTTATAGCTTGATCATTAGGACGCTTAACAGTCTCTACATTCTGTGCTGAATCCAATAAGGTCTATTCTTTTTCATCATATCAAATAGTTTTTATTATGTCATCATTGCTCAGTTTTCCACAGACTTCAGGTTTTCATCTACTCTTAATCAGAAAAAGTAACATTGTAACATTTAAATTTTTTGAATTCAGGAAAAACTGTATTAATGGCGTCACATTCTTCGATATGATTGTTCTCTTCAGCGTACATGAATTTAGCATGACGAAAGCAATTACTAATTGTGCTTTTTTAACAGCGTCCCATGCGGGGGGGGGGTATAGACCATTTATAGCTGTCAGCAGGGTAATGTCGTCGTTTTCACCAAAATCTAAAAAGAAAAAAAGTATTTTTTGTAAGTCTCTTACGTAATTTGTTGTTATTTTCGATGATTCCTTGATCCATTGGTTGTAGCTTGGCAGACCATTTAAAGCTGTCAGCAGCATGTCGTCGTTTTCACCAAAATCTTTAAAAAAAAAAAATATATATATATATATATTTTTGTTAGTCTCTTACGTAATTTGTTGTTAATTTTCGATGATTCTTTGATCCATTGGTTGTAGCTTTGCAGTTGTGTTTTGCGGCAAATATTCAGCCCGTATGGAACTCAGTTCTGTGAGTTTATTATGGCAGATTGTGTTATTCACAAATAAGAGAATTTTACTTTTTTCTCTCGAAAACTGTTTATATATTCCTTATAATCAGTTACTGCAGAAGTCTCATGTCATTTGTGCTTTTGTATTGTATACAAAATCAATTGGCAGTGTTCGAATTTCCAATCATTAATAATTTAAGCTTTTCGCTTCCATCAGTATTAGCACAAACTAAAGCTGTAGTCCTCTGTTTACTGTTTTTACCTCCTACTCAAGCATCCCCTTTAAAATATAATGATTTGTTTGACTTGTTTGGAGTTTATAAAAAAAATGCAGTTTTGTCCACATTAAAAATATCTTTTTTTCAGGTAAGTAGTGAAAAGCGGTAGCAGTTCCTGCCAAAATTAGTGCATACGTCTTCGTTTACATCAGAGCTTTGGGCCTATACAGTTTGATAAATGTTGACGTACAGCGAGAAAGCCATACATCACTGCATTTAAAATCTTCAGTATCCATTCGACATGTCAATTTATCAACCTTCATTTGCACTAGGGGTCTATTTATTGGAAAAATTCGAGATCTATCTTCCTGGAACCATAGTAGTAGAGCTTTCACTACATCTTAGGATGCATTTCCATCCTCTAGCAAATTTAGGCTTTTCCTATGATTCCTTGTTTTTCGAATAAGTTGACAAGGTATTTTTTTTTTATTCCATAATTAACTGCTAACTTTGTTTTACATTCGCAATTCTCTACTTTCTTCTAAATTTCTACCTTTGTCTCCAAAGTTAGTTTCGTACTTTCCCTGTGTAGACGACATAAATTTTTACACATTCACACCACTCAGTGAAGAAGGAAAACGAGAACACATAAACTTGTCTGATGAAGCTCTCTAGAATCTGTAGTAAAGACTGGTTTTTCTGAAATTCTAAGAAAATTGATAAATAATTCTCCGCTATCCCGACCCATTCATAAAGGATTCTGAATGAATCCAAGGAAATTGGTTAAGCCAGGGAGCTTTGTCCGTTAAGCCAAAGAATATGTACACATAGACGTTCTTTGGTTTAAGCACTGATAATAGGTGGACAGTAGAACAACAACCACTAATGTTGAGCGAAAATGCAATAGTCTAGGAAGGTAGGCATGTGCCTTTTTACATAGAAAAAAAAATGCAGATGATTTTGACACACAAAATAATATACATATATATTCTCCATTAAATGAGGAAAAAGAAATTAGTTCGAATTAATGAGATATTTTTAACATTAATTCCAATACAAGATTTGGGAGGCCTTTGGATTAGTTCGAATTTAATGAGCATCCACTGTACTACATTGCAAATGAATAAAACTTTATAATATCAATACTTTTAACCTATTCTGCTGCCGAGAATGAAAATTAGTTTGTATTGTATAGCGTTTTGGTTAATTGATACTAGTTTAAAACAGATTGCTTTAATAATATTGTATTTTTAATAAAGTAGTTGATTGAAATTTTAATGTATAAGAGTGAAATAAACTAGATCATCAAGTGTTTGTAGTGAAATATTAGGTGTTTCTTTGCATTAACGGGAGGTTTTTATTAATTGTGTATTTTGTGAATTTTAGAATACAATTATCATTATCATGGAACGGTGCATAAAGGTAAAATATCTTGTATATAATTTATATGTATATTGGGTGATATGCCAAGTTCTAAATTGAATATTGTGGTAAGTGTTTGACATCAAAATCAGTTTGGGAAACAATATGGAATTAATGTATGAAAGTTGATTCATGATTTAAATATTAATCTATGTTATGCTGAATTTCTAAGAATCATGTTTTGTAATATTATGATCCTCAGAGTTTCTAAGCTACTTTTTAACTGTTCAGATGAAATTGAAAAAGCTATCTCTTGTTTAATCTTGTATCAATATTATTTTTATCCCCCCCCCAGAAAAAAAGTTATACTGATCCACAAAGATGGGGAACCATTATAATGGAATTGTGATCTTTGTAATAAAGAAATAAGCTGTTTCATATTATTTTGTTTGTGTTCTTTCATGGTATACTTAAACTGGCATTTTAAATCAATTTTTTATTACATAATATTAAAAATATTCTTATTTATACATTCGTTGGATGTCTGTTTACTAAGATATATTTAAAAGATGGAAAAATTGTAAATCAGCTAAAAATTCAGTGAATGATTAAGTATAATATATAGTTTAATATTTTTAATCTAATTATTACTAAAAAGTAATTCTGAAAGTATGTTTCAGAATTTGCTGAAAGTAATATAATACGATTTTATTGCTGTTAGGAAAAGAAATTTTAAAAATTTGGATAAAGAAACTAGTATTTGTGTAAATAATTCTTCAGTTGAGTATTAACACAAAATCTTAAAATTTCCATGAAACTATTTCAGAAATTTAAGGATGCAATTTATATAATATGTTGCCTTGCTAATATTGCATTGCTGAAAACTGTTAGTTATATCGTGCCTCATAAATAATGAAGCATTACTGTTAGTTTTTTGGAGTTGATTTTTTGTGTCGTCATACGGAAAGTTACACGGGTTTCAAATCAGCGCATTTTTTTCTAATTATTTTGTTACCGCTGTTAAGGAATAATCTTAATTGAAGAGGGTATTTAAATGTGATCTTTAATGCTTAAGTTATTTAATTATTGCTTCTGTTGTTTTGTAATTCTCCCCCCCCCCATGTGAATCTAAGAAAGAAAAACGCAAAAGTTCATTTTCATCATGCTATACTCCGCTTTTTCTTTAAGGAAAAAGTGTTGGTCAAACTATTTGTAAAAGTTGTAAAGTGCTGTTTCTGATGACGTAGTTTGATAGCGGTTTGAGCAATTTAAGCATGCAAATTTCAGCTTTGAAGACAGTATTAGTTTTGGATAACTATTCAAGTGCGAAAAAGAGCTGTCTCTGAAAATCCATGTTGTGGAGTTTAGGAACTATCAGGCATTTTAAATATTCCAAAAAATATAGTACATGATCATTTGAAGAAAATTTAGTACATAGGCTACGATGTGTTTGTACCCCATATTTACCATAGCAGAATGGGCTTGCTCCAGTTTCGTCATGTGATTCTTTGCTGGGAGGAAAAAAATAAAGGAGCCCTTTTTTTGAAACGGCTCATTACTGGAGATAAGAAGTGGATGCTGTACAATAAAATAAAAAATCATGGGGTAAGCCTTGAGAACCTCCTTTAATGCCGTCGAGAATAGGTTGCATTAAAAAAAAAAGTAATGCTTTATGTATGAAGGGTCTATAAAGGAACTGCTGACTAATAATTGTTGTCACCAAATTAGACTGTTTGAAAAAATAGTGTTGTTCTCAAATAGCAATTTTAAAAGCAGAAATCGAAGCAAAGCGTTCAGAACACACCAATTTTTGACATGCTGTCATCCAATATGACAATGATCGACCACAGTTCGACTTAAAACTTATTTTGTATAGTTGAGATGTTTTATGTCACTTGCAAGAGAGATGACGAAAAGTCAGATCAAAGGAGTGCGTACGTGCGTCAATAAAATTTGCTTATGTTTTTTGTACTGAAAAAAAACCGTAGAACTTTCCGGAAGACCCATTATATGTATAATTATACATATCTTATATGTTTCTTGCCTTAAGAATATTCACGTATAAATCATTTTCCATATGTGAAAGCCATGAATGTCAAAGATGAATTTATTATTATTTGTTTTATCACTCACAATTTTTGAAAGTACTGAGTAATTCTGAAGTTGTAATTTTTTTCTTTCAGTACCTTTAAGCTATACATAATGTAATTTATACATATTTAATACATTTCCAACATACTTTTATCTTGCTATAGTTTTAAGATTTTATTCCCACTGTAAATGCATTTTTTTAATTGTTATTTTAATTTTTAGTGCCTGTCTATTTTTAGAAAAATTGAAAACAAATAAATTAAAGCTTTTATAAAAATCTATCATTCCTTTGATTTCAGTGTTCTGTTTTTAGACTAAACTGTGCAAATAGGCAGGATTGACTTGAAGCAAATTAGAAAACTGCTTTATAAGATGTCACTGCATTGAATTATAGGGTCATATGGGGTTTTACGAAATCACCAATTCACAAGATACAGGGCGCTGACTGACAGCTCTCGAACGATGTAGATGTTTTTAGTTGAATTGAGTAATGAAACGAAACTAACTAGGTAAACAAACAAAAAGAAACTGACAGTTGTTGCGATGTATATAATTTGTAAATACGGTGTAAAAATAGTTTGTGTGCTAACAGCTACTGTGGATTAATGTAGACTACTTACCTGATTGAACTAAGTACGAAATAAATTTTAAGATTTAGATATTTTGTACTTCTTTAGGTAACAAATCACGTTCGTGACAGGATACCGGGTAGCTTTGATTCAAAATTTATTACAGCTATGAAATAAAGAACTTTGATTTTTTTTATTTTAAATACAGAGGATTACTGTTAAATAAGAATGACTGATTTTATAATGAATATATGTGGAAGTTTGAAAAATTCGCTTTACGGACAGTAATTAACACTACTTTCGATTTCAGTTATGGAAGAACTTAAACGCTTTAGATTTAGAGGTTTGGTAGCGAATTTTAGGAAGACTGAATAAATTAGATGAATATTTAAAGGTCGATACATTAGATTTATGTAAGATTACAGTCTTTTCGCCCAACTTCATGATAAATAGGAAAAAATAAATAGTTTAAGTACTAGAGTTATTGAATAGCAAAAGACACGAAGTGTTCTAATGAAGAATTTGAAAATCGAACCGCTGAATCATACAGGGTAAATTTATTTATTCCAAAACATAAGTAACTGGACTTAAGATACCACTCCAGGTGACTTATCTAAAGATTGCAGGAAATTTGTTAAATGCACAAAATGTTTTTAAAGATGTTATTTACTTATGTGTCTCAATGTAAGTGAGTGCAGGGAAAGCAAAAAGGATAAACATAACCAGAAGGCTGAAATTAAAGGGTATACTCTAATGAATCAAACAAATGCGCCACAAGTATTGATACAAACATTGAAGGTCCGAATTCACGGAAATGAGAATGCTCGGTTTATTGGAGCCTTAGTTAACACTGGATCTCAAAGATGACATATTACGAAAGAAATGGTTTCAGATATGGGGTATGAATCAGTAAGTGAAGAAAAAAATGAAACACATTCTTTTTGGAGATACAGAATTAGTCCAGGAGTATAAAATACACTGAATAATAAGCAGTTATGGGAGAAAATAAACAACAAGAATCAACGTAATGTTTGTAAATTTTGTAAGGCTAGTTTCAATGGTTTAAATTGTTGTTTGATCAACAGATGGCGCCAGTAGCTTGACCTCTTTCCAGTCTTTCTTATCTTGTTCATTTGCACTTAGGCAGCTGAAGAAGCTGGTTCTGTATATAAACTATCGAAACCAGTTCTGCAAAATTTAACATAACGCTGATTCTTCTTGTTTAACTTTTCCAATAATCGTTATTAGGTGTCTTATTTTAACCAAAATAATAAGGAATATAGAAGGTACTGATAAATGTAATTTTGAAGTTATTGTGACCAAGAAGAAATGTATGCTGCAGTAAAAAATGTGACAAAAGGAATGTGGATGAAAAAATTTGGATGACAGAGATTATGGCTGAATGATTTATAATTATGATCGAAGTCCTGTAAAGCAATCTACAAAAATACAACTTCTTATCTGGGCAGATATTGCTAGGAGGCTGATGACTGGCAGAGTGAGAAAACTGAAATGTGGATTAACTGCGAATGATACACATTTAAGATGGACAGTTATGGGAAAATTACCAAGTGTGTATGCACTTTTTTCCTTATACATTAATGAAAGAGTAGTTGCTGATCTTTGGAAACCAGAAGTTATTGGTATCAGTGATTTTTCATAAGAAACAAGACCTTTTGATTGCAAGCGGGTTATATAAATGTCACGAAACCATCAAAGAGATGAAGATGATAGATATAGAGTATCACTGTCATGGTTAGAAACACATCCGCGAATTTCTAGTTTTCGAGAGCTCGCTGAAAAAAAGACTTTTGAAAATTGTTCGTAAACGTGTTAATGGCCACTTTAGTGATTATCAAGAAGTTTTTAAACACTGGTTTCTACAACGCGTTATAGATGAAGCTGGACTAAATTTATTGCACCATCCAGTAATAAAGGATTCTTCCATTTCTAAAATAATAACAGATCAGTACATGCTTCAGCTCATTAAAAGACTGTTTCCTCTGAATTCTTGCTTAGAAATGGATCCTAATCTGTTAGAATTGATAGCTTCCATACTTTTACGACTTCGAATGAGAAGGTACAGAGTAACAGCTGATATACGTCAAGCCTTTTTGCAGGGTAAGTTTGAATCCACAAAATAGAGATTATTTGAGGTTCTTGTGGTACGAAGATTACGATCCAAATAAGAGCTGAGTAGACGTTGGCCATATCAGCAAAAACTCAGAGAACATTTAAGAGAAAGATTCAGAGTAGAATACTTGGAGCAATTTAAAAATTCCAAGAAAGCTGATAAAATTAGAAGAAATAGTTTTGGTTAGGAATGAAAACAACAAACGGATTGATTGGCAGCTAAGAAGAATAATAAAGCTGTATCCAGGGAAGGATGAACATGCTCGTATTCAAATGAAAACAAGAAACGATGACGTAGTAAGATCTACAGAATATTTCTCCTGTAGAAGTAGGCGATCAAGCAAACGAAAAGATGATGCAGTCTGTTCCCAATAGAAGAAAATCTGCATAAGACAAAGCAGACCTTAAATCTCCACGAGTTATTTGCAGAAGTGGGCGAAAATACAAAAACCGAAGAGACCTTCTTACGTGATGTAAAGTACAACTCCATCGTGTTTAAGGTGGGAAGACTGTTACAAAATCACGAACTGAAAAGATAGAAGGCACTGGCTATCAGCATTCGAATGATGTAAATGCTTTTAGTTTAGTTGAGAAGTGAGTAACGAAACAAACTATGTAGACAGCTGCAGAACTGTAGCAATTTTTGCGGTTTTTTTTTATAATTTATGAATATGGTGTAAAAATTGAGTTCTGTATTCCAACAGCTACTAGTGGATTGAAGGCAAAGTACAAACTAAATTTGAAATATTACGTGGTACCATTTGAATTCTTCCTATTACTGCCTTTAAAAAAAGGTCTTTTTCTAAAAGTCTCTTTTCGGACTATGAATTCTGAATTCTTTTATTGCGCGCTTTTTAATCTGGCGACTTGTCAACATTCTGGCGATTTTAGTAGATAAACTTGTTTACAAAAATTTTGACTAAGTGGTTTGTGAATTTCGTGGCGGTATTAGGAAATATCGAGTTTTCATGAAAGTTTCCCGCCCCTGCAGATATCGTCTGCGCAAATTTGTCAAACGATTTTTGTCATATGAAATAAAAAGACTTGCTTTAAAACACTATGTTAGGAAATTCGTAAAAATATCGTTATCATTAAGGTATCTGAAATACACCAGGATTTACTTCCAGCTCTGTTGCAAAAAGTCAGCTAAAAATGTCACCAAATCATGTGTACAACTTTAGGTACTAATGTTGTATCATATGAGCAACCTATGTCCTATACTATGGGACACCTTAGTTTTAAGACATAGGTTGCTATTTTAAAAGTTTTTTGAATGAAAAGATATAAGATATTCACCAAAACATAACGTTTTTCCACATTTTTTTAACATTCTCCATTTTTTTACATTTTTTCGTTTTTTAAAAAATCTGAAAAACTTAGACAAAATTTTCATTAAAATTAATGAAAAAAGACATAAAATACTTAAAAAGGACCTAAAAAATAAAAATAATAGAAGTATTTTTGCATTTTTTCAAACATCGAAAATTCATATTAGACAAAAAATATTAAAAATTGAAGAAATAATGAAAGGATGGAAAAATTTCCTACCCTAAAAATTTATTAAAAAATTAAATTCTTTAAAATTAATAAAAAAACGGCAAAAGGGCCCTTGAGTTCCTCCCTCCGAGTTCTTATTAATTATGATTTATTTTGGGGATCCATTCGGAGGGTGGTGTCCATCTTCATTTCGATGATGTTTCCGCTTCTCCAGTTCAGTGAACTACAATCAGCTACATTGACTGTAGTGGAGACATACACAGAACGGCCGATGATAGCGCTATGATTTTTAAGGTCTAGATCATTTTGCCACCAGGCCATAGGGCACAATTCTGAGATGACATAATTTTATTTATAAACACTCAATTACATTTTTTCATATCTTCATATTTTATAACCTATAAAGTATTTTTATTTATTTAAAATTTTGATTAATTTACTTAAAATAATATTTCTGTTGAAGACTATTTCAGAATTAAAATAAGACAGCGTAATTCTAAAATGACTAGTGGTGTCATCTACTAATAAAAATTGGAACTAAAGTAACCCCAAATTATTGAAAGTATTATATTATAAAGTATCTGAAAAGAAAAGATATTTGTGAGATCTTCTTATTATTAAAGTATTATGATTATAAAAGTTTCTTAGTTTAGTAGTAAGTTATAAAAGTTTCTTAATTAAACATAAAATTGCATGATGGATTGAATTTAATAGTGCCCGTTCTGACATCTATTGGTAAAAGTCTAAATTAAAAGCGATATGAATTTTATAAATTAATTTTTAACCCATGAAACAGGAGGGTGGTATATATTTTTTCATCCCCTGAAAGGGGGGACGTTTTATAGCCTTTCTTTTTTTCCTAAATTTTATAAAATTATGAAAAAATATTTTGTAGGAATTTTAAACTTCCTAAAAAAATGTTTACCCACCCTGAAAAATTACATATATAATTTCTATTTAGAGCCCCACATATATGTGAATATAATTTAATATGAATTCTCTCGCTATGCCAATCAACACCAATCAACTTTATCTTCATGTCTATTTATAAAGTCTTCGCTAATTATCTGGTGTTTCATGATTTTACCCCAATCAACTCTATCTTTTGGTTCTTCAATAGTATTTTCTGATAGTATTTGATATCTAGAAACTAATTTTTTAAATTTTAAATTTTTTTAAAATTTTGTAAAATAAAATTATTACTTAAAGTCTGATATTCTGATATGTTATCCCACTTTACTTTATTCTCATTACCTAAAATGAATTTTTCAGATAATTTTTGATATCTACATATAATATTCCACTTGATTTGATTTTCATGCATAATCATAAATAGTTCACTTAATTTCTGATAAGCTGATACATTATCCTAGTCTACTCTATCTTTATATTCAGTGATGAGAGGTTCAGATAATTTTTCGTATCCTGATATTAATTCCCAATCAATAACATTTTCCAAATTTCTAATTAAATCTTCACTTAAAGATGTGCTTTTAGAACCTTCAGGCCAGTTGACATCCATTTATTAGGATGAAAATTCTTTGGAAATATATTTATATCCATTTAATTGTGATTGATTTACATATTTTTCAACAGGAAAAAATTTTAAAGTATTTATAATATCTTGTTCTGGTAGATAAATTTCTTCTTCTACAACTGATTTAGCTTTCAGAAAATTTAATAGTTGTTTATAAAAATTGTAACATTGCTTGTATTCTTCTTTTCTTTCCAAAATATTTAAACTTTTATCAATAACTTCAACAATCCCTGAACTTAATGCTGCAGGTGGTATAAAAGCGAAAGCCGATAAACCTGACGCACTTAATATAAATTTACTGACTGTTAGAGTAATGCTTATCTTTCATAACTTTTTCAAAAAATATATTTTTTTTTCTCTAAATATTCTTCCATAATTTATATAGGATCAAAATTCCTTCTGTATCTTATTTTTGGATTTTTTAAATCGAGCATGAAAAAACTATCATTAAATATATATTTTTTTAATTCTTCTTTAGAGATATAACCATCAACGTCTGTTATTATTTGCTGAAATTTTTTAGATTGTGTATTAAAAATATAAAAAAAGTACAATTTTTTTTCTAATAGTGATAGGAGATAAATAAAAGTTGTGCGATATGTAAATAATAGACGTATTTTTCTTTCTTCCTCTAATAAACATATCTTCAATATCTTTTTGATTTTTTTCTGTTACAATCATCATAAACAACAAGACTTTTACGTGAAGGACTAAATCATCGACTGTTATAAATTCATTTAAATCTAATGAAAGTACTACTTCTTCTTTTTTATATTTATCACAAAAATTTAATATTTCTTTTTTATCTTTTAATTTCTTAGTTTTAAGGATATCATCCCTTTCAATATCTTCAAAGAAAGTATATGTTTCTTGTAATTTAGAATGTTTGTGCTCATTGGCATATTTTGCGCATACGTATAATGCATCAAAATCTAATCTTAAACCTTTTGGCTCTTTAAAACCATTAATAAGATTTAATAATAAATTTGTTTTACTACAACCGGAGGGTCCTTCTAAAAATAATGCGAATGGATGTTGAGGTAATAACGACGTTGATTAGGATCAGGGAATTCTTCTGGTTCAGTATAATCTTTAATTTTTATCATTTATTTATTCATAAAATTTCTATTTTTTTCAAAAAAATTTTTAAAATCAATATTAAGCCTATTTTTTACTGATAATATTTCATTTTTTTAAAGATACACGTATCATAATAGAAATATGGTGATACGGGCGAGTTCATGGGTTCCATAGAAAATTCTACGGATTCCAATGTTTTAACTAATATCCATATATGAGTCTTTTTATCAGTTTCTATTAAAAAAGTGATTATCATGGTCATATCCATTTTAAGTTTTAAATTTTCCGTAAAATAATAACTTTTAACCTTTTTAAATATTAAATTACCATCGTTATCTAATTTATTTTAAGTTAAAAGAAATATAACTTTATCCACATATCTTTTATAAACAGCATCCATTTCGTTAACAGGATTAGCCACATTTGTTATAATTTTATTATCCGCATTATATTTCTCTTTTGTCATTAATGCTATTGCATTCTTTTCTAAATATCTTTTTATTAAAAACATGTTTATCATTCACTGGATCTTTTACATTTCCGATTCTTTTATCCTTTGCGTCAAAAATATTTCGGTGTTTTGAATGTAAATAATTATTCATTTTTTTAATACTTTGATCCAATGATTGTATTTTTTCTGCTGTTTCATTAACAAAATTTAAAAAACTTCATTAATATTATATTTGTTTAAATCAACAATTTCCCTTAAATTTGCCAATGCACCCAAAACATACATTTTTGTACTAACGTCCTGATCGTCTATTGGATTTTTACAATTTTTCAAAATTTTATTATCCATATCACAATTTCCATCATCAGTATATTTAAATCCGATTCCTGACCAGGGGGACCAGATTTTCTCTTGTCATCAAAAGGTGGATATTCAGCAATCATTTATTAGAGATTAAGATTTCTCATCTAAACTATCAAATAATACAACTTTTTGTTCTTTCACATTTAATTCAGTTTTCTTTTTTTCTTCAACAATAAAATTGCAGTTGTGCGTTTTAATCTATAATGAAAATTTAATGTTAAATTTCCTACAGTTGTATAATTTTCGTGATGTGATAGGTCAAAAGAGATAATGGGATATAATTTAACCATATGATAAATAAGCTATCATACATCCTGTTTCTTTGTTTCTACTATTCGAAATTTCTAGAAAAACTTCATACGGTGTATTCCATTCTTTATTAGAAAAGTCCCTGTTATATTTTTCAGATGGTATGACTTTTTCATTTATCGTAACCCAACACTCTTCCATATCTCAATGATCAAATACCATATTATTATTTTTTTAATTTTCATGTCTGTCTACATATTGAGGAACAACAAATAATGTTAAAACTTCATTGGATGTTGTGTGTATAGGATCCCAAGTAGCACGGCAACATCGCAATGACGTTGCAAACTCGCCGCGGATGATATTGCAAAAACGTTGCAATGTGTCGTGTTATGAGGCCCAAATGTCCGCGAAACTCCACTATTTGAAACTGTTGCAAAGATGTCTTTATTACGTCTTTGCAGATAAGATTTTTGTCACATAGACGTCGTTATTGCGTCTTTCTCAGGTTATATTTCGGTTGTGAAAGCATGGAGTTAAAACGTCGTATCACGACGTCTTAATGACGCTCAAATGTTCGCAGAATTCCACCTTTTTGCAACAATTGTCAAAACATTATTATGTCCTTGTGTTGCATATTGATTTATGCAGAAAAATAAGCTTAATAATTGATACATTTTTCTTCTTTATTAAAATTTTGTGTTTCTTGTATTTTTCTAAAGTTTAAATATTTTATCATTTCCTGAAAACCAGAAGATAATACAATTTTTTCTCTGTAGAATACATATGCATAATTTTAAAGAGGCAAATATTCAAGAGAAATTAATACTTACGAATCTGACACTACATTGCAAGTATTCATTATAAAAATAACATATTATAAAGAATGATTATTTTGTATCCTTAAGAATAACTGGGATATTAGATTAAATACGATTCGCTTTTTAACAAATATACTGCGTTAAAGTAAAACACCAGTAACCAGTAACAAGATATATTAGTTTTCAGCAGTTTATTATGCGATAAGAATAAAGGTAATGTTACAAAACAGTTACATTATTTAATTATACAGAAAAAATATAAATGGAGAATTCTATGAAAGGCATTAAATATTAAAATTCTTACAAAATTATCAATGCTGGAGAAACAAGTTTTCTCAAGAAACATCAACTGAATTTATTGTTTTCATGTACTGCAGTTTGAAACAAAGTGCATAATCTTAACAAACAAATATTTGTTAATAGTCTTTGCAGAGTTATAGAAAGTGCATAGAGTTAGTTATTGTTATAGTCCATAGAGTTCTGTACATACACTGATAAAACATGTCAAATACTACAATAAAATACTCAATATACAATGTGCTAATCGGAAAGAGGGCTCTGCGGCTACAAATACTTGTTAGAAACTGTTATATTAAAGTTGAAAATTTGTACTGAATACTAGATTACTGAAACAAAGCAGTAATCTAGTATTCAGTACGTGGTATTCACCGAAGAGTGACGTGACCTTCGGTGACGTGGTATTCACCGAAGAGTTCTACAGCGAACTTACTTGAATACAGTATACAACGCAGTTACTACTTAACTGTCCAACACACTGAGTACAACACACTGTCAATTAAAACACCAAAAATACAACACACTTATTTGAAAAACGCAATTTGGGTAAAACACAGTAAAATTTAAGACTAACAATGGAAAAAGATAAAAAAAAAGCATTTGGCTTGGCTACACAAAATGAATTTGCTGAAATATAAGGCTATAAACTGCGCACTTTATGGAAACATCACAGTAAAAATTATATACATAATATTTTGCGATAATTACATAGCAAGGACTTCTGCTTTCAAGCTTGCAGTTATACATCAGACTGACTTACAATCAGACAACTAAGCACTTACTATTATTCCACATATTACTGAAAAACATATTATGCAACACATTACTAGAATACTGAACAACACACTGACATAGTACAGCTGATACTACAAATAAAACACACCATATACAATACGCGTATCAGAAAAGTAGACAATTCTGTACAGGACGCTGAAATGTAACGCTAAAGCTAATCAAAAGAACATTAGACATTGGGAACAATCACAGTGAAAATTAAGAAGATAATATATTGCAGCAGAGCTAGGATGCTGGGTCAATTCAAAACATTAAATCGAACAATACATTTCAATACGTATTTACAAAGTTCTACAACTGTTTCTAAAATTCAGAGAGTCATAGAAATCAAAGGCTGAATAATTTTAAAAACGTAAAGTTTAATACGTACATTATTTACAAGTAATCATTTACAGATTTGCATTGATTATAAAAGATCGAAATATTCATGCTAATCGAAAAATCTGATCTTTTTTAATAGGAATTTCATTGTTCCTATTCGACTAGTGTGCGAAGCTAGGCACGAATCTATCTATCTACCTATTCATAGAGCTCCCGGTGGAGAGTCTGCCGAAATTCAAAAAGGCATGTCACGTTTCACAGGAAACGCTAGCGCCATCTATCAATTAATCAAAATAATTTCCACAACAACCAAGTATGTCTGGTTCAAGACTACTATTATACATTGCACTTACTTACCACTATAGAACATTAAACTAACTATTACACCCACACTAATAGAATACAAGTTATACAACACACTTCATGGAATACCGTACATACATTGAAATAAGATTGCGAATACTACAATATAATCAGTATACAATGTGCTTATCAGAAAGTTCGCTCTGAGGCTACGAATACTTGTTAAAATTTTTCCGTTTTATACAATACCAGAAACTGAAACAAAAACATTTGCACCCAATATTTCATGGTATTAGCCGAGGAGCTCTACATATGTATTTACTATTATACAGCAAAGTTACTTGAAAACATAACACAACGCACTCAATACTTTACAGTTCAACACACTGAGACTGTAGTGGAACATAATTATTAAGATTTTCTAATTGGCAACAGTAATATTGGCCCCACTGCGTCGGCGCAAGTGACGTCACAGGTCACGTGATCGAAAGTACCGCCATTTTGTTGAGTGGAGTTGAGTTGTTTGAAGTGAAAGTGTTTGTTTTGAAGGTGAAAGTAGAAGTGCAGGGGATTTTAGGATTTAGGTATTTTGAGTGGCAACGAGGATTTTGGGGGAAAGTTTCGTTTTGATTTTGTGGCAACGATGATGGTTCCATGTGTTCATTTTTTCTTAATCGCCATCTTGGAATTGATTAGAGTTGTTGGAAAGTGAAATTAGAAGTGTTTGTTTTGAAAGTATATGAGAAATATTGTCAGAGTTAATTTTTTTTTAATTTTGTGGTAACGATGTTTTTATAAAAATTGTATTTTTTTTGTGGCAACGATGAGAGCATTTAGTGTTTATTTATATGTCTGACGTATAATAGAATACTTCACGAAGGAAGTGTGTTATAAGAAAAACAAGCTTTTTCTATTGGTTCTAAGGCAGCCATTTTGTTTTGATGTCCCGTCGAAACTAACAGAGCTATTTTTTTCTTGGGAAAGAATTCAGTTGCCTTCTGTTTGCTGTGAAGAAAGTAGTTTATAAAAAGTATTGTCTTGCGATTTTTGAAAATGAAGCGTGCTGTTGCAATAGAGAAGCTTACAACTTCGAACAAAAAAGTTAGATTTTCGAGTCAAAGAAATGTGACTAGCGATGCAAGTATAACGACATTTAAGTGGGATTCTTTACCTGCTCATCATTTTTACCTTGGTGATGAAAATTTTGTTGTGATAACAGATTTCAATCGTGTAATACGTGTACACTTACGAAAATATGTGCGCTTCGAAAACAACGAGTTTATACCGACGAAAAGCGGAATCCCTCTCTCGCCTTACCTGTGGCAAGCCTTATCGGATAAAGTGGAATATAAGGATACACTAAGTCCCTCTTTGCGAGAAGGTCAGTGTGCAATTATACAAGACTCTTTGTTCCTTTCAACAGTTACAGTCGAAAATTCCCCGTGTGTTTCGTTTCAGAGATATTTTGTGCGCAAAGATTTTACTCGTGAATTTTTGCCAAGTGTGTGTGTTCTTACAAAATGTGAATGGGAGCAACTCATACGAATAAGGAAACAAAAAACAACGGAAGTGGTTACGTTAATGTTTGTGTCTACTTTCCAGTTCTACGTTTTGAACGAAGTTTTTAAGCAAATGCCATCGCATCAGGACAACCAAATCGCTCCTCTTGCTGCAGAAATGTGTCTTTCGACTTCTCTTATCGAACTCTTAAAAGAGACTATAAGTTCAAACATAGCAGACATTTTCGAGTGTAGTGGGTGCATTATGGAATCCGACAATCAGCTTGGCCATGAGTGTGTAACAATGACCAATTCGGATAAACTTTGGAAAAATGGAGAACTTGCTGTGTGTAAAATAAATATTATGAATATTGCTGCTGAATTTGTGAGTAAAAATTCGAATATTGTAAATTGTATTACAGTGTCATTTCTAAAAAATATTGATTATGAAATGTTGTTAAATAATGCTAAAGATTTATATATTTCAGGTTAATTGGCTCATTTTTTTTACTTTATTGTAAATGTCTATATATTAAAATTAGTAGTTTTTATGCGTGTGAATAATCAATTTTTGTAATGTTTGTAAATATTTTTTTTGTGCATATAAAGGAGTGTACAATTGAAATATTTAGTCTCTCATTTTTTTATACTGTAAGAAATGAAATGATGATAATAATAATTTTCTAACTTAGATGAAACTAATGTTTGAACAAGGTGTTATGAGGATTAGGTCAGGGGCTTATAAAAAGTATAAATAAATTTTCAATTTGATTTATCATTTATTTGGATAGCGGTTGTATGAGGATGAACATCACATTTTCCGTTGATAAAAATTCATGTCGTAATGTCAGAAATTCTGGATCTGACTTCTGGATCGCGGGATCCAGCGCAACCGGCAAGCTTCGGTGGTGTTTCTGGAGTAAAGAGCAAAGAGATCAAAAGATGGTTAGAAAAGAAGGATTCTTGTACGCTTCAGAAGACACAAGTTCTCTGCGACACAAGTTCCAACTCAACCGAGTCATTGTAGGGGGCATCGACGAACAATTTCAATCTGATTTAGTAGATTTACAAAATTTAGTCAGGCTTAATAGAGGCCATAAATATTTGTTAACATGCATAGATATGTTTTCGAAATATGCGTGGGATATACCTTTAAAAGACAAGAAGGGCTCTAGTGTTAAAAGGGCATTTGAAAACATTTTTAAAGAGCGTAAACCAGATTCATTACAAACAGATAAGGGCTTGGAATTTAAAAATAAAATAGTGCAAAATTTATTTAAAGAAAAGGGCATTCATTTTTTTACAACAAATAACGAAACAAAAGCCAGCATTATTAAAAGATTTAATAGGACTCTAAAGATAAAAATGTGGAAATATTTTACAGAGTTTAACACACATCGCTATATAGACGTGTTGGATAAATTAATATATAATTACAATCACACTTGGCATCGTAATATTCAAATGGAACCTTCATCAGTGAATACAAATAATCAGTCTGCGATATGGAAAAATTTATATGGTGATATGATAAAATCTGTTACGAAGCCCCAGCTTAAAACGGGCGATACGATGCGTATTAGTAAATTGAAAAGACCTTTTGAGAAGGGTTACGAAAATAATTGGACTCGAGAAATATTTACAATACATCGAATTATCCCCCGAAAACCTGTAGTTTATATATTAAGACATTTAGCTGAAGAAGTGATTGAAGGTAGTTTTTATGAAAATGAACTACAAAAAGTATCTTATTCGGGATTTTATCCGGTAGAAAAAATATTAAAACAAAAGAAAGTGGCTGGAAAAGTGCAGTATTTTGTCAAATTTCAGGGATACCCGGATAAATTCAATGCTTGGGTATCCGATGTAAAAATGTTATAAAAAGAGAATATTCTGTTCTGAATTTCATTAATAAGAGATGACAATTACATTAACGATCTGTGAGAAGTTGGATTAGCCGAAATAATTTATCCGCACGAATAGAATAATATAAATAAAGAAAATAATCTGTTTGGGTTTGCTTTAAAAGATGGAGAACTCTAGGGAAGAAGGTTACCACCTGGATATTATGAAAGTGTACAAGACATTTTGAACGAAATGAATATTCCACCGTTAAGAAACAAAATTACATTTAAATACAGTCCTGTGACAAAGCGTGTGAATATTAAAACTGAGAAATTAGCAAAACTAATTTTTGAAAAAGGTCTTTGCAATCTGTTAGGATTTGAACAGAAAGTAATAGAAGATATCGCTGAAAGTTCCTTCGTCGCTGATCCACATACTTCCTTCCCATTTTTTATATCTATACAGATATCGTAGAACCACAAATAGTGGGAAACATTCAAGCTCCCTTACTGCGTATTGTAAAAATAAATGGCAAAGATGGAGAAGTCTCAGTACTCATTATGACAGACCACACTATGTCCTTGTTATTCGAAATCATTTTCAAACGATTGAAATGGAAATAAAATTAAACTCTGGGGAATTTGTCCATTCGAAAGAGGAAATGTGATCATTATTCTGCATTTTCGATTGCGACATATCCTATAAAAGGGATAATACAATTCATGAAACACATCAGTTGAAAATTTGACACGTTACATACAGTATGAGCCGTGTTCCTTATGTGTATTGTACAAAAAAGTTTGAAGATCGTTATGTCGGCCAGTTAGGATATGGCCATCCATTCTATCGCGGACAGATAGCTTATCAAAGAGGTTACGGTATCGGTGGATTTTTCAAGAAAATATTTCGTTTGGCATTACCTGTTCTCTGGAAAGGGGCAAAAACCGTAGGAAAAGAAGCCTTGCGGACAGGGACACGTATAGCTTCTGATGTCATGGAAGGGAAAAATTTAAAGATGGCCGCACAACAAAGATCAAGAGAAGCTGGAAAATTATTGGCTCAAAAAGCTGTTAAGAAAGCAGAATCAATGTCAGGTAGAGGGAAGTATAAAAGAAAGCGCAAAACTCGACAACGTTTCAGTTCTTCGAAAGCCAAAAGGCTCCGTAGACGAGATATTTTTGACTAATCTAAACAAAATATATTTTAGAAAAGTAAATAAAAAAGGAAATGACTTTTATGTTAAAAGATTCTCCCGAATGTACTAAATCAGAATTAGAACTTTTTCACATACCTGGAACTCAGACTGTCATTCAAAATGGGCAATGGATTCAATTTCATCCACTTTCGAATGTATTTGGTGGAGGACCTGTTGAATTTCTTGCTTCCGGTAGCGGAGAGGAGTATATGGACTTGACCCAAACACTTCTTCATGTAAAAGCTAAAATAATAAAAACGGGTGGAAAACCTGTAGTAGCAGATCGAAGATTGGTCCAGTCAATCTTTTCTTTCACTCGCAAGTGGATGTCATTCTAAATGATTGATTAATCTCCTCTTCAAGCAATACGTATCCATATAGAGCTTATATAGAAACTCTATTAAATCATGAGTTTGAGAGTAAAACTTCGCATCTTACATGTGAAATGGTCTACAAAGATACATTTAGTAAAATATTTACAGATAATGAAGGTTGGATTAAGCGTTCCGAATTTTTAAAATTATGTGATACAATAGATATGATAGGGGGCATTCACTGCGATTTGTTTCATCAAGATAGACTAAAATTGAACCTCGTAGATTTGAAACTAAAACTTATACGGAGTAAACCCGAATTTTGTTTACATGGTAACGAAGGACACAAAGTGGTATAGGACATCTTTCCCTTTTCGTTCGAAAAGTTCGCGTCAGTCCAAGTATTACTCTTGGACATGCCAAAGCTTTAGAAAAAGCAACAGCAAAATACCCCATCAACAGAGTGTTCTGCAAAGTATATTCTGTGCCGCAAGGCAGCATGTCTTTCGTACAAGATAACGTTTTCTTGGGGCAGATGCCAAAACGGGCGATTGTTGGATGCGTAGATAATGATGCTTTTCACGGAACTTATAAGAAGTCACCTTACGAATTTAATCATTATCATTTAAGTTTTATCGGAGTCTATGTAGACGGTCAGCCTGTGCCTTAAAATCCTCTCGAGCCAAATTTTGATGAAAATAATTATATTTGAGCTTACCAAAGCTTATTTCTTGGAAGAGAGAAAGTGAGTCAAGATCACGGTATTTTTATATCGGGAGACGATTATCCCTTAGGTTATACATTAAATACCTTTGATTTGTCGCCTGACTTATGTGATGGAGAGTACATGAATCTAATAAAACACAGCAATTTACGTCTAGAAATGTCACCACTATCGCAAACAATATCTGCTATAGTGTACAGCGAGTTTGAAAATATAATAGAGATTAATAAATCCAGAACTGTTATTTACGACTTTGCAAATTAAGAAGTACGCCCTTCAGCTTCATCACATATTGTCTCAAGACATGGACATTGCTCCGTACTTCTAAAGAGTATTTCCTTCTGACATGATACGTATGCCTAGAAAACGATCTGCTATAGTGATACATGTATCACCCTCTACAGAAAACGGAACGCATTGGCTTGCCCTGTTTATAGAAGATAAAGCCTTGGAAGTTTTCGATTCTTACGGAGAGCCTCCGGAGTTTTATGGAAAAAACATCGAGAATTTTGTGTCAGATTTTCGTGTAACTCATTATAATAAAATTTTATTTCAAAGCTTAACATCTAATGTATGTGGACAATACTGCATTTATTTTTTATTAAAAAGATGCCAAGGCAAATCTATGTAGGATATTTTATATAATCTTTCTTTGTGTAAAAGCAATGATTTTAGAATATACCAATTTGTTAAGAAATATGGTCTTAGAATGACATTTAAAAAACAAAGGTTAGATTTCGATTTGGAAACTCTGTGTGTGCATTTTTTTTCACTAATTTCGTTATTAACAAATAATAATAATTTTTAATGTTTCTTTTTTTAATCTAGGCCATTTTTTTAAAACTATGTAATTTAAAAAAAAATTTTTTTTGGAGGGAGGGAGGGAGTACGGAAGAACTAGAAATATTTAACTTAAGTACAGAAAAGTTCACTTACGATGGACTTTCCTAAGTTAAAATATTCTTTTACAATGATAGTGGCAGGTACTACACCTTCAGAAAAAAACAATATTTGTTAAAAAAATGATTGAACATAAAAGCATAGATCCTATTCCTACTAAGACAGTGTGGTGTTATGGGGCATATTAGCCATTGTATACCTGAATGCGAGACGTACAGTTTTATGAAGGACTTCCTTCTCATTTGAATATTATTACAAATACTTTAATCGTGATCGATGATTTAATGTCCGAGCTGGGCAATGAATCAAAATTAACAAAACTATTTACCAAAGGAAGCCACCATAAACATTTAAGCATCATTTTCATCGTTCAAAACTTATTTCACAAAGGTAAAGAAATGAGAGAAATTTTTCTTAATTGCCATTATATAGTCTTATTTAGAAATCCGCGAGATGAGTCTCAAATTATGCACTTGAGTAGACAACTTTATCCAACAAAAAATAAATTTTTTCAAGAAGTGTTTCAGGATGCAACTTTTAAACCTTACAGTTATCTGTTGATTGATTTGAAACCTGACACAGAAGAGAGTTTACGTTTACGAACAGGAATATTTCCGGAAGACAAACATTACGTCTATTTACCACGATAAGAAGACTCTTGGTGGAAATCTAATTCAAAACTCAAATTTTGGAATGTATTATCTTTTTTCTTACTTTATTGTAAAATAAACAATCCGCTTATTATTCCACGTTTATATGAAAAGAAGTAAAGGATAAAATATTTGAATTGGAATCCTATAAATACTACAGAATTCATTTCGTATCTTCATTGAATACTAAAAATGTCAGAATGCGAGCAGCAATTAATAAAACAACTGAAAACATTAGCAAAGAGTAAATGAAAAAGATTTCTACTTGAAAAAGTTCTAAATAGTATCATCAAATCTTTGTGTGAGTGTGCACTCAATTTAATTCGGGGTAATATACCACTCGTAAAATACCTTTGTACAAAAAACGAGAATGGCTCGTTCAATGAGGTGATGGTTTTCTAAGTTTTCTCGTACTTGCAGCTATATCTGTGATCAGTTCTTTTATTAATAGAGTACAGTAAAAAATATTGCCTTATACCGGCAGATCGGGTTAGAAAACATGACAGAAGAGTATTTATCAGGAATAGATAAACAAATGTACATTATATTAAGAAATATGAATTTGAACGAAACTGATAAAGCAATTTTATATTCACAAGCACTTCAAAAATTTTTTCATGTTCCTCACCCGGAAAAACGAGGTTTCTGTGATGGCAATTGCAAAGTCAGAAAACATGATTGAAGCAGATAATTCTGTGAAACCTGAGACCGAAGCAGAGAAAGAAAAAGAAGAAGACGTTATCGAAAAGAATATTCTAGCTGTTGTTCCAGTGAAAAAGAAGCATATAGCAAAGGACATTTACTCCTTTTTAAAAAATAAACAAAATATTTTGTCATGGACTTCTAAAGGTGAAATTCTGTATAAAGAGGAAACAGTTCCTAGATCTAATATTGTTCATTTAATTAACGATTTAGTGCGGAATAGAAAAAAAGGGCCTATAGGAAGAAATTTATTTCGATCTGTTTTGAATGAAATTCCTGATGCATTCAGGCATTACGAAAAACTGTTAAGAGAAAAGAAACCCTTAAATGTTTCCATAATCAAACAAAGCATGTACGCAAGAAGACTGCCTTGGATAAAGTAGTAAATAAAAATGTTAATTTAACTATAAGTTGTCGAATTTTCCTTACTTGTAAAATATTTTATATATATTTCTATTTTATCTCAGAATACTACATTTCCCAAAGTAAATGTAAAATATCATCATCGATAAAATTTAACTGTTGAATGCTTCACTGGATAGAATCATTAGTAGCCGAACGGTAGCGTCGTAAAATCTGGTAATATCACCCTTTTATCTTATACTAAACGATAATTTTTTTCTTCTTTCTTATTATACACCTTCCTCGTCATAGCATTTCGGCATATTTTATTTGTCGTTTTAACTTTGATGGATGTATCGAAGTCTTTATTCAAAATTAAAGCCTTCATCGCTTCGTAATTCAGTTCGTAAATCCTCTAATTTTACAAGCTGTTAAACCATCTGAAGATGCACAAGCGTAATTTTTTACACCACCTGAAAAACCGTAAATAACATAATGTTGTATGAATTACAACTTTCTCGATTGTATACACTGATAATTTACTTTTAACCAGAGTAAACTTATACTAACCAGGAATGAAAGACGTTATATATTTGCCGTCTAATCCATCAGTAAAATCTCCCAAATAAGGACCTAAAGATGGGTCATTCTTGCCATCGGATTCATAAATAATACTGAAAGAAATATAAAAAAAGTGTAAGCATTTTTTGTATCCTATATAAACAAATGTTTGCATAACGATAATACTACAGGAAATAGAGATTTTAACCCTAATATTATACATTTCTGTATCAAAGTACAAGACATTTTTGTCTAATTTTTCTAATTCTGAGTAAGCTTCAAACGTGCATGGGCAGTAGTAAATGTAGCTATAAATATGTTTGTTTTATCCGTCTGAGGAGCAAATTCAGATCTGTAAGCATATTGGACTGCTGCCACTTTTCCCGTCGGTAAATATAAACTGGTGTGCAAAATTTAAGCAATAATGTAAAAATTTAGCAGATAGCCAAGAAATTGCAGAAAATGAGGTCTGGAGATCAGTACAATGAACACTAAGTCAGTAGAAACGTCATGCGTATGCAAATATCAGGAACGAAACGTCAGAGGCGACGTGAGCGTACACAAAACGAGTGATGTCGGCGCGCAGCTCAACAGTAGAATAAAAGGAAAGACGGAGACGCAATTCAACATATTCGCTGCAAGTGCCAGTGAGTCAGTTCGTGAAATATGGCTAGAAGAAATCATTTGGACGAATGATCGGAAAGCTGGAGGAGGAGCATACTGTCACCAGTGTAGCTGCAGAATTAGGAATCAACAAAAGTGTTGTTTCGCTCGCTTGGAAAGCGTTCCAAACCACAGGTACAGCTGTTAGAAAGGTTGGTGGTGGCCACCCGAGGACGACACTTGCAGGGAATGACTGATATATCCTTCTGCAGGCGAAAAGAGGCCGACAGCAGTCAGCAAGCGCCATTCCTCAGCAACTCTGTATAGCAACGGGGCGACAAGTGTCGCAGCTTACTGTAGCCAGACGCCTTCACAAAGGGGCCTTTTCGCCCGCCGTCCTGAACGCTGCTTCCCGTTGAAAGTTGGCCACCAACGCCACCGTTTACAGTGGTGCAGAGAGCACAAAAACCGGACAACTGATCAATGGAGTCGTGTCCTCTTTACGGATGAGAGTCAGTTCAGTACCAGAAGAGATTCTCAACGTTTTGATTTGGAGAGAGGTCGGGACCCGGTTTTATCCCAGTAACATCAAGGAAAGACACCGTAACGGTGGTCCTGGAGTTCTTGTCTGGGAAAGCATTATGCTGAAAGGGCGAACTGAGCTCCACGTTTTCGACACAGGGTCTGTAACCGGGGATCGCTATTGTGAGGAGGTACTCCTTCCCCATGTGCGTCTGTTCCGAGGTGCCATTGGCCCAGACTTAATTTTTCTGGATGACAATGCAGGGCCACATCGGACTCTTGCTGTTGAGGAGCCACTGGAATGTGAAGATGTCACTCGAATGGATTGGCCAGCGTACTCCCCAGATTTAAATCCCCTCGAATATGTGTGGAATGCTTTGGGGAGACGCATTGCAGCACGCTTACTTCCTCCGGAGAACACCCAACAACTCAAACAGATGCTGATTGAGGAATGGGCACTCCTACCGCAAGAAATGTTGCACCAGCTGGTTCTGAGTATGCGGAGACGGTGCGAAGCAACCATTGCAGTGAGGGGAGGGCATTATTAAGGAACATTTGCTTGTTGTTCTTCCTCTTGGATAGGCAGTCATGAGTCACGATATTATGCGTTTAATAAAGCTTGTTTTTGTTTGATTCCATACCGTATACATTGTATTCCTTTTTCAGCTCCGATGCTTTCGTCATCCTTTACGCACATAATACTCTCCTTCATTTCTGCATTTCATGTCTCTCCGTTGATTTCTCGTGGAGTTATGGCAAAAAACCCTGCTGTTGCTTAAGTTTTGCACACCAGTGTACATCCTTAACCTAAAACATATATTCAATAGCATATTTTATCCTTTTAATATCATGAATTTTCAAAAAGTAAAATTATAATTTAATTCAATAAAAAATTTACCTCTATAGTACTATTTGTTAAGAGTTTGTTAAAATCTGCCAGATCTGTCACGTAACGTATTTGAGTTTTATTTTCCATTATACCCAATTTATTCTATGCAGCAACAGGAAAGTAACAACAACAAAATTCTTTGTACTTTTGCTTTACCTGTTTAAACAAAGCTTTGCTACTTGTCGCCGCCCTTGATTATAGCTAATAGAATTTTCATTCAGCAAAGTACCTTCATGTTCCATGTATTGAGAAATATATCTAATTCTAGCATCAGAAGTTTTACAGTCTTTTGGCCAATCACTTGATTCTTGTTTTAACTTCATAAAACTGTCAATATACGGAGCAAATAATCCAGTCATGCTCTCTTTAAAATGATAAACCTGTTAATGAACCAAACAATGTAAACAACCCAGTTAAAAATCATTCTGTCATCAAGTCAGCGAAACAAAACCCTCACATACACACCTCATGTATTTTAACAATTTTATATCCCTTTTCCACAGCTTTCTGAACTTTAAGGGAAACCCATGTTTCTATCAGCATTCTTTCCTCATCTGTATGCGTGCACTTTTCTTGCTGCAAAGATTCTGCACAAGACATACAAAGCGGAGACATCAGTTTATTTCGGACGCTATAAAAGAGGTAAAATAAATTAAAAAAAAGTAAGTGCTACACACGTACAGGGACACAGTTTTGAAATTCTGATTAAAGGCAAGATAATGATCAATACATACCGATAAGGTAAAACAGGAAAATATAATTTTTTGGGAGGCTGTACTGTGCATTTCAGTATATCAAAATATTCTGATACATCTTGAAAATTTTCCTTTATGGTATCAGGATATTTAATTGGATACCTGAAGGTTAATAAATACAC
>KK114656.1:0-14275 GCA_000611955.2 Stegodyphus mimosarum
AGGAGATAGAAAAGATTTAAATTAAAATAAACTTGGTTAGTTTAACTAAAACCTTACAAGTCCAACAGTATGTGCAATTGCTCCTGAAATAACCATAAACGAAAACAAATTTACTTAGTGTTCCGATGTTATTTTAATGGACATTTATGCATTAGGTCTCCTGCAGTAAAACTTTAGGTATTTGCGTCGCCATCCATACTAAATAAGTGAACTTTGGAAAACTTATTATGGGGAAGTAAGAGAAGTACGAGTTCTAATTGAAATTAAAGGAAAGTAGTAAAGCATTTCTAATGTCGACAGCATGGCGCCTTCTTGGTTAGTTTAGTTTTAAGTAGCAGAATACGTTAATGTGAACAAGCGTAAATTAACTCCAATACGTTAGAGCCAACAGTACATTTTAATGCTAGAAGACAGTACATATATATATATGTGAAACCTCAGAATTTTTTAGAATAAGTTAATGTCATTAATTTTTCTCTCATTTCAGTTAGATGATTTGTAACATAGTATTCCGTCGATATTTCTTGATGTGCTCCAAAGCTGAATTACGAATCATAATTTCTTTTTTGAAAATGAATTTCTGACTTCTCTTATCTAACTTGGCCCCCTTCTTGTTGGTAATCTGAGCCTAGAGCCTCGCTTGCCTTACTATTGTCCGGGCTCTAACATTTAAGAACTTTTAATACTAACCTGCGTCTGGTTAAATTGACTATAAGATGCCAGTTCTGTTTAAAATAATTGCATAAAAACAGGTCCTAAAATAGGTTTCTAATCATTTTACTTTTATAATAAAATTAAAATTTCAGTTTATATCAAGTTATTGATCTTTTGCTATGTTTATTTTCTTTTCTGACCAAATTTTACTTTTACTTTCTTCCTCTTAAATCTTATAGGACGCTGTCTTTAGAACGGCTCTGACATATTTTTATGAAGTATGTAGCGAAGGAAAGTGAATCAAAAGAAGCTGAAGTAATGAATGTTGACCAGAACATTTAGCCTGGCAAAGAATAGTTTTTAAGAATTCTCCATTGCTGGTCTTCCATGAATAGTCTTGCTGTTTTCTTCAAAATATTGCTTGAACTAGATTTCGGATAGCTGATGAGCTAATTCAAATTCTTGGAAATGTTATGCATTCTTTGGTTAATGTCTTTTTGATTAACATTTAATTTGTTTGCAAATTTGAGCCACAGCCAGTTATTTTGCTGTTCTTCTGAGATCCTTTTTAATCTTATTCATTTTAAACTAATTCAAAGATTTTTTTTACCCTGAAAAAATTCATATTTTGGCCATATTTGTAAGCCCAAATGGAGTTAGAAATAAACTTATTTGATTTTAGCTTGTTTTTCTGCTTTGTTTTGCCTTTGTCTCTAACTTTTATTGCTGTGTAGACATAGATAACGTATTGTTCTGACACCGAAAGTAGTTATAGAAGGGTAAAATACTTTTTTCATGCAAAACAGAAAATTAAATGCATGTTAAAAAATTTTACTCATAAAAATTCTTCCTCCTATTTAGAATTAGAGCTAATACTTAAAATACAATTAATTAAAGAGCTGTTAGGTATATTTATTTTGTCTTTTAATAGAGTGTAATTAAATTCACAGAGTTCTCTCTTTTATAGTAAAATATTTAAATGTATTTATATGCATTTTTATAATCTATTGGCAAATAATTTTATAAATATTTCGGTAGGGTTAATGATATCAAATGCAAAAGCTTCCTACATCAGAATAGGTCAAATACTTGAAAAAGTGGGAAAAGATTTCTTTGTTTAGAATTAATTGAAAAATAATTATTACTTCAGAAAGCTATACTTTAAAACAACTTAAACTCTTTATGCGTTATTATCAAAGTCATATTTGTATTTTTCTCGAGCTTGAAAACATAAAATGTGAACTAATTCCTCAGCGAGATTCGAACCATGGATCTGTCAGTTGCTAGCTGATTGTGCAGTAACCACTTATACCAAAAGATCATATTCAAAGATATGCTATAATATGCAATAATTCCTTGCATTTTTCTCCATTTAAAGAATGACTGGAAACGGGAATGAAAACCAGTCAAAAAATCGCAGTCGTTACGACTTATTGTCCACTACATTTTAGTTTTGGAGCTAATTCTGAGATTATAAGGATTTTGAAGCAGTAAGTATGAAAACTAGCTGTGTGTTTACCAGGATTCGAGCCATGGATCTTCCATTTGCTAGATGGATGTGTTAACCACTTGCACAACGAGATTATACACGGGGAAATGCTAAAATTCCTTACATATTTTTAACGTAGATTTATAAAAAGTTGTGTAACATATTAAGTAAGAAGTCAAATATTTCTGCATTGAGGTAGGCATTACACAACATTAAATCATATTTTGTTAAATGAAATAATGCTGTGAATATTCGCAAAATTTATCAGTTGGACGTGTTATAAATTATATCAGTTTTATACATCATTAAACATTAAAGTATAACTATAAATTACAAAGTCCATTTATTGCTTTTTAATGGCTCAGTGTATGAAGCAACAGCAATTACAGATTGAAAGATAAAGATTTTATAGCACGCCGCATGATAACACCTTGATAATTGCCTATTTGCTAGGCCACGTAAAAAACATAAGCTGCAATTCTTACGTCTTGTGCAAGGGTGATTCTTTCTAGGTCATATGGAGTGATATCATTTATCAGCGTGACGTAATAGCCCAGAATTTTGAAAAGCTTTATAGACGCTTCTCAAATAAAGTCAAGACGTTGATAATTTTGTTCGAATGATATTTATTTGTGAATGATTAAAAACAATGTTTCTTAAGCTTTTTAACAGCTTTATTTGCGATTCACTGCGACTTACATGAATATAAAATTCATCGAGAACCACGTTCATACAGTTGCGATTTATCGTCATCCATGTGCTTGTGAAAGAAAGGAGGAGAAAAAAGGAGAATCCCAAAAGAATATACTGTAATAATAAAGTAAGAATAAACAACCATATATAATTGGTAACTATAAATAAATGTGTAATTACATTGTGGGTTTATAAGCGTCACAGCGTCGGCATCTTGCGATAGATATTGATAGATACATAGTCCAAAATGACTGCAGCAAGGTCATGCTGATCCTTTACAGATGCGTAATACACTACTCGACATTGAAAATGCAACACCAGGAAGGAGTGGTCAGAAATTTATGCAAATTCTAGAGTAGACGCACGTCACTGAGTTATGCGAATGATGTGAAATATGCAGCTCTCCGACGCACGTGAAGTAAGATATAAGGGAAGAAACGGGCAGAATGGGCAATATTCGTGTCGTTATTTCTGCCAGACGAATTATCGAAGAAAGTTGGTTTTTGTCCCGGAGGATACGTGTAATAGGAGAGAATGCCAGGCCGCCGTCAACGAAGGCACTTCCAGCAGATAGAGATTTTACGAGGTGTATGGTGATCGGACTGAGAAGGGCGGATTGGTCCTTACGTCAAATCGCAGCTGATACCCACATGGATGAGAGCACGGTGCATTTGCTATGGGGAACATGGTTTGAACAAGGAAATGTGGGAAGACGGAGGGGTGCAGGTGCAGCCAGAGTGACGTCAGCACTCATGGAGCGACGCATCCGCCGACAAGCTGTGGCGGTCCCGCAAGTAACTTGTACCGCGATTCTGCAGCATGTGCAAGATACCCTGGATGTTCCCGTGTCGACCAGAACCATTTCCCGTCGATTGGTTGAACGCGGCCTGCACTTACGGCGTCCGTTAAGAAGACTGCCATTGACCCCACAGCATAGACGCCAACGTTTAGAATGGTGCAGGACTGGAGCGATGGGGATGACAGAATAGCGAAACCTCGTGTTCTCAGATGAGTCACGCTTCTGTTTATCCAGTGACAGTCGCCGGATACGTGTGTGGCGTCGACGTGGAGACAGATCTAATTCGGCAGTAACTGTGGAACGCCCCACAGCGCGACAACGTGGCATAATGGTTTGGGGCGCTATTGCCTACGATTCCAGGTCACCTCTAGTTCGCATTCAGGGCACTATGATGGCTCAACGATACTTGGATAATGTACTGCGGCTGGTGGCAATCCTCTACCTTCAAGGGCTCCCTAATGCAATTTTTCAGCAGAATAACGCTCGACCACACAGTGCTCGCATCTGCCAGCATGCTCTGCAAGGTATACAGATGCTTCCCTTGCCACCGTACTCTCCTGACCTGTCACCAATCGAACATGTGTGGGATGTGATTGGACGCCGTTTGCAGACTCTGCCCCTGCCTCGTTCAGAAGACGAACTGTGGCAAATGGTTGAAAGGGAATAGAGAGTCATCCCTCAGGACACCATTCGCTTTCTTATTGACTTTATGCCTAGACGTGTTTCTTCGTGCATCGCTGTCCGCGGTGGTCGTACATCCTACTAAGCCGACGCCGTTCTCGCTCTGTATTCTTACTATCATTTTGAAATAAAGATCACTTATTGCTGCTTGCTGTCTTTGTCGTTTTTCCAAATTTCATCACTTTCTGACCACTCTTTCTTGGTATTGCAGTTTCAATGTGGACCAGTGTAGAATGGTGAAATATGCAGAATTTGTAATTCCTTTTCATATATGATTGACACATATTTTTATGCCTCTCAGACAATATAGTGGTTAGAGATAGCCTACAGCGGTACTGAAGGGCCCGGGTTCGAATCCCGGAGAAGGCATGGATGTTTGTAAATATATTGTGTCTTTGCGGCATGGGGGCAGTCTAAGTATATGGCGAGCTGAAAGTCCTCTCTTGTGGTTTATTGGTAAGGGAGAGCGGTGGGAGACCCCCGGACCACTTCCGGGGTGCTCTTCCTCAGCATTGGGGTAAATGTCTAACAGCTGTGAGACTCTGGCAACCAAATTCTTCAATGAAGTACATGGACAAGGGACAACAACAATGAATTGTTATAGGCACTTCAAAATAAACTGGCCCCAATAAGCAGGCTTGTTCTAGAACGTTTTACGTTGTAAACTATTTTATTTTAATTAATCAATTATTGTGATTTAAGCCCATAATATAATTTCTCCTTTCCGTATTCCTCACCACAATGCAAATTAGGTTTGTGCGTATTTAAGCTGAGGACTTTGAATGTTTAAATTAGAGCTTCTGGCAGCCGAGTTTTACTGTTACTTACTCCCACCAGCTCCGCTGAAAATTTTATTCCAGCCTTAAAGACTTGCTAGCCGATGCTTTAAAATACCGCCGGCAATAATAATCTGAGCTCAGCTTAAGTAATCTATTTTATGTGTAGTCTTAGAGTACATTACCTACGTTTGAATTTAACTTTTGTTACGTTTATTTAAATACCTACAAGTAGTGGAAATTTTATCTGTAGCACACATTGTGCGCGTTCTGTTCAGTTTAAGATTAAATAAGAAGGTTATTTTAACCTTCCTCTGTTTCTGTGAATTGTTTAAGTCGCAGTGATAACTCGCTTTACCAGGGTCTGCAGGGCTTAGGCTTCCAGTTACAATATAACCCTCCAACATTTTTAAAGAGCGGTGTTAACAGGTCTAGCTAGCAAGAAAAGCAGAAATCAGTTGCGAGCTGTTCGAGACGAAATCGTAGTTCAGAATTAATTGGTTTTGATTTCGATATCATTTGACTGGCTAATTAATAACCCTCTAAATTATTACTGACTGACTGAGTTGCATTTTGTGAAACCATCTACATCACCAGCATTAATTAAAAGTCATGTTATGGCTATTAATTTTCAAATGACAGAGAGGTGTATTTAAGCAACTGCCATTTTTAGAATGGAAAGCATAAATATCCAAATCAAAATGAAAATATGAGGAACTACTGTAAATTAAAGCTAGAATTTTGTTTTACATATTTCTTATCTTCTACACAAATATATTATATGTATGTTTATGTAAAGCTGAGGAGCCGTTGTGGAGAAATTAAAGATGATACGAGTTCGTTCTGATTGCTGCTTGCCCTGAGTTAATTCTGCTTGAACTGTACTATTACCGAATTTTTCTGTGATGATTTTCTTTTAATAAAGTAAATACTTACGACTTTTATTCAAGACCATAAAAATTAATTTAACTCTGTCATGTGGTATTAAAATATTCTAATTTTGCGTTTAGGTGTTAACAATTTTAATGGAAAAATTTATTTCTCGCACAGTATGCTGCCATTGTATATTATTAGTGCATCTGAACAAGAACAAATTGCTACTAGACTCAAAAAATGAATCAAAAATCGAAGTTTCGTTTCCATAAAGTTTATGAAGCTGTATTTCGTTCATCATAATTAACATTCCTTTCGTTGTGAAAAGTTAAAATACTACTGGAAAGGTAATTCATTTCCAATACTTATGAAATGCTATTTTTTAAGCATTTTACTTTGCTAATACGAAGAAATGTTAAATGCATACAAAAGAAATTTAAAATACCTTACCGTTTAATTGGTGACCTGATATAACTCCGTAATTGCAACACAAAGTTTTTTATGTTAGTGTAAGCAATAGATGTAATCACATCTGTTAAGTACACATTCATTTATAAATTCGGTAAAAGGAAATAAAGATTCCTTTTATAAATAAAAAATCAAATATTGTTGACTATTCTCAGTAATTCTATCTATAAATTTATGTGCACGCATTTAACATTTATTTTACAAGATCAAAATTATTCTTTAGAGTAAATTTAAGATTGGAAGCATTTTCATTTAAAATTTCAAAAAAAAATTAGCATCAGAGTTTGTCTATCATCCCACTTTTGAAGGAAATGTACTGGATAAAAAATGGAAATATATTCGGCACAGTCAAACAAATGGAAATTTAATGTAGAGTAGCACAATTTTTCATCTTCCGGCGCGGTAGTCAAGTAGTTACTGCACCAGCAATTCGCTTAGCGGCTCAAACGGGTGCGTACGCGAAGATTGAAACCCTTCCAACTGTATGTTTGGTTAACATGTTATAACTCGATTTAAATTTCAGGTTTCTCTACCGAAAGCCATCAGTCTTCCAAAAGTCATTGTAAGGCATCAATCTTCCGAGGATCCGGAAGCTTCATTACTCCCTTTGCCATATTACTTTTAGGTTAATATTGCACCATACAAATATGTATGAGATCTAGATTTATTTTTGCGTATTACTTTTTAATCACGAGGGGGAGGGGGGAACAAAAAATATAAGGTACACTAACGGCAGCAAAAAAATGTGGTTATTAAAAGGAATGATTCGTATAGATCAATAATAAATATTTCCATATTTTAAGCTAAAATCGTCTCAATACACTGCACTATTTCAAACTAACAATTTGATTCGCCTATGGGAAACATCAATGATTTCAAGTTTCCTCTTCTAAAACTGCTGTAATCATTTGATTGATAACCAAAGCATATGAGATCTATCTGCCTAAAACAGAAATGCGTTCGTGAGGGACTTTCTAAGGAAAAATGGCTCATATTTACATAAAACATAGAGAAAACCCTGTAATACCAATGCAACCCTCCCATTCGTTTGGATATGAACTACTAATGTTCAACGGTCTTGCTTCATTCGGCCATTGGTAGTAGTGTAAACTTTAGAAAATGAAATGGGCTGTTAAGTCGAAATTTATATGTCCACCATACATTCGCGATACATTTTCTCTAAGAAAGAGATACGTAAGAATTTTCATTCATAGAGATAGTACGAACATTTCCTAAAATAGTGCGTTAAGAGGTATTAATAAATTGAATTAGGCCATAAGAGCTGGTGAATGCTAGTATTATAGCATCATTCCAGCTCAGACTTAAATCTCAAATTTAAATCTTTTGCTAGCAAATCTATTGCTATGATTGTTTAACCTGCCAGGTTAACAACTGTATTTTTTCTTTTACTTGGTTTATCTCTGTGCTAGATATCTATCACAATTCTTAATGCAGTGGAAAGATATCATTTCATGTGCTAATGTTACTTATGCTTTCTGAGCTGAAATATATCACAGTTTAAAATTGTTGAGAAAATGATACTTTCTGCTTATTTTGCTTTTGAAAGAAAATAAATTTCAGTGAGATATTGCAACTTCGTGGTTCATGGGCAATTACGGTGTGCTTCCTGGTGTGCGCAGTACCTCCACCTCGTCTCGTTTACATTTATTTTCATTGTGGATACCAGTGAAACAAAAAAAAAACAGTTAATGTTATTTTTCACACGAGAACTTGAAATTTATGATTTCTCAACCGGTAGACAACATTAATTCCATATAAGTTTGATGATTATTAATAGATTCGTTTTAAATGGAAAATTGGATAAAAAATATTACGAATGATTTTAAATTCATAAATCTAAATATTCAGAATAATGTAAATTAATTCGTGTTTTTATGTAAAACCTCAAAACTAAATCATGCTTCTTAAAATACTTGATACTGGATAAATTATTTCTTTTAAATGGTCAAAAGAAATTAAATGCTTAAAATTTATCCGTTTTCGAAGCAATCTATGTACTTTCAAAACATAAAATCACAAGTTCTTACACTCTTGCAATCAAACAGGCATAGCAGCATGATTACCGTGCTTGGTTCAATTTTAATAGCGTAGCATCCCACAAATAGATATTGCCATAATTATGTATCGTAATTAAACTGCTGACACTGAGAAATATCATCAGTTTACTTTTCAAACTAAAACCTTTTTCTCCTTAATTTCAGCCCCATTTAAAAATTTATTTTATATTTCAAAGCAAATGTTACTGCCAAAATGATAGACTTAGAATAACGGATAAGAAAAGTCTAAAAATAACTCGCTGAAGTCCAGTTGGAAGTTCTTTCTTTAGCGGGAAAGCACTATTCTCCATAATGTGGTTATTGATGGGAGTACCTGATCGACTGGCGTTTATCAAATCCCATGCTAGCCCTGGAATACGCGATCGCGGAATTTATATGGAATAGGATAACATTTATTGCTAATTAATAATGTCGATAGGAAAATTCTGTGGTTGCAAGGCAAGAAGGATATTGATATCTCAAAAAAAACCCTAGCCTTATTGAAAGTATAGATGTGATTGACAGTTGTAAGTATTATGTTATATCTGTTAGTTTAACTGGAGATCCCATTTACTACCTCACTCGTGTTCCAGTCTTTAATCCATAATAATGAGCATAAAAGACTATCATCGTAATGTGAACACCGAGGGATGTGTGAACATTAAGCTTAACCCAGCGTTATATCTTCTTCATCAAAAAAATCAAAGGCAAAACCAGAGGAGAAAGCGAATTTCAATTGACTGATACTGAATTAAGCTTAGCAGTAGTGAGAGAAATGGACTACTCACACTAGAGTCGGTTCATTTCTGTCATAAAATCTAGAGTCTTACAAAAATAATTACTCTATCTTGTCTTTGGATGCTTCATATTAGGGTGTATATGGACCCATTTGTTACTGCTGTCTCTTTTCACTGTGGCATCATACTAGGCTTCTATCTGAAAGAAAAACTGCTTTTCATTTTTCAAATTTCTTGCCCCGAGAAGGAAAGTCTTGAAATGCTTAAGTGGTAACGTTCCCTTTATTTCTAAAGTCTCTATTGACTTGATGATATCTATATTTCGTGCTGATCCGGTAACAATACTGTCTGATGTTCATTATATACACTCATCTTCACGTTTTTGAAAGTTGCAAAATCATGAAGGAATCAAAACAGAATTAAATGTATGGGAAATGTAAGGCAAGGTGGACTTCAAACATTTAAAAATGCGATGTTAATGCTTTTTCAGTATTTAGAGTGCAGTGTGAATGTCGGAGCTGCTGTAGTAGTAGCATATCATACTAAATGAAAGGAATAATATCCTATACGGAGTCATTGAAGCTCGTAGACGCCAAAACGCAACTAGATATTTTGGATAATGAATGAATGAACTTTTCTGTTAAACTGGTATTTTGGTAGGTATTTTGAATGAGAAATTTCCGTGGAGTTTCTTACTGTTATCTACATTTTAATTTATTTAACTGGATAAAGATTATTCATAAAATGGAATATGAATTGATAAAAAATAATTTTTCAGCATCAAATAAATCAAATGTGCGAAATGTTTCGGGTAATGTCAAAACCTAGCGAGTTAACGACGTCTCAGAAACAAATACAAGTGTCAGTAGATTGAAAATACTCATGTTTGAGGAAACTTCATAGCGCTGTAAAAGATCCCGTGGAATAGAATAAAACTTACTTTACTATCTATCATAAACATTCCTGGCTCTCTAGGAACTGTGAGTTTCCTGAAAAGCAACATCTGTATCAGGGAAAATTGTAGAGGATGAGTTCGTATTCTTCTGAAAAATGTGTTGGTCTGAAAAGCGTGACTGATACCGTTGCTTTCCTGGCCTATCATTCCCCATACACGTCGCCGATTGTAAACGTATAAATATGGGATATGGATACTCACAGACTAGTCGTCACTCTCCTCTAGCAGTCGCTACAAATGGACTCGTATCCGGAAAGCCTGGTAGACAGCATTCCAAGAACGCATCCTAAGCTTCTTTGATTTGATGCCGCAATGTTTGAAACTCCTTCTGGCGCTCGCGAAGGTTTCATAAATGTTAATAAAAAAGGCTTCCTGATTTTGTGTGCGCAACATACCTTTTTTGGTTTGAAACTTTAATAATTCATTTACATTACCATTATTTAATATGTAGCATGAATGTATTTTTTTTAGTTTGATAATTCCTTCATTGTTTTGCATGCGATTTTCAGAGGCATGAGTGTATTTGTTTACAACAGATGTTGCGCGTTGTAAATACATTCCTCAGCTTTATTAATGAACAAACCTATAATAAAATTTCATATTTTGAGAAATAGACTAACAGTCTAACTTAGCTGCATCGAAATGGTTTATAATGGAGAACACATCAAGGATAAGCAAAATACCATTCTGATTTAAATCCTGAAGGTATTCCCATATAGTTGAAACATAACGAGATGTTACAGAGTTTTCCTAGAATTTTTCGTATATAAGCAAATGTATAGGCAGTAATTGTGCAGGCCAGAGTAAATACAAATTGTTAAAAAAGCTTAGGCCGTAATAATTTAATCTTAGTTTGAAACAGACTAGGTGAGTTGTTTCAAAGGATTTAACAACAGTCTGCCCTGGGAAGCCTTTTACACATTGACAGAAACGTGAGAGCATTCACCCAGCCAGCCAGAAGATCTTTAATTCATTAGTTTTAAATGACACAGAAATTTTTGAAAAGCTGTGATGAAGGCTGATTTCGCAGAGCTAAGCGATATTAATGTTCTGTTTTATTATATTCTGTAATGGAAATCTGAATAGATGAAAATGCAAAATTCTCCTTGTCTTTGTCACTAAGGCATCCCTTCCCTTAGGCAAAAAGCCCTCGCATGTTTTGCCATAATTCAAATACTCGAACATAACTCTTTTGGTTTGTTATGCTGTCATCGAAAAGAACAGTAAATGTATGCGAAGCATTTCATTTCAAAATTCAGTGCCAATTTCTCAAGCTTTAATTATATGCACATAAACAAATGGAATAGTAGATGGACAGCAGTAAGGCTTGAACAGCAGCAGATAGTAAAATATATGAAACAGCATAGAACTGAGAACAGAAATTAGAAGGGAGATGATTCAATCAACAGAGGCATGGAACGAATTCAGGAATGTAGTATTTTTATAGTATGAAGCGCCATTTTTTGGCCGTTTTAATCACGTGTTTTTGCTTTGAATAAAACCCCACGTCATTCCAGGCATGTGTATCAATTTTTACTTCTATTCCAGGCATGTGTATCAGTTTTTACTTCTATACCTACATTATTCAGTGAATTATTGAATTTTTAAATGTTAACGGACTTTTGATGTCACCCTGAATATAAGTATGAAATGCAATTCTAATTCAAATAAAAAATTCAAGAAATTTTATTTAAACGCAGTTAACATGATAAAGATTAAATTAAAAAAAAACTGATGTGTACACCACATGACTTCCTTGTAAGGAATATTAAATTATACGCAATTTTCTTTCATTTCATTTAAACATATTGAATTAACAGTTAACGAATTTTGAATTAAATCTACTTCGTTGATAACGCATAAACCACAACAGAATAAATTCACTTCTTAAAGTCCACTATATTTATTTACCATAGCCACACTTCGGCACTAGGTTCACTTAATAGCGTTACATCTCATTCATTTATAACTCAGAGTGAGCAAAAATTATAGCATCTAAAGAAATACCCCAAGTTCTATTCAAATACTATAATAAATCTAAACTATGTATAAACGAAATAAACAAATAAAAAAGAAACATTTTTTCACAGACATTCAGCGCCGCTTACTTAATGCGCATGCGCTACTAATTAATTCAGTTCTCACTTCGCCGTAGGGCAAAAATACATAAAAATTCAAAATATTTTCATTAAAAATTAAAAGATATAGAAAAATATAAAACACCAAGTACAGTTAAAACAATTAAAAAATACAATTTTTACAATTAAAATTACAATTTGTACGCAGAAAACCAGCTTATAACTTAAATGATAATTCCAGAATGAATCAAGCATAATTTAATTCGCAATAATAAAAGAACACGTTACTTTGAAGACGTTGTTGCGAAGCTTAGTTTCTCTAGATTGGCAACAAATCCACTATTCTGCTAAGCTTCAAATGTAAACAAATATGGCCGCTATCATAACCAAAAATTAGGCTTAGCCACACTTTAAAAACTTTTAAATTGTTGATAATTCCACAATTATTGTATGCACATTAACTAAGGGCATAAAAATCTTAACTGAAACATAAGAACAAAATAATTCAATCATTTTTAAAGCAAAAAATGCACAATTTACAAGCTTATAAGAATAAAGATACTGATCTCACTGAGCCGAGTAACAGAGTATATATATATATATATATATATATTTATTTACATACTTTTGGTGCGGCCGATTGCAACCAAAATGCGAGATCCATATCTACATGTTATAGCAGCCCTATGTACAAAATTTCAACGTTCTGAGGCTACTCGTTTTTGAGTTATGCAAAATACATACATACGTACGTACAGACGTCACGAAAATATCTCTTCAGAATTAATTTTTAATCAGTTTTATAATTTTTCTGGTGGAAAAGAGTCCTTTATTCTGTCCTTACGTACGGATGTCACTCAAAAACATCGTTAAATTGCATTCGATAACGATCAAAATAGATATTTTCTTTGAAATATGGTACCCGAAATTTTTCGCGATTACAATACTTCCTTTTTACTTCATACAAAGAAGTAATAAGGAAAGAAGTAAAGAAGAAAGGATAAATAACATAAAAATAGTAATCGGAAATATGGAATGTTCCAAATCTATACCTTCCTGATATGCCAATAAATTATATTGATTTATTTCACATTAGTTAAAGTTTACAAAAGTAAAATACTAAGTAAAGTCTTTCGAGTTGCAGCCACAAAAGTTTTTTAAATATATTTTGCTTGAAAAATTGGATTAATTGAAATTAACTTCAGTTAACCTAAAATTGAAAATAGCTAATTTAGATAAATGCTTCATTCACTTGTTCACTGTTTAATCCAAAGGAAAGTTTTTTTTTTACCCCATCAATTCAAGTTCAACATTCGTTTCAAAACTGTGCTGGCAATTTGTTTTGTAAATTTTAACCACTTTCTCATTTTTTTATTCGTCAGTGATGTCTGTTGCCCGCTGTGAGAAGTAGAGAACAATTCTTTTAAGCTGAAATACATTCAACATGTTACCACATAAATATATTTCACCAATTTATACTTGCTTTTACCCTCTTTTCATTCCTTTTCTTATTATTCACTTGCCAGCCATGAATACTAGATTGTCGATAAGTAGCAATTTTTATTTCCTAACGGAGGTGCTTAAAATAATTTTGCGAAATTATGCTCTGCAGCAGCAACCAGCCAAAATTGTTATTCTGTCAGAAAATAAATGTGCTGATATATTTTATTTGTTTAGAATTTCAGAAACTGTTTCTTTCTGTCCTCATAACTGGCACGGACTAACAGATTTTTCACGTATTAATTAGCTAATCTAATGGACTTTTAGCAAGTTCTATAAGGAACAATTTACTCTTACTTCAAATGAGAAATAGTTCGCCTTCTTAAACACTTCTATTGCAGTTGTTAATGAAACCACCATGTTTATATTCTTGCGTTAAATGGAATAAAATTCCCATTGAGTTACAGCTCATCCCTTTTTGCTCATTTAAATAAACTGCACGAATGTAATTTCTCCACTTACTGAACATATTATTTCTCTAAAAGCATATTCGAAGGAAATTGATGACTCTTTCC